>CM053790.1:530675811-531000811 GCA_028749045.1 Cupressus sempervirens
ACATTCCTACTATGTTAATACCGATGATCTCTTTGGTAAATTTTGGGAATGTTATGCACAGAGGGATGGCTAGGACCCATGATGGTCTAATGATGCTATTTATGGTTGGAAGGAACCGTGCACTTAGTTAATTATGTTTGATTACTTATGGTTATCTCTTATGATGATGTATCATGTATGATTTGTGGATTTATTTGTGCTATTGCATCATGGATTAGATTTAGAATGATGATATACTTTATTTCATATATGTATATTCTTTTAAGCCTTTCATACCCTGTGACATGTACAGTGGATGATTGAGCATTATGAAATGTAATCACTCAAATGACACTTGTATATTGTTTAAGTATGTTGGATGTATCATTACTTATTCATGAGGATGTGATGTTAGATTATTAGTTAAATTAGATGTGATTCAATGTTAAGGGATCCATGAAGAATGTAACTTGTTATGTATGCTATGTTTACTTTCACTTGTACTTTCACTATTTCTTCCCTTATTATGTATAAGTTGTAAATGGTTTTTTACTTTCATGTATTTAAGGAAAAAAAAATGCTACTAAACTTAGTGAAACTTTAGGTTAATTCTTTGGATCCCTTGGCGGGGCGTTACAATTTTAATCTATTATCTTTCTCATAGATTCTATTAGTAACCAAATTAATATATGGTCCAATAAGAAAGAGGAAGCATTTTGATTTTATTCTACAATATTGTCCTACCAAAAATGAAAAGAATATTATAAATTATTCATGTGAAATCATTTTTTATTGATACATGAGATAATGTACTCCTACATAGTATTTACAAGAGGTTCGTTATCCATTAGTGACAAAACCAAGTAATAAGGGTAGTAATTTTGGGTAGAGGTCCAATACAACAAAAATGGGGTCCCATAATATATTTTAAGGAAAATCTATTATCAAACCCTCTCCAATGAGATCCTAAATTATATTGATATGTGCAAATTCTATAGTAAGTATTTGTCTTGGGGAATTAGATTCAAGACTCTATTAATACAATGCATGAGAATATCTACTCTTTGGAAGTCTCAAAGAAATAGTGACTCCTTATGAATTTGGACCTCTCTAAGGCCCTTATTAGAGTTGACTGGAACATCTCATTGAAAATTGTTAAGGTTTTTGGATTTGGAGAGATGGTTTTAATTACAGCTTGTTGACCAACTTATTTTGACACCTCCTCATTTAGTGATTATCATTGGTTCTATGTCTTATTTTTTAAAGTTGTATAGAGGGATTAGTAAAGGGGACCCTATCTTATTGATATCCATTGTGAATTTCATTTTCATGTTCATAATTTTTTTCATAGTGAATGTTTTATGTTCTTTCTCATATTTCACTAATCCTTCCATCTCAGTTTTACTTTCTAATTTATTTTATCATCTTCTTCTTGTAGTCAATAGACCAATATTAGCATAAATGATCTCTTTTATAATTTTAATTTGTTTTTCTCTTTCCAACCAAATGTAATATTTGTGTATTCAAATCATCATACATTTGATCGATTCCTCTTCAAAATCCTTTGGTAAATGTGCAATGTGAGTTGTTCCTTTCATCTCTAGATGTGGAGATTCTTTCTTGAAAATTCCATTGCATAGTTCCCTGTAATCTTCATCGATGTCTACACCTTTGATCTCAATCTATTTTCACAGAATATAAAATCTAATATCTTAAATTAATAAAACTTGAGATGCTATCCATGATACTTTTCCAACTCTATTTACTTTTGTAGCTTTCAATGATTGCAACTGGTATTTGAGTTTTCTTTCTTGTGACTTTTCAATCAATACTGACATGTTCACACTCACACTTTGTTTACAAGTATCAACTTTTTAACATGTTTCATCCAACTAAGATTAGTACACTTGATCAATATGATATATTTGAGCTTTTTGTTAAGCATTTACTATAAATACTCTCTAGATCTTTGTTTGCACATTAGCTCAATAACAATAATGTAATAATGATGGATTAGACATTTTCTTATATAGTGGTAAAGTGTTCAATGACTCTTTGTTCTAATCATTAAATGTTATGGTCAACAAGATACCTGTCATGCCCAAACCCAGGATAAACTACAACAATAATTTTTTTCCTAAAAGGTTTAAATAGGCTATCTAAATGCATAACTACATTAAGTTGTACTTTGATAATCAAATTGGAATATTACATCAATCAAGTTGATAGTTGAACAAAATCTTGACTTACTTTTAGTTCCTATTGTTGAAGTTCACATCTAAATGATTCAATTCTATGTCCTAGGGTTTCAAATCAGATTTCCAATTTCTAGTTGTCTAAATTCATGTTTATGTTTTAATCCACTAGATAATTACTTAATGGATCTATTGTTTACTAAGGTTCCAATTAAAGAAGATTGAGACTCACAACTTATTTTATTTCATTTGGCCCACATAAGCCATTAGAAAATATTCACATATGTATTTCTTTAATTCTATATATATATATATCTATAGAGAGAGAGAGAGAGAGAGAGAGAGAGAGAGAGAGAGTTATATTCATATATTAGTATATATATATATATATATATAATTAAAGTAAATAAAAAACATATAAATAAAATGATAAGCAATTTACATTATCTAATGGGTCATCGAGTTTGACTCAAAATCACACAGTTAAATCCTGATATTCACATCACAATTTGACTAGCTATGGAAATCATGTCCTACTTATCAATTTACATTATATTTATACAAAATTTTACATATAAATTCACATATAAATACCCTTAATTATTATATATAAATTATATCATATAAAATTATTTATATATATATATATATAATATATATTCTATACTTAATAAATTAATTATATTTTATGTATCATAAATTATATATATTAAATTAAAAATATATTAAATATTAAATAAACTTAATTTTAAAAATAATTAAAACAACCGTTTCTTTTAGAAAAATCCTTACCATTCTAATTATCTCGCATGCTACTTTTATAAAGGGAGGCAGAAGTGTGGGATCCTACCGGCCTACTTGCATGGGGTTCATAGGTCCCACGGGCGCTTGACCCCACTCCACTTATGTGGAGTCATATCAACTTTTAAAACTATATTTAATTTCCTTTGTAAACTGCGTGTAAGCACTTGAACAATGTGGGACCCGCGCAAGTACCCCACCCCATGCAAATCATTTAACATTATTTTTATTTCGAAGATATTGTTATTAAATGAATATTATTTTATAAATAGTTTATATATATGTATATGAATGTATATCTATATATGTATATACATATATAGATATACAGACATATACATACACACACACATATATGTTTATGTACATATATGTATACATATGTGTGTGTGTGTGTGTGTATATATACACACACACACACACACATATATATAGATATATATGTGTATATATATAAATGTATATATGTACACACATATATATACATATATATATATGTGTGTGTGTGTGTGTGTGTATACATTTATATATATGCACACATATATATATACATATATATATACACATACATATAATATATATATGTGTGTGTGTATATATATATTATATATATATATATATATATATATATATGTTTATGTATATGTGTGTGTATATATGTATATATGCATATATATTAATCAACTTTTTTTACCAAATATATAGGATGCGAGATTTTTTCCAAAGGTAATTTAATATTTGCTAATAATAAAATTGTAAGTACAAGAATTTTAATTTGAGTTTCTCCAATTTAATTATACATCCACTTTACACTAATTGTTTCTCTAACTCTATGACTTAGCCTTTCAAATAGGACAAATTTAGGAATTAATTTTGAAAAGAAATTAATTCTCTCTATAGTTTTGTTTTTGATAGGGGATTATTTTTCTTCCCTATACAATATAAAGATACTTGTAGGTCTCCATTTGACATTTCATTTTTTTGTCCTTTTCTATTTGATTCTTCTATTCATTTTTTAGCTCTATTAATTAATCCAACTTTTGGGTATTTTTGCTAGGATATGAAATAATCTAACATGCACTTAAATTAACTTCAAATGCAACTATTCAATTTAATTGATTGAATTGAATTATAGCATTTCTGGATTTAATATTGGAAATGAAATATGTTGAAACACATGATAACTATTGTTTCCAAACTTTGTTCTCGTTAAGGTAAACAATAAGTTCACAATAATACGATATTCATTTTCTATCGAATGGAAATTCTTGTTAAATACATTAAATACATGATATCAAATAAACCAAGTCTTTCTTTCACTATTGCAAGCAATACATAAATTCAATAATTTCATATTCAATTTTAGATTTTATATTGCATTCGAAAATCATACTCATACATTCTCAATAATCTTTTAAACACATTAAAAACAACATTTAAAGTACATTTCATCTCCATAAATATCCATTTTCACAATGAGTTTAAAAATCTATTTGCATAGAAGATAAATCTTACATTTTATCCCTTACATGCTTTGCTACATAGCGAGACAAAGATACATAACAACATGGATATTTCTCTGATACATTGAAATTACACATTACATCATTTTCCCTTTCCTTCAAAAAAAACCAACATGGTGAATAAAATTTAAATCTTTTTCTTCGACATATATCTACATGAAAACCTGCAAAGAAACAATAAGTACAACCATGGACAGCTCCACCTCTTAGCCTAGGTCTCATTCGAGACCACCCCCGAGCTTGGAGAACCAAGACTAAATGGGTAACACACATACACAACACACAATATAAATATTTGAAAATATCCTCAAATTATCCTCCAATCTCCTACTCCACTACACATCATAAATGTGAGAAGCATATTTCTCCACCTAAGTCTCCCTTTATGAATACAAGTTCAACTAAGTGTGGAGAAGATGGAATTTTGGTTATGACTTCTTTAATTTTCGCAACTCTTAGTAAATGAGATATTTGAAGGGTCATAAAAGTGATTTAAACCTTAAGGATGTCAAAATTAATGTCCTAACTCATAGTACTAACTTATAGGTAAGCTATTTTCTCTAAAAGAACACTCTAGGAACATTATTTAGGCCTCTAAAGTCACCAAAAAATCTGAATTCTAAATTCATCTAAAAGAAATTTTTCATGACATCAATATGTAAATTGAATTTAACTTTTCATGACATCATAGTTTGACATGTCATTATACACATAAACATTTGATGAAGGAGCATCCTAGCTTGTCTTGTAATCTTGCTCATTTTGTTCATTCTAGCAGTTATCATCGAGTTTGTAGTGTTAACAAAGTTTCCAATGTTAACTGAGTTCCATTGTTAATAGAGTTCTAGAGTTAATTGAGTTTTTACAATGTTAAACAAGTTTTCTTTCATATGTCAAGTGAATCTAATATTTTTTAATGCTTTGTTCCTTCTTTGATTGAGTTTTTCTATGATTGGTTCTTACTTTGAGCTGACTTATGTATTTAATTTGGATCATGAATTTAATGATAGGATCTTGTCTTTGGATGAGTGCAGACCATTTTAAGGCCAGCCTTTCTATTATGTAATGATCTAGAATCTTCTATAAGCCATTTTGGCAAGTATAAGTAGAGGTGTTTGGTTTAGGTTAAGTGAGAACTTAGAGAGTTGAGAGAAGATGTTTTTGAAAATTTGAAGCTAGATCATGGATCTTGAAGTTTTATTTGTATCTAGTCATAACATAGAAGGCCTTATAGCTAGGCATGTATGTTGATAATGTGATAAATCAATAAAAGTGCTCTCTCTCTCTCTCTCTAGTGCTCTCTCTCTCTCTCTCTCTCTCTCTCTCTCTCTCTCTCTCTCTCTTTAGTGTTGTCCTTTATGTATTTTCTTCCATTGTGTTTACTCGACATGGTGTTTGGATGGTTAGGTGTGCCTCTAGTCCTAACTATTCATTCCCTCCTTATGTCAGGTGGTATCAGAGCTTGAGTTTCATCCTTATCGAGATTGTATCATTTAGAACCCTAAGTTGAATTTGGTTGTAGGGTGACAGATCTACATATTTGACCTATAACTTGCAGAGGGTTATGATCTTGCAAGAACCTATTTGTAAAGATGGTTCGAGGTAGAGGAAATGTTGACACTGCTATTATGGACATGTTGAGACAAATTGCATCTAGATTAGATGTTGTGGAGACAACCCAAAGAAGAGGAGCTCATCTTGATGATGTGAGTGATGATGAAGCAATGAAACCAAACCGTAATCTAGAACTAAAGATCAAGATGAGGAAAGATTGTTGAGAGTATTATCTAGGGCACATTCAAAGCCTAATGTGTAATTTGTTCCTTATGATGTAAAATTGGACACCAATGTTGTGTTGGATTGGATATCTGATATGGAGAAGTTCTTTGAGTTTGAAAATACTCTTGATAATAGGAAGGTGAAAATTGCAGTCATGAGGTTGAAAGATCATGCCTTATTGTGGTGAGAGCATTTGCAAACTTATAAAAGAAAGGAGAGGGAAGGAGAAGATTAGGACCTAGTTGAAAATGGTGAACACGATGAATAAGAATTTCCTTCCTACTGATTACCAAGTTATCTTATCAAGAAAGATGCAAAATATGAGACTAAAGGACATGAATGTGAAGGAGTATATTGAGGAATTCTATAGATTGGACATCAAACTTAGACATGTGGATGATGAGGTTGAGAAAGTTGCAAGGTACCTAAATGGATTGAGATCTAGAATTCAAGTTGAGATAAGTTTTGTGAAATTGGAAATTGTGGAAGAAGCATACCAATATGCCTTGAAAGCTGAGGATATCTTGAAAAAGAAGCATGAACATAAAGAAAGAGGTAGAGGTGGTAGATCTATATAGGTAGAGGTAGATCTTATGGAGAAGGTGACAATCTGACAATTAAGTGCAAGATAAGGGAAAATTTGAGTGGAAAAATGATGATAAAGGCAAGACTAAATAGAAAGGTGGTAATTCTTACCAAGGAGGTACTAGTTACCAAGGTAGAGGTAATTCTTATTATTGAGGTGGTTTTTGTGGTAATTATTTTAGATGTGGAAAAGATGGGCATATATCCTTTCAGTGCAAATACTCTAGTGAGAACAAACAAGGTAACATAAATATTATGATTCAAGGAGATCTTGAGAGTTCACCAATTGCACCTGAGGTTGGAGAAAAATTGATGGTGAGAAAAACTTTTTGTAATAAGGGAATTGATGAGGAACATGTCCTAGGGAGAAGTCTTTTCAAGACCAAATGTAAGATGGATGGAAAATGTTGCAAAGTGATCATTGATAGTGGAAGTTCAACAAATTTGGCATCAAAGGAGCTAGATACAAAGTTGCAATTAAAGAAGTTGAAGCATCCTAATCTCTATCATGTTTCATAGATTAGGGATGAGCATAAGATATTGGTAAGTGAGCAATGTGTTGTGAAGTTCAAGATTGGAAATTACTTTGATGAAGTTTTATGTGATATTATGCCTATGGATTGTTGTCATATTCTATTGGGTAGACCTTGGCAATATGATAGATATGATATGCACAAAGGAAGATTGAATCAATATACTATTTGGTGAATGGAAGAAAGAAAGTATCATTTCCTTTGATTAAAGTCTATATGAGGTTAAAAGTAATATTGTTCAATTTTGTGTGGTCCTTGAAGACCAATTTGTGCTAGTCATAACTAAGTGATAGAAAATAGTGATGATTGAATGAAAGATAATAATGATTGAGTGTCAGAGCTTGGTAGCAACTGAGTGACAACAAAAGCTAGTAGTGTTGACTAAATGCCACTAGAAATTGAAAGTTTACTTGATGAATGCAAGGAGATTATTGTAGAAGATATACCTGATGTTTTACTACTAGCTAGTAGTATAAATCATTATATGAATCTGATTCCTAGACCTAGTTTATGAAATAAATAACCATACAGAATGAAACCTACAAAAATTGAAGAACTTAACAGACAAGTGCAAGAGTTATTGCATAAAGGTTTAATCAGAGAAATTTTGAGTCCATGTGATGTACCTGTTGTATTAGCACCTAAGAAGAATGGAGAATGGAGAATATGTACTGATTCCAAAGCTATTAGAAAGATCATAGTGAAATATAGGTTTCCTATGCCAAGGATGGATGACATAATGTATTATTTGAGTGAAAAAAATTATTTTACCAAGATCTATTTGAAGAGATTAGATTAGAATCAGAGAAAGTGATGAATGGAAAATTTGTTTCAAGACAAAAGATGGTTTATATGAATTGTTGGTTATACCTTTTGGCTTGACTAATGCACCTAGTACTTTCATGAGGTCGATGAATGAAGTTCTTAAGAGATTTTTGGGAAAGTTTGTAATTTTTTATTTGGATGATATTCTAATATTCAGTGAGACTAAGGAAGAACATCTTGAGTATGTTAGAGAAGTATTACAAAGATGAAAGAGGACAAGCTGTTGATTAATTTGAAAAAGTGTTCATTTATGCAAGAAGATATTGTGTATTTGGGATTTGTGATTTCAGTTGATGGTTTGAGAATGGATCCTGAGAAGGTTAAAGCAATCTTGGAATAGTTGTAGTGCCTCTCACATTTGACTTCTGTAAGTCATCCTGATGGATGTAACCTTGTTGATCTTTTGTTGTGATGGGTCATGATTGTGACCATGAGTGGTCTACACCATTGAGGTGATTGGATTTATGTTTCTGTATCATTTGCTTTGATTATGATTTGATTTATGGTTCACTGAGGTTGGTGCCAATGCTTACTAGGATCGATGTGGTATCATGAGGTTGTTCTGTGATTACCCTAAGATGTGTGTAGAGATTGCATTGTGTGCTATTACCATGCTACACTGGACTAGGTTCCTATAGCAGTGGGTAGTCATGTTTATGACTATGTTTGCTTATGTGTTTTAAGTGCCTTTTTGTTGATTCTTTAAACAATCATTATTTAATGCTTAAGTAATTAGAAATGGATTTTTTAGGTTGGATTATTTGGTCATGTGCTACAGCATTTACCTTGCTATATTTTGATCTAAGAGATATCTGTTACTTTGTGATGATTTACATTTGAGACGACTTGAGGGTCAAATGTTATACCTTGATTTCAATATCATATATATTAGGCTTTTATGCTGTTTAGTTAATCATATTGCATGATGATGCCATTTTGAGATGACGGTGTGTTTTATGATATCTAGTTATCTGGTATTTGGACATACCTCTGATTATGTTAGGTGATAGATTTAATGCTATGGTTATTTACTTCATTCTTGCATTGTTATGCTTTATGCGAATGTGAGTGATGTAAATAGATTATTTTAATATAATTAAATAAATGGTTAAATTAGGTGATTTAATGCATTTATTACTTCGGCTATGTTATTATATGCAATTGCACTTGATCACGTTGTTTAGTGTGCAAGATTTATATCCCTGGCAGTGGCACATGGAGTTAGTGATTCAACCTTTCATATTTTACCAATGTTATCCTTATATGGTTGATGTATCCTTAATTAAATGTTTAATTTAAACCTTTTGGTGATTATTAAATCCGAGCTCATTTACATTATGTGATTTGACCAGTAAGCATGTCTGTGCATTTAGAGGTTCGCATTGTCATGAAAGTTGTTAAGAAAATTTATGTGTTTTGAGTTTTCAAGCTTTGTAATTGATTTATTTTAATTTTCGGCAGCTTTGCCATAGATGAATTCTTATTTATAAGAATAGCCTATTTTCGTTTGGGTCGATTCGGGGTTTAACTAGGTTGGCTAGTTATTTTCCCTAATTGATTATTCACTTGAAAAGTGAATAAATATCCAAAAAGGAATTTAATTCCTCACTTCTCACTTTTAAATTAGAAAGTTGGAGAGTAAAACCCAAAATCCTCTTCATGAGGATTTACTGTTTTGTTCGTTGTGGGAGCTATGGGCATGGGATCATCGCGAGGTTGAGCTCGTTGGATCTAGCTTGGAGAAACTTTGGATTACCATGATTTTCAGCCACTTCTACGAGCATTTTATTTTTTGGTTTAGATTTCCGTTTTGCCCTTTTGGCTGTGAGGTAGGGCTTTCCCATTTTATTGTTTCAGCTCCATTTCTGCTTTTGTTTTTGGTAGCCATTTGTTTGGAGGTTGAGAACTAGTGTTCCCCTCTGTTTTTGTATGTTAGTTCTACCTAATTTGGTGGGTATGAACATTTTTCTATTTTTTGAGATGAGGGTTTGGGGTTTTACGCCGTTATGCTGGCCGTTTTTGCATACGGTGTTCGAATTTGATTATTTTTGAGATTTTTGTACCCAAAGGCCAAATGGGTTTTAATTTTGCAATTTCTCCAAAATTTGGAGTTTTTACCTCATTTTGCGTGCTACCCTATTTTCTCGAGTTTTCTTGGCACAATGTGGATCGTGAACCTTGATGATCCGTTTGGATATCAGTCAGACTACTATTGCACTTTTATGTTGCATTGGGATGCATGTTGCATCTGTACTCCTGATGTTGTGTTCGGTTGAGTGATTTTATACCTAGTGTTATTATTTCTTTTAGACCTTTTCTTTTTTCATGAGCGCTAGGATTTGTGCCAGTTGAGTGAGTTCATGATGTTTGGTCTTGTTGCATCATTGGGATTCATGTAGAATCCATACTCTCGAATTGAGGCTGGTTGAGTGATTTTATATGGTTTTGTTGGCTTTGGGATTCATGTAGAATCCATCCTTCCTGTGTTGCTTTTAGTTGGGTGTTATCTTTTGCATTGTGTTCTCATCTTGTCTTTGAGTTTTGATCTTCGTGATGGTGGTGCACCACACATGAGTACATGTGCATACATTTTTTGGGTGACTTGCAAGGACCGATCTTCTATGGATTTGCTGGGAGTTATGATCATTGGGGTTGGGTTGGGAGTATGCATGCCCACGGGCACTTGTTGTAGGATGAGCATGGGTAGGGTAGGGTAGCATATGGAAGGGCTTCTATCCTACAACCTGGTGACTATTCCCGGTTGGCAGAGGAAGTTTAATATAAGTGATAATTAAATTAAAACATTGGGTGGTAATAAATACAAGATAATAAAATGTGTGGGTTGTGCACCTTCCGTCATGAATAGTTGCTACCTTAGGTTGTGCACCTTTTGTTGAGAAGAGTAGCTACCTATACTAGCTTGAGCTTTTGGATACCAAGAAACTCTCCATGATGTCAGCCCCTACTTAGTAGCCTATTGAGTGTTTGACCAAGACCTGTACTCCTTGCATTGTCTTAGGTTCTTGGCTGCAACCATCATATTGTTTGGTATGAGTGTTAGCCTTAGATGTTGTGCTTTATGTGTGGTTGTGGTTGGATCATTATCTCCATCAGCATGGCGAGTGTGGACCTATGGGTTCCACATGGTTGGGAGGCATAGCTACCTTCACCACTGCTAGGAACTGGTGTATAGAGATGATCTTTTGTCCTATTGTGATTGTTGCTGGATGTTTTCACTTGGTTCTTTGGGTTTCGGAGTATGCTTTTTTGTGATTTATGCTTTCATTGGAATGCTTGGATATCATGTTTAGATGATGTTAGTTTATTTGACACATTCCCATATAATGATGTTTAGCATATGATTAGATGATGTGAATTGTTGTAGTAGCTTATCTATTGCTTATTGATGTTTAGCATGTGATAGGTGATGTTATCTACTGTAGAATTATCTTATGCTTTTCTTCTAGCATGTTAGATTCCTTATTCTTATATTGTTGTATGTTTTAGTAGTGACGTCCCTATTATGACAATACTGACGATTTGGTCGGTGGCTTGGGATGTTATGTGTGGGGGATGGCTAGGATCCACGATGGTCTTATGATGCTATTGACGGTTGAGAGGAACTGTGTACTTAGTTTGGTTGTTTTGTTTCTGTGATGTTTATTTCAGTACGTTCTTTTCTACTATAGTTTTAGATGGTAGATGTATCTCCTTCTTGATCCATGCATCTTGTTGATTATGCACTCGAGTGTTCGCTCCTCAATCTATGTCGATCTGGTACTCCTCGGTGTGGAGGTTCTGAACTCAATTTTTCTCTGTTTTTCACCTTTTTTGTTTTCCTTAAGTGTTTTTGTGTTTTTATGGGCGACATTTTATTAGCATGGTGCGACATAAAAATGTATTGCATGCCCATAAAAACTATGTCGTACGATTCTAGAAAGTATCGCACACCTCTTGGAGGAATATCGTGCAATACTTGAAAGTATCACACCTCCTTTGGAGAAATGTCATACGATACCCTTAAAGTATCGCATGCCCTTGAGAAAAGTATCACTCAAACTCTGAAAGTGTTTCCCTCCTTTAGAAATGTTGTGTGATACTTTTTAGTTCTGTAATAAAGTATAGCACGGGTTTTGTAAAAACTTGCGTGGGCCGGCGGTAGGAACTTTTCAATTTGATCCAAACTTTTTGAGAGTTGTTTTGGATACCCTTTTAGATGTTCTTGGAACCTATGTTGTTGCTTTTTGGATTTAGGTTGTTTTCTTTCAAATCCTTTTTGCATGTTTCTGTTGTAGTCCTTTGGGGTTTAAAATATATCATTTAAGTATAAGGACACTTATACTTAAGATATATTTTAATATATGCAATGAATCTTTTGAGATAGGTTTCAGACCTCTTGGAGATAAGATAAAGATTCTAAAAAATTTCAGGGCTTCAGAAATTCAGACTTAGCCAATTTTCAGGGCTTCAGGATTTCAGGCTTAGCCAAATTTCAGAATTTTGCATTTTACCCTAGCTAGGTGTTTTGTTGATGTGTGGTAATTTCTTTGAGCCCTCATCATGTGTGTGGTCATTGTTGGATTTGTTTGTGTGTGTTAGTTTGGTAGTGGCGTTCAAAGATTTGTTGGTTGTTGGGATTGTGGTGAAGTCTTTCGTTGTGATCTTTGTAATCCCTGTATGATGTCATGTGCATTCATACTTGTAAAAAATAAATTCTAGCTTTTATTTCATCCTTGTTTCCAAGGATCTCTGGGTGGGGCATTACAATAGCCTACACCTAAGAATGTGGGTGAGGTAAGATCATTTGATGGTTTGGCTAGTTTCTATAGAAATTTTATAAATAATTTAAGTTTTGTTTGTAATTCTATGATTGAGACAATGAAAGGATATAAAAAAAGATTTAAAGTGGACACATGGGATTGATAAGAGTTTTGAGACTTTGAAAAAAAAGGTTGTTGAGTTACCTATATTGGCTTTTCCTAATTTCAATAAGCTATTTCAAGTTGAATGTGATGCAAGTGGTAGTGCAATAGGAGCTATGTTGAATCAAGAAGGTAAACTTGTTGCTTTCTTTAGTGAGAAGTTGAATGATGCTGAAAAGAAGTATTATGTGTATGATCAAGAGTTTTATTCTATTGTTCAAGCCTTGAAGAAGTGGAGACATTATTTGATTCCTAAGTAGTTTGTGTCGTACACTAATCATAAAGCTTTATAATATTTGGGAAGTCAATATAAGTTGAATAAGAGACATATGGAGTGGGTTGAATATTTGTAGAGTTCCACATTTGTGATCAAGCATAAAAGTGGACTTACTAATTGAGTTTTTGATGCAGTGAGTAGAAGACATTCTTTGTTGACCGAGATGAAGGTTGAAGTTCTTCGTTTTGATGAAATGGAGAAATTGTATGATACTGACTTAATTTTTCTAAGGCATGGAGAGAGTGCGGAGAAGAAAATATATCAAGTCAAATGATTAAGTTTGATGAGTATTTCATGCAAGAAGGTATTTTGTTCAAAGGAATTTATTTGTGTATACCAAGAAGTTCTATGAGAGTTAATTTGATAAAAGAAAAGCATTGTGGTGGATTGGCTGGACATCTTGAAATTGATAAGACATTGAGTTTTCTGGAGGATAAGTATTATTGACCACATATGTATAAAGATGTTCAAAATTTTGTAAGGACTTGTGGAATTTGTCAACTTGCAATAGGAGTAAGTCAAGGTACTAGATTATATATGCCCATTTCTACTACTGAGAAATCTTGGAGTGACATTAGTGTGGATTTTTTTCTTGGAATACTGAAGATAGAAAGAGGGTATGATTCCATATTTATTGTTAGGGATAGATTTTATAAAATGGCACATTCCATACCATGTAAGAAGAGATCAAATGATGTGCATATTGTTGAGATTTTCCTCAAATAGATTGTTAGATTACATGGATTACCAAATAGTATTACTTTTGACTGAGATAGTAAGTTTGTTGTTATTTTTGGAGGACTTTGTGGAAGAAGATGAGTACTAGGTTGAGATTTAGCTCTACATTCCATCCATAGATAGATGGACAAACAAATGTTGTAAATAGAAGCTTGGGTACTTTGTTGAGATGTTTAGTTGGAGACAAGATGAGTAATTGGGATATGATATTAGCACAAGTTCAGTTCTCATATAATAATTCTATGAATAGGAGTACAAAAAAAATCTTTTAAGATTATTACTAGAATGCAGCCTATAGGAATATCATATTTGAGGGATGTTGTTGGTGAAGAGAAGAGAAGTGCTAAAGGGGAATAATTTTCTGGTTTGATGAAGTCTTTGCATGAGGAAGTGAAGTTGAAGTTGGAACAAAGTATTCAAAAGCATAAGGAGAATGTTGATGAGTCTAGAAGACATCATATTTTTGAAGTTGGTGATGAGGTGATGGTCCATTTGGAGAAAGGAAGATTTTCTATTAGAACATATAGTAAGTTGAAAATGAAGAAGTTTGGACCTTGTAGAGTCTTAAGGAAGTTTGACAGTGGTAATGCTTATGAAGTTGAGTTACTTGCTGACATGGATATATTTCCTATATTTAATGTTTCTAATTTGCATAAGAGTCAAATGATTAAGTTGGTGTATTAGATGATTATCTTAAGTAGATTAAAGAGGTTGAATAGATATTGGATCAGAGAGTTGATAAAAGCACAAGAGGAAAATATTACTATGAATATTTGGTGAAGGGGAAAAATATACTAGTTGAAGATGCTTCATGGATTTATCAATCTAAGTTGGATTCAGCTTAGGTTGTGACATCTCAATGATTCAGGAGAATCATTTCTTTCAACCCTAGTTGTTTGATGTAGGGGCATCCTAGGTTTCCTTGTAATCCCACTCATTTTATTCATTCTGGTAGTTATCACCAAGTTTTCAGTGTTAACCGAGTTTGTAGTGTTAACTGAGTTTCTAGTGTTAATCGAGTTCCAATGTTAATTGAGTTCCTATATTAATTGAGATTTTACAATTAACCAAGTTTTCTTTCATATGTTGAGTGAATTTGATATTTGTTGATGCTCAATTACTTCTTTAGCTGAGTTTCTCTATGATTGGTTCTTAGTTTGAGCCAACTAATGTATTAATTTGGATTGTAAACTTAATGATAGGATTTTGTCTTTGGATGAGTGCAGGACATTTTAAGGCTAACCTTTCTATTATGCAATGATCTAGAATTTTCTATAAGCCATTTTGGCAAGTATAACTAGAGATATTTGGTTTAGATTAAGTGAGAACTTAGAGTGTTGAGAGAAGATGTTTCTAGAAAAGAAAATTTGAAGATGGGTCATGGATCTTGAAGTTGTATTTTGTATCTGGCTGTAATGTAGAAGGCCTTACAGCTGGGCATGTATGCTGATAATGTGATGAATCAATATAAGTTTTTTATTTCTCTCTCTGCTTGGTATTTTTCTTTGTGTTTTTTATTCCATTGTGTTTACTCAACAAGGTGTTTAGATGGTTAGGTGTGCCTCTGGCCCTAGCTATTCATTCCCTCCTTGCATCAACATCACAAAGTGACATCATAAAACATATTTCACATTACAAGTGACAATATATCAATTTCACAAAATGAATCTAATCTATAACACACATTCACATTACATTTAAGAAATCAAAAACATAACAACGAGGTTCAAATCTCTTCAATATATCAAACCTTAGCATTGATAGTTTGTACATAAATTTATCTTTCATTCTTCGACTTGTTATAATTGTTATTTTTCTACACATTCAAACCACATATCAGTAGCATTGAGATGTCACTTGCATGATGCTTAATGGAAGGAATCCTTTCAAACTCCTCTATTGAAAAGTCAATCTTGTGGATCGACTCCAAGGTTCCAGGCGATCTTGTGGCCTACTAAAATCTGCTCAATTTAAGATAAATATTTTTGTTCACAAGGAGGATTTTTTTTGTTTGGATGATTGCAGATGAGATGTAAAATTTGTTCGCTGCTTTAGAATAAGACATGCAAAAGAACTATGTTTTTGTATTTTCTATTTTTTTTAATGAATGCAATCTAACAATGCAACTAATTTGAATTCCTAATTTAAAAAAGGGTTAATAAAGAAAATAATGAAGATAAGGTAACAAGAAACTTAAGAAAATAACATAAAAGTAAAATCGTAATAGACATAAGCTATGGAAACAACACGTCTGTGACTTAAGCTTTCGAAGAAATTGGTGGGTAACCAATGAAAGTAGGAGCAGTGCTTCCTTGATTCCACTGATGCAATCGTCGATGGGATTTTCTTAATAACCATAAGATATTTCACTTTTCATCAAATCACAAGGCCATAGAAAGTGCACTTATGTGAGACAAAAAGTTATGCAAGAACAAGACGAGTGACCTCTTCTCGAACTAGATGCATTAGCAAAATTCATAAAATCGTAGCAAACACCAAAATTAAAAGATCACACAACCAGGAATAATGCAATAAAATTTTGGCTCAATCAAAATTCCATGAATATAAATTTACAAAAAATATGACACACTTAGGCAAGAATCACTACACACCAAATGCTAGCACCAAAAGAAAATATTATTGCAAAATAATGGTGGCCCTGATTACATATTACAATCCCATATTTATAAGAAATCATCTCCTCAATTTTTGTTGAGAGTGAGAGATATCTTCATGCAATCATATGCTTCTAATTTAATAAAACAAATTAATTATATACAAACTAACTATCTAACTAGTGTTTAGTAGGACTCCATCCATTTTTATATCATTAATTGGATGCATGAGCCTTTACATGTCATAAAATAAAGAAATAATGAGAAAATAAGAATAAGAGAGCCTTCAATCAACGTGGAAGTGTCAAAAATAGAAGTTCAAACTTTTTTGGGTGTTTGTTAGAGTTAAATTATTGCCAGAATGCATTTCTGATGCATGGAAAGCTTTATTTTTGAAACTAGCAGTTAATTGTTGGTGCACCTCTAGAAAAATGCACCTCAAAAGAAGCTAACCAGCACACCTCTAACTTCTTCAAAATTCTTCCAACACTTTGTTGCCAAAAAGTGCACTAGCATAGTAGTGCACTTGGTGCACCAACACAACAATGCACCTCAAGGGTCCAAAAAATGAAAAATTTCACTAAGTGTCAAAAATGAAATTCTAGCTGCCAATAGTGGCATGTTGTGATCGTTAAGTTGTTGAGTTGTTATCTTTGCCATCAAAGTTCAAATCTAATAGGGATGAGGTCCCTTGTTTGTGGCCTCATTGGTTCATAGCTCTAGGTCAAAGCATTTACCCCTCTTTAAAAAATCAAATGAAATTCTAACTTCTAGGTCTTGTCCCCCATCATACCAAAGCTATGTTTGGATGTTTTCCCTTGAATTTCTCTATTATTTTAGTTGTCTTTGCTACATCTGATAAATCCAAGGCACTATATTTATCCTTGACTTTTTTCTTGTGGTTATCTACTTCTATACAGGTTTTAGCAAAATCCTCGAGTTTAGTATCTAGTTCAAACAAAGCTTCTTCTATCCTAAAGGCCTTTCAAATGTCTTCATCAGTAGAAACCTCATCAAAAATCTTCCTAAAACTCTGCACTACCACCTCTATCAATATTAGTTTCTTCCGAGTATCACCTTCAAAATCTCTACACATGGATCACTATAATGTTTCTTTGTTTCCAAAATTTTCTCTTGGGCTTGGTCCTTAAACTGGTGGATCTCTGCATGTAATGATTCCATTACTTTATTGCTATTTGATATCTTCTCTGTCCAATCATCAGTTAAATCTAACTCTTCCACCATATATACATCCATGAGCATTCTATATCTCTAGCCTTTTATTGGTTGTAACACCTATAAATCGTTTAGCCACATATGTACCTCATCCACAAGACTTAAATCTTGGTTTAAAATTGCTACCATCTTATCTACATTCTCCTACATAACATGCAATAGCTTCATATTTCCTTAGATGATAAGCACACCTTTCTCCTCAAAACTTTCCCGCCATTACTAATAGGAATTCAAAAATGGATCTAATTACACCCCTCCCTTATCTCTTCTTTCAATAGCTTCATTTAGAGTTTCTTTGAGGTTAACGGGGTCCAAAGGGCATACAACTTCATTCAAATACCCTTTTAGGATTTCATTTTTGCACCGAAGTGTCACCAACTCTGCCCCATCCTATTCTAGGCTTCTAAAAACTTCCTTTATCCCAGTTGTGACCATCAACTTTGCTATTTCCAAGGTGGGTTTCTCAAGCTTGACTTCTCAGATCTAGTAATCTTTTGGAGTCAATTCTTCTATGTTTGATTATAGAGGAGGAAGAGCATATTTTCTTAGGAAGGGTTGCACTTCTTTAGGATGTGAATCATATTTTCTTAGCATTTCTATTAATTCCATCCTGTGCTCTTCTTTTGAAGTAAAATTGTTGCTTCTTGCTCTTGATTACTTCTTTTCGGAGCCACCTTGGAACATGTTGAGCTGAGGACTTTCCTTTTGAGGAGGAAGGAGTTTTCTTTGCTACCCTCTTGCCCTTGTCACTCTTTTCTGGGGTTTTCTCCTTCTATGATGGCTCTTTGCCAATAGTCTCTATTTATGTAGAGCCCACAGTTCTCACCTTAGTGTCTTGGGAAGTTTGTTGAGGATACTCAACCATTTGTCCTTCTTCAGACACTTCATCGATAGATACTTATTGTGGCTCTTCCTCCTACTCTTCTCTAACCTATTCTTCTTCTATAATTTGTGTCAAAGGAGTAGAAGAGCCTTTGTCTATGATGATTGTGACTTGTATTAGAGACAAAGGAGTAATTTTAGGACCTGTTGACTCTGGTCCATCAGTGTATCCTAGATCTTGTCTCCTACCAATTTAGTGCCAAAAAGCATGAAATAAAAATATGACATCTTAAAGACATCAGTGACCTCTACATCATGTTCATCAATCCACTATTGCATCTCATCCTCTGATGTGGTAGTTTGTTGAGGTTCGTTTGGGATTGGTGGTGGTGTAGCTATAGAACTTCTTCTTTCCTATTCTGTGGTTCTAGCTAGCCTAGTCCTCCTATTCAAAGGTGCATTATCCTCATCATCCTCCTCTTCATCTTTTTCAGGAATAGGTTTAGGGATGGATGGGATAGAAACTACTTTCCTGATCACCCTTTGCCTCTTTTTGATCAGAGTCTTAATGTTTATTTATTTTTTAGGCATAGAAGGGGATGCTTCTTCCACTTGCCAAGGTGAGGAAACTTATTGAATTTCAACCTCTCTTTTTGTCTGGCTTGGTGCAATAGGTAGCACTTGAAGGTCAACCTAGACTTGTGAAGCTTCAATATCTTTTGGCCCTTGTACATTTTCTTCTCTTGCTATGGAGGTGCTGAGATTTCACCCTCTTTTGGCTTACCTCTCTGAGGAGAACTTCTTTTCCTCTTGCCTTGACCTCTACCCATCTATGCTCAATAATATAACACCAGCCTATAGAGTTAATGCACAATCTTGGGCCTTACTAGTGAATGAACTGCGAATGTAGGGATGGTGACTTTCTTCCCTCTACCTTTGGCTAGACAGGCTTGTGCATGGAAGATTACTATTTCAGTTATTGGATCAATTTTTAATGGTTTCTTGATCCAATCCTATGTCATTTTAATGACATTCCTTGCCCTATGGTTGATATCCAAATTCTCCTTTCTATCAACCTTGTTGGTGTAAATACGTATTTACTATTTACACTTACTTAAGTTTACTTAGGTTAATGCATTATTTTATTATTTTATTTTGTGAGATACTTAGGAGTTTGTGCACTCTTGTGAGTTGTCATGCTGACAACATAGGAGTCTGCACCTCTTTTATGCACATGGTGTCTACAACCTTCTCATTCTCATCCACTCATCTAGAATGATGGATAAGACATGTTCTTAGTTGTCATGATGCTTATCTTATCTCTTGGTTCCTTCTAGAGACATTCTAGGTGCTTCCTGAAAGGCCTTTATATATAGGCACTCCTAGTGTGTTTGCACATCATATACTGAACAGAGAAATGTATGAGGACATACTCTGATTAATTGATCATATCCATTTTTGGTCTACAATTGTGTTTTTGTTTGAGTTCTTAGTTTTTGGGTGAATTTTTCCCTAAGGCAAATTCTTACATGGTAACAGAGCTTGGAGATTTTCTCATCACATAGCCATTCAAGACCATTGTTGCTTCAACACCTTAGCCTAAATCTAGAGTAATACAGAAATTGGAAGTGTCTAGAGCCAGATTTGACCTCGCCATTGCATCTAGAACATTGATTCAGTGAAGATTGACTATAAACTTAGCTACCTTAGGCCAAAGTCAATTGTGAGGCAAATTTTTTTTTTGCAAACTAGCACCCGAAGGACCAATTTGCAGAATTGGTATGATCATTTCAGATCTATACATTTAATTTTGAGATTTAAATTTTTTCATCTGTATCTATGCTATTTTTTCAAATCTGCATTATTTTCTAGAAATTTTTTGGCCATAGGGCCATAGGAGAGATTTTTTGCAAGTGAAGATTGGAGCTTGCTGGTGCAAATTAAATATTTGCATCACATTCAGAAAGTCCAAAAACCCCCAAATCAGATTTTGTTTCATCCAAATTAGACATCTAAGGGAAAATCTAGAGCCATTTGATTTTTGGAGGCATGACAACAATTTAGAAAAAATAATAGTAGCAGCAATTTTGAAACAGTGATATCTCCCTCATACGGACTCCTTTCTGTGAGCAATTTTTTTTGTTTTAGGGTTGGATTTCGTGATCTACACATTGGTCCAAGTGGTTTGAGATATTTTTTCTTGAATTTTTTTGCAACTCACAAATCCCAAATTTCTCCACTTAAAATGCTTAGTACAGGCTCATCTGGACACATAATCAAGTTATGTTTTTCTTGAAAGTGCATATTATTTTGTCTACTTTCCAGATCTGTAATCATATTATAGGTTATGTAGAAAGAAATAATACTTTCATAAATAGGTCCTAAATTGGCAAGTGGTTATCAAGTGCCTAAATCATTCATTAGGGGGGGTTCTTTGATTTTTTGGAGGTTACATTGATTGGTCCATCATGGAAGAGGAGTATTGTTCCACATATCAGTATGTCATTAGACCCAAGTTGACAATCAACAACTATCACACATGGAGTTATACACTTCTTGATCATCTTAGAAGAGAGCATAAGGAAGTATTTCCTTATTTACGTACCAATGACTTGATCACTAATGAATCATAGGAACTTGTTGGCAGATTGGTTTGTATCATTATTACCAGTCTCTCTTCTTCTGATCATCGTAAGTTGGTTGCCAAGATATGGCCACCACATGATTATCAGATGTATCTTTGGGAGAAGTATGGAGATCCAAACATTCCTCCATTTCTAGAAGATCTCATACCTCTAATTGCAGCCACATCCTCTTCAGATGAGATCACACCTCTAGCTCTTGTTGCACCTACTAATCCTATTCTAACCACAGATGCTTCGAATTCAGTGCTGCAAGACCGTTTATGTCTTCCTACTTTACCTTCATGCTATGACTTCCTTCCTATCCTTGTAGGCCTGATCATGGAGTCTCACATTGAAGATGTGGGAGACACTATTGATGATATTCATCTTCTCTTTGAGGTGAATACTTCATTCATTATCGCAATGATAGATTCATGTACTTCAACACAATAGGGTATACTTGGTCTTCCAGGTGATGACTTCTTGCTAGACATTTCAGCTCTATTCTTGGAGTCACACACAATAGATTTGGAAGACTTCTTTGATGATCTATTGCTTCTCTTTGTTGAGGACGATCCTTCTATAGTTGTTGTGAGGGTCCACTCTGACCCTCATGTCCATTCTCTACATGATCAGTCTTTACGAGTTGATGTGATTGTGGATACTTATGTACAACATCTGTAGGAGGTCTCTTTGTCATTTGAGAAGGCTATTGGTTCCTTGAAACAAGTTCTACATCACTCCTTATTCGATCTGCACTTCTTCTCAACAGTGTTGGAGGAAGCCACCATCAGTATCAACACAGGGACACTTGAACAAGTTTTAGAGACACTATTCATCTTAGAGATTCCTTCTCCATACAAGGGACACATCTCCTTTGTACCCTTACATTTGTTTCTTCCAAAGGGGAGGAACATCATTCAAAGGTCATGGATCAACTTCTATATCAGATAATTTCTCATTGCTTAGCACACTACCTTTAAGAGGGGGGGGGGGACTTTTTCCTCTTAGGGGGTTTTGTCCTTCTCCATTTTTCTCTTGTATATATTTAATGTATGTCGTAATGAGGGGGTCTTGATTACTTCATCCATCCATGCATCCCTTTTATCTCTCTTTTTGGGGGTGGTTTTTCCCATGAGGTTTTCCCTCTTTCTCTACTTTATGGGAGATTTGCATTTTCATTATGTACATGGGTACCTAACATAGCCTAGTAGCTGAGACCCAAAAAATAAATTAAGCACTTAAGGGGGGGTGTTGGTGTAAATACATATTTACTATTTACGCTTATGTGCTAAAATGTTGTCACACTTCTATGAATCATTACATGTCAGAAAACTCAAGAATGAGCCCTCACAAATCGATCCATAGCTCTCTACTCATAGAGTGCAAGGGTTTGCAATGGAGGCCCTCAGTTTGACCTATTTTTGTGCCCATGCAAGTACACCATGAGATGAGAGATTCAAAGAGGAAAAGCAAGAATGCTAGTCTCCATGATCTTCAAATATGCATGAAAATAAGATCTAATCTATGAAAGCAAAATCTAATCTATAAATGCAAGATCTAAGCTAAAAGCCCATGATGGGTGCAAGAGAGAAAAAGACAAGAAAATAGAAGTTCTCCACAAAAAGCTTTTGTATTCAAACTCCTTCAAAAATTGGTCTTCAAACCTGCAGCATAACGATAACATAATCATGGGTGTCTAACATGAGGAGAGGGCTCTCCCTTATAAAGGAAATTATGGAGGTGAGAGGCTTCTCACAACCAATATGGGATAATAGAGCTTGATCCATGTGAGACAAAATTCCACCAATGAGAAAAGAGGAGTGGTTGAGAAGAAAGTGGTGATCCATGTGAGACAAGATTCCACCAATTAGAAAAGAGGAGTGGTTGAGGAGAAAGTGGAAACATAAATCCCACTTAGATCACATTTTTAAGTGTAGAGAAATTAAATAAAAAGAATTTATTTTATTTCCTATTTTCATCAAAAGAGATATTTAAGTGGGATTTTTATTTAATTAAAAGGGAGCAAGTTCTTTTTAATTAAATAGAAGATATTTAATTAAATTAAAATAGAGGTTTTTCTCTTAATTAATTAAATGTGGATGAACTGTTTAATTAAAAGAGAGGTTTTCTTTTAATTAAATGGGGATTTTATTTTATTTAATTAAAAGAGAAGATTTTCTTTTAATTAAATAAGACTCGGAATAAAATGATCAATCTTAGAAATGAAATAAATCGAATTTGATCAAGGAAATTGATTTGAATTGATTTAATAAAATATTACAAACCATTGATTCAAAAAATTTGATAAAATGATAAATTGAATAATGGGGGCCCATAGTCTAGGCAGCCATTTTTGGGTGCATACATTTGCCCCTCTTTGACTAATGTGTGATCGATTTGTGAACATATGTAGTCAAAGAAAGAAATTGAAGTGTGAGGTCAATTTGGGATCACAAAACAACCCAGATGTGTGGTCAACTTGGGAACACATCAGGACAAAGAGTACAAATAAATTTTAACTTGAAAAAGTCGAGGATAAAATTAATAAAACTGAATCAAGGATTGAAATTGATAATTAGTGCCCCCTCGTGATCGAAATCGAAATGAGATAGAGGAGAAACAATAAATTGATAAATTTGATCAAATTGAACAAAAGATAAAGTTCTTGATGTAAGATGAAAGATTTAAGAATCATAGAACTAAGGTAAATCATCAAGCATGAAATATTATGCCCCAAAGGTGATTTAGAAGAAAAGAAGTGGGGAAAAAGAAAATGGAAGATAGAAGTTTGAAAGATATGGAAAGAAATAGTAATAAGAAAAGAAAATGCTCCAAAAATCAATCAACTATTTAAGATAGAAATTTCGATTGAGATCACGAAAGAAAATAAGAAAATGAAGATCAAAATGTGACCACAATTGATTAAATGTCCACAATAAAGATGAAAGAAGAACCCTCTCAAACTCATAATACAGCCTAAAAATCCAAACTAATATGAAGTCTAATAATGCAAGCTACATGAAATGCAATGGTGTACTTGCAAAAGAGCAACTATAACATAGGATTTTGTGTTCATCATTCATTAGAGAATGTAAAAGAACTTATTTTCATCATTGGGCCATTATTAACGGACATCGAAAAATCACACAATCATCACTAGTTACAAATGCAACTATGAAGATATGAATGCGATTTATATTGGATTGAAATGTGGAAAGATTCTAACATAAGCATCAAAGACATAAAAGTCAAGATGACTTCGATGTTAGCTTACCCAATTTAATATAGAAAAACTATGCTCGCATCAAGGCATAGATGCCAAGATGACTATAAGAATGGTTGTGCAAAAACAATCAAGGATGATGTCTCAAATCTCCTAAGTGTTTCAAGGGGACAACAAAAGACACTCTAGAGTTCAAGACCACACCCACAAGCAAAAAAGGAAATAAAAACATGTCTCATGCCCCAAGTCTTCTAGTGATGCATCATGGAGAGACTTATTAGAAAAAGACACTCAAAAAAAATCAATAACAGTTAGTACATAGAGAAAAAAAAATCATGACATAAGTCAAGCATTAAGTGTTGCGTTTAAAAAATTAAGTGTGTTAATTGATACTGAGTTCTGAGGACACGGATCAAATGCTTGCAAAGGTGTTTGATTTATCCATTTTTTTAATCATTTTTGTTGCAACGTTAGCATCCATGCATCTATTGGAGTGACAACACTTTTCAA
This sequence comes from Cupressus sempervirens, assembly GCA_028749045.1. Classification (NCBI taxonomy): domain Eukaryota; kingdom Viridiplantae; phylum Streptophyta; class Pinopsida; order Cupressales; family Cupressaceae; genus Cupressus; species Cupressus sempervirens. Next base: position 530,701,002 of record CM053790.1, read on the forward strand.
ATTCAAGAAGAAGGTGGATTTCATCTGAGCTCAAATGAGGATCCCTAAAAAGATATCCAAGATCCATGGTTCTAGAAGAAGAAGAATCAAGTATAGAAGAAGAGAAAGAATGAATAGAAGAAGGTAGACTATATGATAATAGGAGGAAAAGAATCAAGAAGACATGAAGAAGAGGAAGAGTGGAAATGACAGATTAGAAAGACATGGAAGATAAAGAAGAAAGAAGACCAAGAGTCATTTTGGAAAATTTGATACCATTTGAGATCATTTGAACGTTGAGCAACATGTAATAGCACTTGTAATCAACATGAAAGAAAAGGCACATGTTGATAGGTTAACCCTAAGAAACATTGGTACCAAACTAAGATAGTAAAAGCTCTCACTTGTCCAAAAGAGATGTGATAAGATAGAATTTTGCAATAGGTGTAAACCAACACTGCCACAGAGGTGCCCACAACTTTGGGTGAATACCCTAGCACATATGGACCAGGAGGATAATTGACCCAAATTATAAATAATTAAAATTGAACTTTGATGAAAGTGAATGGAAAAGAGATTACTAAGACTCTCCAAGTGTAATATCAAAGGATCCAAGTGTATATCTTTCTCAATAAGGATGGTTTCTAACTTACCAACTCCAAACAAGGTCTCTTGTGAAATCAATGATTACTAATTCAAGAGGTCAAAGCACAATAACCCATGGTGCAAAAAGGCTTTTAACAATGGGTTAAGTAGCCTAATCCAAATAGGATCAACCTAGGGAGACTAGAAATAATGGGATAACAAAGTTATTCGATTGTAAAGTCTCAACTCAAGAACTCAGATTTTGTTCATTTTAAATATCCAACTAGATGTATCAATAGATTCTTTATCATAAACCAAGCACGCAAGATAGAACAGAGATTTCAAGAAAACAGTCTTCAAACAATGAACAAGGGGCAAAGCAACCTTGTGCATGAGAAATCAAGTGACTTATTTTATGCTAATCCCTAGGAGAGCTAATTGTGTATGTTCTAAGAGTTTCACAATCATTGCATACATCCCTAGAAAATAAAAGTTGGCCCCTCTAAGGTTTTTAGTAATGGTTTGACTCTACAACTTTTATGATTCACAGGGGTGACCTCCAATCCCGGCGCACTGAGGTTTTGACACAGTCTCAGAACTTAATCTTCAAGAGCTGCTAAGGAGATCTGACAACCCACAATGAACCATACCCCATGGAGATTTCTTTCACGAGGACATTTATATAGCGATTGTTGGAACTACAGCAAAAGTGGCTATTACCACTTGAGGTTCTGTCTGCAGTTTTCCCTGTATAGGGATTGTCTGCAATGGTTAACCCTCTCTAAAGGTGACCGAATCACAATAGTGGACCACAAGGGGACTTAGCTTTCAGATTCAAGGTTTTGACACCTTTTCACTTTTAGCCCAATCAACGCAAGCAGATTAATCTGACACGCTAACTAAGATTATCTCAAGATCTATGATATCAACCCCTAGTGATCTATCAACCTCTCTGGAGAAAGGATGCCTCAATCACCAAGTTGAAGATCCATCTATCTAAGAGATTCTCAAAGTATCCTCCCCACCTACAAGGAATCCGTCTTTGAGAGGAGTTTCACTAGGAACTCACTCCCTCAAGATCCACAAATAGTATTCATGGGGCCTAATTACTATGTGTGTACAAATGTTAATTCTCCAAAAGCAAATCTATCCAAGAATAATAAAAAAGCATAAGGTGGTACACTTAACACTTTAACTAATGCAAGGTGAGTCCAAAGATGTGGAACACTTAACCCCTCACACAAGCCAAAACGAGTCCACAACTCAAAGATTAGTGAGTTCTAGAAAGCACAAGAGGGTTGCTAAGTGGAGCACTTAATGCTTCTATCCTATAGACCCCTCCCCTTTAATGTGGCGCTGATCTTGCAACCACGGGGTGGAATGAGGGGCCGGCAGATTCAGTAAATCCAATAACCCAATATAGCTATCTAAATCTATCACTAATAATCAAGCTTGCTAAATAAAAATCAATGGAGATTACAACCTAGTATCAATTATGCATGTGTTTGAAAAATAAAAGCATAAGCAAAACACACAAGCTAGACACATGAGAGGTTCATTTTAAGGTTCCAAATCAAAGTGTTATCAACCAAAAAAGAATACCTAAAGTCCTCGCAACGCGCTTAGTAGATCTTACCTATTTTTAAAAACTTTAGCACGTTTTTCCAATGAAATCACAATTTTCTACTATGCTATTCCAAAAAAAATCAAAAAACATAGAAAAATCCAAAACAGTGAGCAGTTAGCAGAAAAAACCAGAAAAACATGAAAATCCCTGCAAAAAAAAAAAAATACGAATAACCTAGTCAACATGATTAGACCTTTTTTTTTTGCTATGATTTTAGACCCAAAAATAAAAATGAAAAGAAGATACCCCTGCTAAAAACTAAAGAGCTTTCCAAAAATGTAAGAAATTCAAAAAAATCTCTTCATTTGTGCCCTAGGGACCCAATTTTTCAAAATAGGCTAGATTCATCAAATCGAGTTTTTGATCCTTAATACGGCCTCAAAATTTAAAACACAAAGAAAGAACCCCCCTTATAATTCAAAAAGATTTCTGAAAATGTAAATTTTTCCAAAAAATATGCTGATTTGCGATCAAAAATGGCTTTTTATGAAAAATAAAGAGAAATTCATAACTCACGTAAATCATGTCAAAATGCTCTAAAAATCAAATTGCGACATTTTGGGCACATACCCAAGCCACAAAAAAAATTTCAGAACCAAACTATAAGTGGTTTAAAAGATATGATTAAATCTTTAAACTAACTAGATTTTTTACCTACAAACCAATCTATATATGGGTTGGCCTTAAAACCAAAGTGAAAAATCTACAAAAGCACTTGATTAGATCCAATATGCTGCTGTAAAACCAAATATAAAAAATAAAAGCAAATGGAGCTAGAAACTTGATTCAAGCCCCACGGTGGGCACCAAAAATGTGTGCTAAAATGTTGTCACACTTCTATGAATCATTACATGTAAGAAAACTCAAGAATGAGCCCTCAATAATCGATCCATAGCTCTCTACTCATAGAGTGCAAGGGTTTGCAATGGAGGCCCTCAGTTTGACCTATTTTTGTGCCCATGCAAGTAGACCATGAGATGAGAGATTCAAAGAGGAAAAGCAAGAATGTTAGTCTCCATGATCTTCAAATATGCATGAAAATAAGATCTAATCTATGAAAGCAAAATCTAATCTATAAATGCAAGATCTAAGCTAAAAGCCCATGATGGGTGCAAGAGAGAAAAAGACAAGAAAATAGAAGTTCTCCACAAAAAGCTTTTGTATTCAAACTCCTTCAAAAATTGGTCTTCAAACTTGCAGCATAACGATAGCATAATCATGGGTGTCTAACATGAGGAGAGGGCTCTCCCTTATAAAGGAAATTATGGAGGTGAGAGGCTTCTCACAATCAATATGGGATAATAGAGCTTGATCCATGTGAGACAAAATTTCACCAATGAGAAAAGAGGAGTGATTGAGAAGAAAGTGGTGATCCATGTGAGACAAGATTCCACCAATTAGAAAAGAGGAGTGGTTGAGGAGAAAGTGGAAAGATAAATTCCACTTAGATCACATTTTTAAGTGTAGAGAAATTAAATAAAAAGAATTTATTTTATTTCTTTTTTTCATCAAAAGAGATATTTAAGTGGGATTTTTATTTAATTAAAAGGGAGCAAGTTCTTTTTAATTAAATAGAAGATATTTAATTAAATTAAAAGAGAGGTTTTTCTCTTAATTAATTAAATGTGGATGAACTATTTAATTAAAAGAGAGGTTTTCTTTTAATTAAATGGGGATTTTATTTTATTTAATTAAAAGAGAAGCTTTTCTTTTGATTAAATAAGACTTGGAATAAAATGATCAATCTTAGAAATGAAATAAATCGAATTTGATCAAGGAAATTGATTTGAATTGATTTAATAAAATATTACAAACCATTGATTCAGAAAATTTGATAAATTGATAAATTGAATAATGGGGCCCATAGTCTAGGCGACCATTTTTGGGTGCATACAACGCTTACTTAAGTTTACTTAGGTTAATGAATTATTTTATTATTTTATTTTGTAAGACACTTAGGAGCTTTTGCACCCTTGTGAGTTGTCATGTTGACAACACAGGAGTCTGCACCTCTTTTATGCACATGGTGTCTACAACACAGGAGTTAGCACACTAATTAAGCACTTGGTGTCTACAACCTTCTCACTCTTATCCACTCATCTAGAATGATGGATAAGGCATGTGCTTAGTTGTCATGATGCTTATCTTATCTTCAGGTTCCTTCTAGAGACATTCTAGGTGATTCCTGAGAGGCCTTTATATACAGACACTCTTAGTGTGTTTGCACATCATATACTGAATAGAGCAATGTATGAGGACATACTCTGATTAATTGATCATATCCATTTTTGGTCTATAGTTGTGTTTATGTTTGACTTCTTAGTTCTTGGGTGAATTTTTTCCTAAGGCAAATTCTTACAAACCTCAACATTCATAATAGGCCTATCCCCTATCTTCTCCCTATTGAATATAGGATTAAGCAACTCCTCGGAATCTCGTTGTAATATCTTCAAGGGAATTTTTATTTTTAGGGCCTTCTCTGCCAAGTACAAAGTCATCCTACAATAATCCCTTGTTTAGACATCGTAGTCATTTGTAGCATTTGTCCAATGATCTTCAGTAGTCTCTTTGCGCTAAAACATTTTGCCAACCAAATATTGTACTCTCCCGATGTTGTCAAAACATGGCCGTAGAGAATTGAATTCTTCCAAGGGATACTAATCCCATTCACATTCAAAAGAGGAGATATCTTGTCTCTGATCTACCTAAAAAGATCCTATAATCAATGGTTAGGTCCAACATTTTTTTATGTTGTATTCTAACCCTATCATAGGCAGACAAGACTTGTCAAGAAATCTCCAAAAGAACCAGTTTGTCACAAGGGTACCTCAGAAGCTTCTTGGTGTTCACTGTTGTACTTGCTAACCTCAAATATGTAAAAGTTTGAAATTAAATATAGTATGCTCCAAGTACTATTATCTACACTACTACACCATCTAATAACCTCTTCAAACAATCCCCTTCTATAAATCAAATTATAGCAAATATAAATGCATTATTAACAATTCTATACTCTTTGCTCTACTCCAAGAGTCTCTTCTTTACCAATTGAGGATAGACAATATATGGCCATGCATTAGGATCTTGCATGTTTCCTCTCTTGTATAGCCCTAGATAGTCTTTTTCTCTTGCAACTAACAAGTATACTAGGTATGATGTCATATAAAACTTCCTTTGGCTCTTTGCCGCAACTAGCTGCTCAAACAAATTTTGACTCAAAGTGGAAGCCCAATCTAGTGGAATTTTTTCTTTAATGAAGTGTACCATGAAGATATTAAAATTTTCTAGTTCAGGTAAACCCATAACTCTACTCAAGAGTATGATCGAGTACCCAGTATCTTCAATCATGTATCCCCTAGTCATATCAACTTTGCTAGTCTTCTTTCCTAGAGGAGTCTTCTCTATTAGATATGATGATTGAATGATCTCTGAGGCTTCCTCAATGTGTTCTTGGTACCACCTTTCTGCCTATTCATATGTAAGCCTGATGAACTGATCTACCCTAGGGAGATGGAATACTTTCTTAATATTCTTTGGGGGTATATCAAGGACAATTTCTCCTATAACACTCTTTAAAACCCTCTCCTGAGGGACAAAGTGTTCTACAAGTGTCATGACAAGCTCTGAAGATTGTATCAACATTGGGTGTGAAGTTGTGTTGACAAGTCCTGATCGGATGAGTGCAAAAACCATTTGTGACCTCTTAGTAGGTTTGTTGCAAATCTTTAGGAATTCCCCCAAATCTATATGTCCTAATTCAATATCTTTGATATCTGAGTTATCATTCTGAAAATGTGACTTTGTTTGAATGCCCTAGAACTTGAATATGGTAGGTTTCAATATCATTTTCTCACCTAAGGAAGATGAAGAGGATCCATTATATCTACACAAAAAATGCTTATTAGTTCATAATTGAAGGAAATATGACACATTCAAACCTTAAGGTTAAGTCGTACAAAATTCAAAAAACCAAATTGCTTAAAAACATGAAAAAACCTATTTTAAACTCAAAAAAAAAAATGTAGCACACCAGGGAGGTGTGCCTGATGCGCAACAATGTTGGTTTTCAAAGTTTCTTTTCAAAATTTCAAGTGCACACTAGTGCGCCAAGTTAAGTGCACTAGTGTAAACCTAAAGTTTTACATTGGGTATTTTTTTTTGTTTTTGTTTCTTTATTTTTGTGCTAAGAAGGTGCACATCAATGCACGCAGGAAGGTGTGTCGATGCACACCCAACTAGGGTCTTGTTTTTTTTTTTGTTTTAAGTTATTATGGTGCACACTAGTGCACCAAATTAGGTGCACAAGTGAGCACCAAGTTTGAATAATTTTTAAGGATTTATCATTTTTTGCATTTTTTCAAATTTCAAATTTTAAATATTGGTGCACACTTGTACACCAAGTTGGGTATGCTAGTGGACACCAATATGCTTTGCTAAGTGTATATTACATCTTGCACAGGGAGGGTGCGAAATTGAAGGAAGCAGAGCTATTATGGTGCGGAGGTGTGGTCATAGGAGGATGCAAAGACAAAAGAAAGAAAAAGTAAGAATGAGGGAGGGGGAATAGGTTTTTATAGCCTCTCCCACCCTTTGGTCTAATGCAAAGGTCCATAGCTCTGTAGTTGAGCAGTTGCGATAGTGCGACCTTTCAAAAATCCCCTCACATATTTTGGCGCATTAGTGCACCTGTTTAGGTGCTCTGGTGTGCCTTTCTCTTGCTAAAAAGGCATCTAGTTGTTAAATATCTAATCCCTGAACAAACAAGCCACTTGGGCAAGACTCAAATGCAAACTAGGGGACTAGGAAAGATGCCAAAATGGCTTAGATCCTGAACTAGGACTCTGAAAAGCCAAGAACTCAAGTAGGGGGTCCCCATTTCTTTTAGGAAATGGGGTGTACATTGTCAAACCACAACAAATAGCCCCAACAAAAGGAAGAAATGACAAAGGCATTTCTTCATCAGCAAACATTCCTCCCACATGTGTCAAACACCAACTGAATGTCAAACATTTTGAGTGTATTTTGAATGACTTCACAGTCAAAACTTCACGATCCAAAACCTCCAAGCTTAGTGTGTGTCTCATGTATTCATTTCCTTTGACATCTCAGGATGTAGTCTATCAAAATCTTTTAACAACATGGAAACAATCTTCCAACCCATTTGGCTCATCCATTGGGAATCTCCACGAAGGTCATTTATCAATTGTTTGCCTGAGTAGATGAGAGTATTTGAGGGCTCTTAGCGAGTTGTCACTTTTTAAAAAAAAAATTCTAGCAAATCTTTTGAATATTTTTTCCATATATTTCATAATGTTGCCATTTATTCTTGGATGAAGAAATGTTTTGGTACTAGAAAGCTCATTTTAAATGTGTATCTATTTTTGCTTTTTTGATCTCTTAGAATCCTTTAGTCTTAACACCATTTTTTCATTTTATTTTCCTCTATAGCCTGACCATCTTAGACTATGTAGCTAGGACATTGGTGTCATTTCTTGGATTCAATCTCTTTTGAACATCTCTTGCATTCCTCTTTTAGAACTTTTGGAAACTCTCACACCAAACAATGATCTTAGCAATTCATTCAAGAAGACCCTCATTTTTGAGCCAATTGGGGTTTGGATCATCCCTTGCTGTCTTCAACCTTAATTTGATAACACTTGAGAAAATAAATCTTTAAGTTTTCAAATTTTTGAGAACTTGTTAATCTATGATCCTGAATTCAAGATTGAAAGTCCCCTATTACTACAAGAAACATCTATTCCTCCCTTGGTATAAGATACGTAATTGTTAAAATATTTTGACAAAGAAATACCTCTTCTTAAAACAGAACCAAAAGAGAAGTTAGTAAGATATGTCAAGATAAACTCTCGAGTGCACCTACCCTCTAGACTAATGCAACTTTGAAAGAAAACATGCAATTGAAAAACAAACACGATTGCAGAAAATAAACACACTTGCATAGATGCAATCTAACTTTTTTCTTTTTGGGTCTTCTAGGATTCAAAATAATGTTTTAGAAATTTCCCATTGACTAGCAATGGAATTAATTCCCCCTATAAGGAATTGAGCCTAAAAGTATTTTCTCTGAGAATTTCTATGATTTGATAAGGATGAATCCAGAAGCATTGAAACTTAGTATGGCCACCCAACTTTTCTTTTTCCTTATCCCAAAGTAGAACAAGGTCAAAAATTCTAAAGGATTTTATCGTGGCCCTCTTGCTGAACCACCTCTTCATGATAGCTTGATGTTTAGCCATGTGCTCCAATGCAATTATCCATTTCTCATCCATCTCGAAAAGATTCATCAATCTAATTTGTACTCTATACCCACTCATGAATTTCAAAACAAAAATCCTAAGCTTAAGTGAGAATATTGGCTCTTGTCCGTAAATGAGAAAATATGGAAACATCCCCAAAGTGTTCTTGACCCTTGTTCAATCTATCCATAGAGCATATTTGAGCTATGTATGCCAATATTTAGCATTCTCTTTTAATAACTATCTTATTACTATGATCAAGTTCTTGTTTGTCGATTTAGTTACCCCATTTCCTTGTGGTAATAATTTGAAGAAAACTTGATAATAACCTAACTTTTGAATTCTCATTGAGTTAAGAATATTGATGTAAAAGCTGATCTGTTATTGCATACTAGGGCAAATGGCATCCCAAATCTAGTAACAATGTGTTCCTTCGAGAAGTTTGTTACCACCTTAGTGGGGTAATTCCTAAAAGTTTATACTTTTGTCCAGCGCGTACAATAATTTGTGGCTATGAGAATAAAAGTGTGTCTAGTTGACAATGGTGGATTGATTGGACCAATGAAATCTAGCCCCCACTTTGCGAAGGGACATACCTTGTACACTGGTTGTAATGGTGTTGCCAGATTTCTTTCTCTATTAGCACTAGTTTGACAAATATGACAAGAATATATGTTCTCAAAAGTATCTTTGAAAATCGTGGGCCAAAAATAACCCAATCTTAAAATCATATGAGAAGTTACCTCTTCCAAACCATGCCCTGCACCATACTTATCGTGAAACTATTCCAGAACTTGTCTTTCTTCTTGATGCCCTAAGTGCTTTAGGTAGATTCCTTCATAGTTTCTTTTGTACAACTTTCTATCATACATCATATAGGATTCACACTTCATTTTATGTCCTCTACATTGTGAACTATTCATCCAGTTGGGACACTTATTCTATAGAAGATAGTAAACAATATCTTGGTACCATACATCTATTACTACACCTTGACCTAAAAACTTGAGATACAACCATCTTCTTTTGATCTTTCATATCTATTTCACTGTCACATCCAAATTTGTTTTCATCCCCAATATGGTTTTCAGCTATTATTCTTGATAATCCTTGACCTCTGACTAACCTCATGGGTTGGATCTCTAAATCAAATTCTTGAAGTATTTCCATCCATTCCCATCATTTTTTACTGAGTTCATTTTACATCAATAATGTATTTACTGTTGGATCAGGAACAATAGCATACACCTTGCTTCTTAGTATGTAATGGCAGAACTTTTTTACTACTTTAATCAAAGCAAAAGATTGTTTATCGAGGTTGGAATAATTCAACTCAACATTTCTCAGAGGGCGGCTCATAAAAGCAATAGGTCTTTCATCTTCCTTTTCCTTCTTTTTGGTTAGGATCCTAGCACATGAATGTTCTAAATTGAAGGAATATATGTTAAAGGGAAGCTCACAGTCAGGACTTACTAGTATGGGAGTTGTGGAAATGGCTACTTTGATATCCTCAAATGATTTCTCTACCTTGGGAACCCATTCTATTTTAGCCCCCTTTTGAGTAAATCATTAATGGGACAGAATATTTCTGTAAATCCACTTATAAATTTTTGTACAAAATTTATCTTACCAAAGAAATACTTAAGCTCTTTTCGACTGTGAGGAGGTGATAACTTCATAATGGCTTCAACTTTATCAAGATCAATGGAGATGGTAGGTTTAGAAATAATAAGACCTAGGAGCTTTCCTTAAGTGACCCCAAATTAACATTTCTTGGGATTGACAGATATACTATATTTACGGCATCTATTGAATACCTGTCTTAAATCAGCTAAGTAAGTACTTCGATCCTTTGAAAATACAGTTAAATCATCCATGTAGATAACTATACACTTATTTATCAATCCCTTAAAAGCTTAGTCCATGGCTCGCTGAAATGTAGCCCCTACATTAATTAGTCCAAAAGGCATTCTTTTGTAGACAAATGTTCCCCATTTAGTTATAAAAGCTGTCATTAGCCTATCTTCTTCTTCCACCATCTCCTGATTATATCCTGAATATCCATCTAAGAAAGACATCATCTTTAAACCATTCACAATTTGTAAGACCTCACCTAGTAAGCGTAATGGATAATTGTCCTTTTGAGATGCTAGGTTCAAGTTACAAAAATCCACGCAACGTCGAATCCCCTCAGTCTTCTTTCATACAGGAACTAAATCAGCCATCCAGATAGAGTGGTGCATAGGAAAAATAATCTTGGCATCCAATAATTTGTTGACTTCCTTCACTATCAGAGGTTTGAGGATAGGATTAATAGGTCTCTGCCTTTTATGGAAAGGTTTGGCATTGGGTTTGAGTGGAATATCATGCGTACTAATCTAAGGATCATATGTCTTAAATTATCGTAGCTCCAAGTAATGACATCCTTGTATTCTGTAAGCAATTTGAGCATGTCTTCCCTTTCTTATCGATTACATGCTTTCCTAATTCTTACCATTCTAGGATCATCGTCCGTACCTAAATTGTATGAATGGCATTCCTTGATCCCTTTCTCTTCAGCAGTCCTTTTAAAAAACATTGATTTGTCACGATCAAAAATTTGCTCCAACTTGATCATCCCCCTAGGAATAGTATTAGTTTTCAAATTCAGGATTCCATCTTCATAGTAAAGCTCATTGTCCTCAGGTTTGTCATCTAGAGTGTCATAAATTTCTTGCCCCTTAAAGTGTCCACTGCACATAATGAATTTGAGTATATTTTGATCATTTGAGTATATTTTGATCATCCTTAAAGACCTAAAAGTTTGCAATATTGTTTGGAATAGATTGATCAGCAACCAACTCAACTGAAAATCATTTAAATTTTGTTCTTTCAATTGGTTGCTATGCACTTGCTGAAATAGCAAGAGCATCTTCTACCATGTTTTTCTTTCTTGGAATAGACTTTATGTTCATAGCTTCAAAATCATCCAGTAAATCCCATACCCTTTTCCTATAAGCAAGCAACCTCTTATCATTGTAGGAATATAATGATTTCACTTGTCGAATAACCAACTGAGATTCTCCTTCAACCACGAGAGCTATAACTTCTTTCTCAAGTGCAAAAAGAAGTCCTTAGATCAATGCTTCATAGTCTAAAACATTATTAGTACATCTAAACTGCAATCAATATGCTTCGTAGAAAGACTTACCTTTTGGATTGATCATCTAAATACCTATGTCAAATAAATACCTATGCTAGCTCTTGATTTGCATTTGGAACCTTCAAAGTGAAGTATCAAAATTAGGTTTTCTTTGGGTTTTGTAACCTTATTCTTATTTATTCTCAACTTTTCCTTTACCTAAGCCTGGAAGGATTGTCTTTTGGGTACCCATTGTAGTATTTCATAGGGTGGGCTTACTGATTTTCCATTATCATTCCTCGAAACTGGGAGGGTATGTTTTTCTTGTTTGTCATGAATTTCACCTATCAAATCTTTAATTTCATCTACTTTAGGTTTAGGATGGATGGCTACTGAAGTCTATCCTTGGCCTTTTATGTACCATCTTCTTCTTTGAACTTTGATCATTCTGGGTGGGGGAGAAGACAAACCTCTACCATCTAAAGAAGCATCACTATACGATGCATTTAGATCTTCAATTTCCTCTTCAATCTTTTCAATAGAGTCAGGCATGTTTGCAAAATTTTGGCTTTCTGTGGGTTCATTTTTTGGATCATTGTCTTTCTTTACTTCCATCATTTGTGTTAATACCTTATCAATTGCTTCTTGACATGATGAACATTCAAACTCTAAATGGCTAACTTCATGCAATTGACAAAATCCTTGAAGGAGGAGAATACTAGGGTTAGCTTCTCCTCCTAGACACTATAAATTGACCATCATGTGGTCTATGAGTTGTGTTACAACCTCATCTTTTGGGGTCTATGTCGTGGAGTCCATATCTTACATGATCAAGATATGGACATCGGCATGATATTACATGAAGCTGCTAAATTGATTAGGCAATTGTGAAGATTCTTCCCATATATCCTGATGCTAAGCAAAAATGGGGGCACCTCAATCTTGTCTTTAAACATAGTGGGCATTGCCTCTGCAACATTAAAGGGGTAGTATTTGTGTTGTGGGATACCTTTGTATGATCTAGATTCTACATGAGCACTTCTCATTGTTGTGGATAATTTTGCAACATGGACATGTTGGCCTTTGTTCACTTCAAATCTTCTATGACACTATACTTTTCAGTAGACCAAGCAGGATTTTTCAATATTTATGGTACATTTCCTTGGTTCTAATTTTGTTGTCCTCCATACAATGGTTTAATTGGTATTAGATTGTTACTCTCTCTCAGATCGGGAGGAGTTGGTTGTAGTGTTGGGGGAATTCCATCTGTCATTGGTTCTTTTCTACTTTTGAGATTGTATGTATTTCGATTGACATTATGAAAAGAAAACATCTCTTCATGTTGAAGGTTAGGTTCCTGGCTAAATGGGAATGAGAATTCTTCATTGACTAGATGTTCTATCTACACATTCTATGCAGAATCATAAGATTCTAATAGCATGGCATTAAATTGCATAGGAGGAGCATTGCCATTCACTTGCGAATTTTAAGCCATTTCTTGATTTCCCTCATAGTATGAACCATCATTGTTAGATGCATTTTGACCATTTTCATATTGACTGATATTTGTATACTGAACATTATTGTTGTTATTGTCTGTAGGAATGCTTTCATTATTCAAACGAGTGTTCCATTGTCAGTTTTATCTTTGGAAGCCATTATTATGGTCAGGGGGGTTGAAGTTGTTCCCTCCATTATTGTTTCTTGTATTGTTATTCCCACCATTATTGTTCCCATTAAAGTTCCTATTATAATTTTTGCTATAATTATTTTAGTAAGGGCCAACATCGTTTCTTTGAAAATTGTTGTTTTGTCCTTGTGACAACCTCAGACGAGTCAGCTTGTTGTTCATCTATGACATAGTATTTTTCATTTGACCAAATTTGGAAATAAAACTTTTGTCTACTTTTGTGGGAATCATTGCCTTTTGCTCAAAGAAAGAAACTTTTGGGGGTTCATACCCTGGATATGTTAGAGTTTTGCAAAGTAGGTGCCTACTATAATGGGACTGGATTCATATGTATGAATTGGCTAGGCATCGTAGGTACTCCAATAGGGTATGTTGGTACTATAGTAATAACCTGAGCTGGAAGTATCAATCCTCCTCCATTGGGATTGGCTTGCTTAGTGAAGGTGATCACTTCTGCAAAAACGTTATCCAATGTGTCAATATCTGTTGGTGGAACTCTTCTTAGAAAAATGGCAATAAGATGGTCCATATGGTTTAGATAAATTTGAATAGTAGCTTCAATGGGTATAGTAAATGATGCTTCCAACTTGCAGTATGCCATGTGAAAACAATGGTTGAAGTGTGACACTATCTCAATTGGATCCTTCTTGATTGATATGAATTGTTGATGTAGCACAACTGGGTTGATGAAAGTTTTGAATTGTTCCAAAAACAATTTTTTGAAGGTAGCCCAATCTCTAATACATCTAGGTGGCAGACTGACATACCAATCAAAGGAAACTACCCCCAAAGAATAGGAGAATAGGTGAAGAATCACATTCTCATTAGCAATCTTTTTTTGGTTGCAAATCTCCTTGAATACCTTAATGTGATCTTCGATAGTTTGTGTCTCTCCATAGATGAACCTTGGGTAAAACTTTTTAGGATTCTTTGGAAGATCATCGAGTACACTTGTCAAGTTGATGGGTGAATCTACAACATTTGCAGAAAAGGTCATTGGAGGATTTGGTGGACCTAAGGGTGGTTATTGTGGAGGTGGAGCTATTGGAATATTTGGTAGTCCACTAGGTGGTTTTTGTGGAGGTGAAATTGTTGGAATATTTGGTGGTCCACTAGGAGGCTGTTGTGGAGGTGGAGTTGAAGAAGATGATGAAATGTTGAATGAAAGTGGTTGAATTTGAGGTATTGCTTTGTCACTGCGAGGTTTGAAGAAATGGCTAAGCTCAAGAAACTCATGTGTACTTGGGGAAGATCTTAAAGTTCACTGGAATGTAGATTTTGGATCAAGATCCTCTAGTTTGCATCAATTCTAAAAAAAGCACACCTCTATAGAAGCACACTTTCTCACAAATAAAGCGAAGCTCAGAATTTAGAACAACAACGCACTTGAATTTCTCAAAAACTCAAAAAAAAAATTGAATTGGTAAAAGGTGCAAAATTTTGAAAGTTTGGCAAATTTTTCTTCTATTCTAAAAATCAAGATGACCCTTCTTCTAGCACCACTTTTGTTGGAGCTGTTGTTTTTACACGATGCTTAATGGTAGGAATCCTTTTGAACTCCTCTCTTGAAAAGTCAATCTTGTGGATCGAATCTAAGGTTCTAGGCAATATTGTAACCTACTAAAATTTGCTCAGTTGAAGATAAATGTTTTTGTTCATGAGGAGGCCTTTGTTGGTTGGAATGATTTCAAATAAGATGTAAAATCTATTTGTTGCTTCAAAATAAGACATGCAAAAGAACTATGTTTTTGTATTTTGTATTTTGTATTTTTTATTTTATGAATGCAATCTAACAATGCAACTAATATGAGTTCCTAATTCAACAAGGGGTTAATAAAGCAAATAATGAAGATAAGGTACCAAGAAACTTAAGGAAATAACTTAAAAGTAAAATCCTAACAGGCATAAGCTATGGAAACAACACATCTGTGAGTTAAGCTTTCGAAGAAATCAGTGGGTAACCAATGAAAGTAGGAGCAGTGCTTCCTTGATTCCATTGATGTTGTTGGGACTTAAAATTGTATGGTCCATTTTCAGTCACATTTTGAAAATTTTGAAGAATCAATGCCCTAAAGTGCTTTTTATGCATATGTAGCCAGTTGCCGGTTTGAGGTCTAGATAGTGTTTGAGTGGCCTAACACATTTCATTTGACATATGCATGTGATCCACAGTGTTATTTTTCCATCCCGAATCATTCGGTGAAGTCCCATTTTGAGCTAGTGTCAAAATTTGCAATTCTGCCTAAGTGTCAAATAGCGACAGGAGGCCCAATTTGTCTTTAAATATCTTTTACCCAAGAATGTTTCATGACCTACCACTTTAGAGATGTTTAGTATGCATATCAAAGAACATGTGTTCCGATTTTTAGCCCATTTCAAATTCGTTTGAATAGGTTTCAAACCCCTCAAAGTTGGTCATTTACTATTTTGTGCATTTGTGTACTTATTCACAATTCTAGGAAGCCCTGTTCGACCAATAATATCTTTGACCTGGTTAACCCAAATGAAAAAATTCTTTTTTCATTGTGATCCAAGGGTTAGACACTTCATATGTTCCAATTTTGAGATCATGAAGAAATCATTTGATCAATTTGCTAACATGATTAAAAACCCAGTTTACATTGTTTTGTTGTGACTAAGGTATCCAAATTGATTCATACCCCTGTTTTGCACATTATAACTTTGATCCTATGATTGGCTAGCCTAAATGGATTCTACCATCGTGTTGTGTCCTAAAAATCCTTCAAGTATGCCAATTCTCAAGTCATGACAAATCTTATTGCATACTTTCTTATGTCCGTCTATTTACCAAAAACTACTTTTTGACATATTTGCCAATTTAAAATTATCAAGTGCATATTTTTGGAAATTCGCCAAATGTGTCCTGTAATTCGTCATGAGCCCAAAACATAGAATTATTTTTTCCTCATGGAAAAGAACCTATATCCTGGTTTTTGGAACCCAGAGTGATCAATAACCCAATTTATAATGCCAAACTCGAGCCTAGTTTATGTTTTTAAACACATGTTTTTAAACAGTGTTTGCCTGCAAGATAATTGAAGTATGGATGTTCGGCAATTAAAATCTTTTGATTGAGAATTCATCATGGGCTGAGAATTTGTAGTATGATAGAGTGTGTAGGATTGAATGCTCATGCCGATTTTCATGGCCTGGTTACTTGATTGAATCAATTTTCAAGCCCAGCTAGCGGGCCTCTAGGCACAAGTTCACAATTTGTGAAATTGATTAAAAAATGAGTTTTAGATAATGAATCGATGATTGAATTTGAATCTCGTCTTTCTAAGATGTCCAAATGGGTCAATTTGATGGATCAGTTGTTTGAAAATTAAATTTTTTTAGCCAGACCCACTTTGGGGCCCAACTAATTCTGCCAGGATTGATGGGTTTTGAGGCAAATAGAGGATTTTTTTGAAAGGGAAAAGTTATAAACAATTTTAAATAAGAGAAAGTTGCTCATAATCAAAGAGGCAATATAAAACATCCATGTTTCTAATGTCACGAGACTATGAAGGTGTAGACTTAGCAGATTAATGAGCATTGGATTTTAAAAGCAATATTATAATATATTGGTTGTTAACATTTCCTTGTATGCAAAGAATGTGGAGTTGATAATTAGATTTATTAAAAGTGATAAGAAGTCCTTTTCCCATGCTGGGATTTTAATAAAACCACATTGAGCTAACATAAAGATCAAAGAGCAACACAAAGGACGAGGAGTCCACATTGGAAAAAGTTTAAAAGAAGACCATATGCAAATGTTGTTATTAAAGTTAAAATATATTATAAATTCAACTTTAGACACTAGCAGGTTCAGAAAGAGGAAGTGGAGGGATGTGTAGGGAAAACACGCAGAGCAAAGGAAATTGAGGCTTGATCTTTGGTGTTTAGGAATGCAGCTCCAAAATGGAGACTAGGAAGCCATCCACACAAGAATAGAGGAAGCCGATGGACTGGATTCTACAAGCCATGAAAGGGAGGTTTTATGCTCCTCATTATTTTTATTTGTTGCACATAATTGTTTTGCTAGATTGAATGGATGGTTCAATCTATCAAGAGTCCAATATATATCATTCCACATCCATCCACCTATGATGAGAAAAAAGAAAACCTATAGGCAATAGGAGAAGATGATTAGATAAAATCAAAGAGAACAAAAAATAGAGCATTAGATTTGGATGGAGCAGGGATGTGTTGAATGGAAGTTAGAATCCTGAAAAGAGGATACAAGGATCATGTGGAAAGAAGCCACGACAGAAAGGAAGTTTTCAATGCCATCTGCAGGTAAGGAATTTGACCAAGAGGAAGCCACATGTATCAAGCAAGAAGCCTCATGCCAAAAATGAGCAGGGGTCCATGTTTTAAAAGGGAGTCAATGGCAGCAAACAAAAGAAGAATGCCACAACCTGTAACAGACCCTGTGCAAGATTGAAAACAGTCGGCCAGAAAAACTCACACTATGAAGGAGTAGTCGACAGAAACAAAGAGGAGGTAGGCATTAAAGAGTAGGAAGCCACTTCAAAAGAAAAAGCCATACATAGTAAAAAGACCCCACATATTCATAGATTAACGTGTTTCATTTCAAAGAAGATGTCTCACGCATGAAAGAAAAACCACAGTTAAAGGATGATTCAACGCACAGGAAGTACAAAAAAATAGTAGCTTTGGCAGATGTATATGGCAAGCCATAAATGTTTAATCCCTTATTTCTTGTGTGGGAGGATATTTTGTATTTTAAATACTATTCTCCACATTTTGCCTAATGTCTTAAAGACAAACGCTTTTGTAAACTATTCAAGCATGCAATGTGGACCCGACCTAGACGCAGCCAAATATGAAATTTTGAACGAACATGCATCAAAAATTTGGTGACATCATCATAATCCAAATGCGCCAAAAAAGTTAGAGAATTCGGCTAGTCGCTATGTCGCTAGGTGAAAAATTTCAAAATTTCGGCTAGCGACATAGCGAGTCGCCAGAAAACTCCAAAAACTAGCGAAAACAAACTCCAAGGCAAAGTGCGATGTGGGTCCCACTTGTAAAGAATCGAGTAGCGCCAAGTGGCAGCGAATAGAATAATCGAGCAATGATGTGGCAGGAAAATCTCAGAGATCACCAGATCGTGCCACGTGGTGAATACAACGGCTATCATTAACTCGCTATGGGAGAGTTGCAAGGAAGATAACATGGTGACATAGCAAGAAGATGACACGTGTCACTGACACAGTGGAAGGTGGACGAATGTCATACTGACATGTGGCAAGCATGGTCAAACCAAGTTTGACCCAAGTGAAAAGTGGAGGAAAAATCAAAGTTTAAAAAAATTAATATTTTAATATTTTTTCTCAGAATCACGTGCAGGTCATTTAAATAAAATCTTAGACTTTTAATATAGTTCAAACCATGTAAAAAGTTTTAAATTTTGCAAAAATGTTATGTAAACTTGCAAATGGGACCTGAACTTCAGAGGGCCATATCTGGGGCGATTTTTGTCGAAAATGGGCACTTCAATATACCACCGAAACCAAAATGAGATGAACTTTCCGAATCTGAAGTCAAATTGTGCATAGGTCTTCACCAGTTCATGTTAGAAGCCATTTTTTGATTCCTAGGGCCTTCTCAATGGAATGAGTAGATTTGATCATTGAGCATCAAAGTTTGTTAGAGGGTAGATTTGAAGACCTTTTGAAGCTTGCATATGGTAAAATCAATTTGGAAAAGATTATTTTGCATTTTGGAGGTCATATTGAACTGATTTTCACTTTTTACCGTGAATGCATTTTAATATCAGAAATCAATTGCATTCTTTCATCATCAAATTTCTGAGATATTTGATGCACTTGAGAGGTAAAATAAAAAGATTTGATCCTGGCAGTTAAGGAGAGAAGGTCGAGGGATTCTTTTCAGCTTCTTGGGAAGAAATTCTGAATGGACACATGTCAGCTGCATAATGAATCTGGGAATTGCTTTTTTTCTATTTATGCTTTCTTCTTCTCTTTTGGTAGGGGTTGGAACTTCGGAAATTTTTTCTCTAGAGTGAAGGAACTTAGTAGAACTGGCCCTGGAATTGAAGAACTTTGAATGGAAGATCTGGGATGTGCTGGTTCTAGACCATGAAGCTTTGCTTTGGCTATGATACCCCCTTCCCATCCCATCGGTTTCTCATTCCCGCCATTTTCTCTCTTGTATGACAGCATATGTTATTGTACAATCTAGTTTATTAGGTGATTTGTAAGTCATTTCATGTATTTTCATTTGTTATTTCAAGGAAATTAATACAGTGAGCAGCAAGTGTTTAGTTTCAATTTAAATCTTGTCTCCTTTCTTAGTTGAGCTGTGATGTTTTATGGTCTTTGAACAAAGAGCCTAGATCATAAGTGCAATCCCTTAAGGTTGTATGTTGCTTCATTGTTTCTTGTAATTCAAGGAATTATGTAAATGCTTCAGAGATTTAACAAGGTTGCAATTTTATTCAGGGGGATATCAAGTAAGAATGAGATTTAGAGCGAATATTGATGTCTATTTACAAGATGAATGGTTAGATCATATATCTGAATATATGAATAAGTATCAGATATCCAAAATACATGAGGGAGATTCATGAATTTTCCCAATGGATTAGGCACTGATCAGCTACAAGGTCATTAAGTTGTTGTCTATACATGGTTTTCATCCACTTTCCCCACCCACATAAAATCAAATCAAATTCAAATAATCTTTATATTTTGTGTTGAAGAGCTATAATAGAATGCCCTCACTCAACTTATGAATGTCATAGATTTGAATTTAGCTACTATAGATCTATGTTATTGCATAAATATTAGGAGATATAAGGGGTTTCATTTGCAGTAAATAGATTCAGGGATATGTTTTGCACTGGTACAATATCAATTGAATCTGAGGTCCACCTACCTAGGTTTAGCAGAGCCTAAAGTAGAAGAAGGGTTATGCCTTAAAGTTGGCCTGTTGTTAGAAATGGCATGTTGAAAATGGGAGTTAGTTGCCCCTAAATATGTCAATTTCTCAGTGGGATAATTGAAAACCCTCCAATATTTTCAAACACCAACAGATGCAATCATCGATGGGATTTTCTTAGTAACCATAAGATGCTTCACTTTTCATCAAATCACAAGCCCATAGAAAGTGTGCTCATGTAAAATGAAATGTTATAAAGGAACAAAATGGGTGATCTCTTCTCGAACTAGATACATCAACAGAATTCGTAAAACCATAGAAAACATCAAAATTAAAAGATCGCACAACCAAGAATAAAGCAATAAACTTTTGGCTCAATCACAATTCCATGAACATACATTCACAAAAATATGACACACTTAGGCAAGAATCGTTACACTCCAAATGTGAGCACCAAAAGCATATATTATTAAAAAATAATGGTGGCCTTGATTACATATTACAGTCCTGTAGTTATAAGAAATCATCTCCTCAATTTGTGTTGAGAGTGAGAGATATCTTCATGCAATCATATGCTTCTAATTTAATAAAATAAACTAATTATATACAAACTAACCATCTAACTAGTGCTTAATAGGAATCCATCCATTTTTATATCATTAATTGGATGCATGAGCCTTTACATGTCATAAAAAAAAGAAATAATAAGAAAATAAGAACAAGAGAGCCTTTAGTTAATGTAGAAGTGTCTAGAAAAATTAAAAATAAAAGTTCAACCTTCACTGGGTGTCTGTCAGAGTTAGACTATTGTACGAATGCATTTTTGATGCATGGAAAGCTCTATTTTTGGAACTAGGAATTAACTGTCAGTGCACCTCTGAAAAAATGCACCTTAGAAGAAGTACACTAGTGCACCTTTGACTTCTTCAAAATTCTTCCAAAACTTTGTTGCCAAAAAGCACACTAGTGCACCAGCGTAGTAGTGCACCTAGTGCACCAGTGCACCTCAAGGGTCCAAAAAATGCAAAATTTCATTGAGTGTCAAAAATAAAATTATGGCTTTTGGGTTTTTTCCCTCTTCATACTAGAGTTGTGTTTGGATGTTTTCCCTTGAATTTCTCTATTATTTTAGTCACCTTTGCCACATCCGTTAAATCCAAGGCATTATATTTATTCTTGACTTTTTGCTTATAGTTATCTACCTCTATACGGGTTTCAGCAAAATCCCCAAGTTTAGTATCTAGTTCAAGCAAAGCTTCTTGTGTCCTAAAGGCTTGTTGGATGTCTTCATCAGTAGAAACTTCATCAAAAATCTTCCTAAAACTTTGCATGACCACCTCTACGTATTAGTTTCTCTCGAGCATCATCTTGAAAAATCTCTAGGCATGAATCAGTATAACATTTCTCTACTTCCAAAATTTTCTCTCAGGCTTGGTCCTTGAGCCAATGGATCTCTACATGTAATGATTCTATTACTTTATTGCTTTGATATCTTCTCTATCCAGTCATCAATTAAA
The DNA here is from genome assembly GCA_028749045.1 of Cupressus sempervirens. Lineage (NCBI taxonomy): Eukaryota > Viridiplantae > Streptophyta > Pinopsida > Cupressales > Cupressaceae > Cupressus > Cupressus sempervirens. The sequence continues at coordinate 530,722,711 of CM053790.1, forward strand.
TCTAACTCTTTCACCGTATATAAATCCATGAGCATTCTATATCTCTGGCCTTTTATTACTTGTAACACCTATAAATCCTTTCACCAGGTATGTACCTCATCCATAAGACTAAAATCTTGGTTCAAAATTGCTACCATCTTATCTATATTCTCCTACATAACATGTAGTTCAAATTTGCTTGGATGATAAGCACACCTTTCTCCTCAAAACTTTCCTGCCATTCCTGACAGGGATTTAAAAATGGATAAAATTTCACCCCTCCCCTATCTCTTCTTTCAATAGTTGCATTTATAGTTTCTTCGAGGTTAACAAGGTCCAAAGGGCCAACAACTTCATTAAAATACCCTTTCAGGATTTCATTTTTGTGTCAAAATGTCACCAACTCTGCCCCATCTTGTTCCAAGCTTCTAAAAACTTCCTTCATCCCAGTTGTGACCATTAGCTTTGCTAATTCCAAGGTGGGTTTCCTGAGCATGACTTCCTAGATCTGGTAATCTTACGGAGCTAGTTCTTTAATTTTTGATTGTGGAGGAGGAAGAGCTACATGAGAAAAAAGGTCTTGATTTGAATCACTCATAATGAAGGCCAAGGGTTGCACTTCTTTAGGAGGTTAATCAAGTTTCCTTAGCATTTCTATTAATTCGATTCTATCCTCCTCTTGTAAAGTGAACTGTTGATTCTTGCTCCTAATTACTTCTTTTCAGAGCCACATTGGAACATGCCGAGCTGAGGAATTTCCTTTTGAGGAGGATGGAGTTTTCTCTTCTACCCTCTTGCCCTTGTCACTCCTTTCTGGGGTTTTCTCCTTTTGTGATGGCTCTTCACCAACAATATCTATTTTTGTAGAGCCCACAGTTCTCACCTCAGTGTCTTGGAAAACTTGCTGAGGATATTCAACCATTTTTCCTTCTTCAGACACTTAATTGATACATACTTGTTGTGGCTCTTCCTCCTACTCTTCTCGAACCTATTCTTCTTCCATATTTGGTGACAAAAGAGTAGCAAAACCTTTTTCTATGATGACTATGACTTGTACCAGAGATGGAGTAATTTCAGGACCTTGTGACTGTGGTGGCATCTAATTCCAATCCTCTTGTTAAGGTTGGTTAGTCGGTATATCCTGGATCTTGTCTCCTACCAATTCAATTCCAATAGGCATGAAATCAAAATCTTACATCTTAAAGACATCAGTCCCCTCTACATCCTATTCATCAATCCACTGTTGCATCTCATCCTCTGATGTGGTAGTTTGTAGAGGTTCGTCTAGGATTGGTGATGGTGTAGCCCTAGAATTTCTTCTTCTTTCCTATTCTGTGGCTCTAGCTAGCCTGGTCCTCCTATTCAAAGGGACATTATCCTCATCATCATCCTCTTCATCTTCTTTAGGAATAGGTTCAGGGATGGATGGGATAGGAACTACTTTCCTAATCACCCTTTGCCTCTTTTTGACTAGAGTCTTGATCTTTCTTCCATTTTTAGGCACAAAAGGGGATGCTTGTTCTGCTTTTTGAGGTGGATAACTTCTTGAATTTCAACCTCTATTTTCGTCTAGCTTGGTGCAGCATGTGGCACTTGAGGGCCAACCTGGACTTGTGAAACTTCAATATCTTTTGGCCCTTGAACATTTTCTTCTCCTTGCTGCAAAGGTGTTGGGATTTCACCCTCTCCCAGCTCAACTCTTTGAGTAGAACTTCTATTCTTCTTGTCTCAGCCTGCACCCTTTTAAGCTTGATAATATCCCACTGGCCTATTGAGTTGATGCACTGTCTTGAGCCTTACTAGTTACTGAGCTATGAATGTAGATATGGTGACTTTCTTCCCTATACCTTTGGTTAGACGAGCTTGTGCATGAAAGATTATTGTTTTAGGTATTGGATCAAATTTAAATGGTTTCTTGATCCAATCCTGCATCATTTTAATGACTTGCCTCACCTTATGGTTGATATCTAAATTCTCCTCTCTATCAACCTCAACATTCATAATAGGTCTATCCCCCATCTTGTCCCTATTGAATAGAGGATCAAGAGACTCCTCAGAATCTTGCTATAATATCTTCAAGGGAATCTTTACTTTTAGGGCCTTCTCTGCCAAGTACAAAGTCATCTTACAATAATCCCTTATTCAAACATTGTAGTCATTTGTAGCATTCATCCAATGATCTTCAATAGTCTCTTTGTGCTAAAACATTTTACTGGCCAAATATTGTACTCTCCCAATGTTGTCAAAACATGGCCACGGAGAATTGTATTCTTCCAAGGGTTACTAATCCCATTCACATTCAAAAGAGGAGATATCTTGTCTCTAATCTACACAAAAATGTCCTACAATCAATGGCCAAGTCCAACATTTTTTATGTTGGCTTCTAACCCTGTCATAGGCAAACAATATTTGTTCAAAAATCTCCAAGAGAACTAGTCTATCACAAGGGTACCTCGGGAGCTTCTTGGGTTTCATTGTTGTACTTGCTACCCTCAAATATGTAAAATTTTAGAATTGAATATAGTATGCTCCAAGTACTGTTATCTGTGCCACTAAATCATCTATAACCTCTTTGCATAATCCCCTTCCATAAATATGATTATAGCAAATATAAATGCATCATTAACAATTCTATACTCTTTTCTCTACTCCGAGAGTCTTTTCTTTACCAATTGAGGATAGACAATATATGGCCATGCATTAGGATCTTGCATGTTGCCTCTCTTGTATAGCCCTAGATAGTCTATTGCTCTTGTGGCTAACAAGTATACTAGGTATGATGTCATATAAAACTTCCTTTGGCTCTTTGCCTCTACCAATTGTTCACACAAATTTTGACTCAAAGTGGAAGCCCAATCTAGTAGTGTTTATGCTTTCTTAATTGTTTCAGTGAAGTGTACCATGAAGATATTCAAATGCCCTGCTATAGGTAAACCCATAACTCTACTCAAGAGTATGATTGAGTACCCAAAATCTTCAATCATGTATCCCCTAGTCATATAAACTTTGTTAGTCTTCTTTCCTAGAGGAGTCTTCTCTATCAGATACAATGGTTGAATGATCTCTGAGGCTACCTCAATGTTTTCTCGGTACCACCTTTCTGCCTGTTCATATGTAAGTCTGATGAATTGATCTACCCTAGGGAGATGGAATACTTTCTCAATATTCTTTGGGTATAGATCAAGGATAATTTCTCTTGGAACACACTTCACAATCCTCTCCTTAGTGACAAAGTGTTCTACAAGTGTCATGACAAGCTTTGAAGATTGTATTGACATTGGGTGTGAAGCTGTGTTGAGAAGTCCTAATCGAATGAGTGCAAAAATAATTTGTGACCTCTTAGTATGTTTGTTGCAGTTCTTCAAGAATTCCGCCAAGTCTGTATGTCCCAATTCAATATCTTTGATATCTGAGTTATCATCCTAAAAATGTGACTTTATTGGAATGCCTTGGAACTTGAATATGATGGGTTTGAATGCCATTTTCTCTCCCAAGGAAGATGAAGAGGATGCCATTATATCTGCACAAAAGATGCTTATTAGTTTAAAATTAAAGGGAATATGACACATTCAAACCTTAAGATTAAGTCGTACAAAATTAGAAAAACCAAACTACTTAAAAATATGAAATAACCTATTTTAAACTCTAAAAAAAAATATATAGTGCACCAGACACATCAAGAAGGTTCACCTGATGCGCAACACTTCTGTTGGTTTTCAAAGTTTCTTTTAAAAATATCAAGTGCGCACTAGCACACCAAGTTAAGTGTGTTAGTCTGCACCTAATGTTTTATATTAAGTATTGTTTTTTGTTTTTGTTTCTTTGTTTTTATGCAGGGAAGGTGCGCATTAGCACACCCAGGAAGGTGCACTGATGTGCACCCAACTTGGGTCTTGTTTGTTTTTTTTTGTTTTAAGTTACTATGGTGTGCACTAGTTCACCAAATTAGGTGTGCGAGTGCGCACCAAGTTTGAATACTTTTTAAGGATTTATCATTGTTTTGCATTTTTTTGAATTTTAAATTTTGAATATTGGTGTGCACTCATTCACCAAGTTGGGTGTGCTTGTGCGCACCAATATGCTTTGCTAAGTATGTATTACATCTTGTGCAGGGAGGGAGCCGACCTGAAGGAAGTGGAGCTATGGTAACATAGAGGTGTAGTCATAGGAGGATGCAAAGACAAAATAAGGCGGAGTTAAGAATGAGGGAGGGGGAATAGATTTTTATAGCCTCCCCCACCCTTTGGTCTAATGCAGAGGTCCACAGCTCCATAGTTGTGTAGCTAAGGCCTTTCAGAAACATTCCCTCATATATTTTGGCATCAACGCACCTATTTAGGTACGCTAGTGCACATTTTTCTTGCTAACAAGGCCTCCAGTTGTTAAATATCTAATCCTTGAATAAATGAACCACTTGGGTGAGACTCGAATGCAAACTAGGGGACTAGGAAAGATGCCAAAATGGCTCAAATCTTAGACTAGGACTCCGAAAAGCCAAGAAATCAAGTAGGGGGTTCACATTTCTATTAGGAAATGGGGCATGTGTTGTTAAACCACAACAAGTAGTCCAAGGAGAAATCACATATATATATGTTTAAAATTTACATTACGCTGTTGAATATTAGCATTTAACATTTCTTATTCCAATTCAAATAATTTTTCCATTTCCAAATGAATGTGCATATAAAATACTTGCATAATTTCATATCATCATGATATAATCATCACATCATTTCTTGTTTCACAAATACTACTCATCTAACATTTACATTTAGTCATGATTCCATAGCCATCAATAAAATAAATAACTGAGTGCATATATAAATAATCATCAAACATAATGATTAGGTCCTAATCATCATATATAAAAGCATCATAACGTAAATCATCTCATAGTATCAAATGGTCTAAATCACTATCCAAATTAGTCTAAAGTGTATCAAAATCTCAAAACATTAAGTATCCAAAATAAAAATAAATTATTATGCTATGATGGATCGGGGTGAGGCCTCACAATTCCTCTAGCAAATATTAGCTCAATCTCTGATAATATTCTTTATTCTGATAGGTTGCTACTTCATCTGATAGCATAAGACATATTTTCTCTAAGATTTCAAACTTATCCCACTTCATAAATGTATCTAATCATGTTGATATATGTTATATCTCTAATGTTCTATGGATGAATAATTTCAATTAATTTCTAAGTCCCTAATAAAATACTTACTTTCTTAGTTGGTGGATGAATTCCCTACGCTAGTTGACATAGGGTCTTGTATTGATATTGATGCAACATAATCTCCCTTTTTCACCCATATATTTTTTTATTTCTTCTTTAAGTTTCTCCTAATTTACAATTCCTTTTCCTTTAATCTCATCATCAGTAGTGAACTAATATCTACAATTGTAGGTAGTATGTCCAAATTTTAGACAAATGAAATATGGTAATCCCAATGCTCTCTATGGTTGTGCATTGACTTTTTTGCATTCTGTTGTCAAATGTCTTGTCTTTCCACATTGAAAACACTTAACAAGGTCATTATCTTATTCTCTCCTATTTCTTACCAATTTCCTTTCTATTGGTTGTTTGGTTATACATTCTTCAGCTCTATATCCAAAATGATTCAATTTGTAATAATTTCTAGTAAAGGTTTTCATAGATATCTTACTGATAGTTTTAGAACTACACTCATTATCTTTATCTCCAAACTTGTTGTAGTTGTAACAATAAGGTCATCAAAAGATGTTCCTCTTGTAGTATTCACTTGTAAGCTTCTATAAACATTTGTAGTATGCCTGAATTTCCCACAATTATAAAAGGTAGGCTTATATGGATTCTTGCCTTTGTTGAATTTTTCAAGGGTCTATCTTATTGTTCAATTCTATATTTTAATGATTATTTGATTTCTAGTTTACTATTATCGATGTATTCTAGTCCAGTTGGATCACTTGATTTCCTCTGAATTATCAATTGTTCATCAATCTTTTGCATGCTTTGTTCATTGATCTCATTTTCCACTTTTAGATTAATGTTTAGTTCTTTATTTTCTTTCCCTAATCTTTGATTTTCTACCTGTAGTTGTAGGTTCCTAGCACCAACATCTTCTAGCATTTCATTTTGTGTTTGCATATTTTTTCTTTGTTTCTACGGGAGTGAATCTTTGTCTCTAATAGTTTCTTCAACATCTCTTTTCTATGTTTCAAGCATTTCTTTTGCATTTTTGGTAGTCCTCACTCTTTCTAGTAATTTTTGTCATCCTCATGACTTGACCTTCCTACTCTCTCTTCATTTGATTAATCTTTTCAAGTAGCTCATTGTTTTGTCTCAATAGATCTGTGATAGTAGCATCAACATCCTTTGTATTGACACTTCTTTCAAATAATTGTTCAAGATTATCTAAGCTTATTAGTGATATTTCCAATAGTTAATTCCTTTTGATGAATGAAATCTTCAATTTTTTCTTTAGATCATGTCTCTAGTCATTACCATTCTCTAGGACTTCCTCTAGTTACTTCTTCCATTCTCCCAATTCTACTCACAAGATGTTAAACTTTCCTATAGAGAACCAATTCTATGATACCAATTATTGAAGATACTCAAGGAGGGGGGGTTGAATCAACACAAAACAATTTTCACGCTTATAAAAATTTCTAACCATAAGATGGTAGACTGTATTTCATTTTTATTGATATCTATTGTGTTATCGATTAGTTTATTGATACATAATAACTAAATACTATTTACTAAAATGTAAGCCTTTCACATGAAACATAAATATTCTAATGCATAACACATAACATACTATTTTCATATCGCAGAGAAGCTTTTCTTAGAGGGGAAAAATATAGTGGGGATGATACCCACAACTCATCACTGTAGTAATAAGGCACCCGATCAAGAGTTTACATCAATGCCATATTCTGAATGAATTCACCCTATTAGGATGATAGATAGTGTGTTAGAAGTATCTAAAGTCAAGTTAAAGAATACTTTGTTAATATACTTTATCCCACTTAGACAGTTCACCCAATTAAGGGATTTATAATAAGTTCCACAATGAGAACTCTTAAGTCCAATTAAGGACTATTTGATTAAGGGATTTAACAATCTTGCTCCTAAAGTGTTAGGAATAAATCAACAAGAGATTTTCTCTATAATCATTCTCTCCTAAATCTTATCAAATCCTTCTTCTTTTTTGCAATTCCTCTATACTTCATTCTTTCTTTTCAGTATCATGTAACTACTCCTTGAAGCAAACTTCTTCACTTCTCATTTCACTAGAACTTCTTACTCTCTAAATTTTTAATTCTTATATCCTTAACTCTTCCCCAAACCTTTCTTCTTGACCTAATAGGGTTCTTTGAATCTTCCATTAATGATTTAAACTTTGAATTTCATCCTTGATAAGCTTTATTCCTATTTTCTATTTCTTCCTCAAATTCCATATTCAAATCTTTTCACCTTTATATATAAATAATTTTGAATGATACTTTAACATGTTTCCTTCTACCTTCCATTCGTCTAGATCCAATGTATCCTTTTTCTATAAAGAGAATACTTCTACTTTATCAAACTCTTCGATTGCTTACCAATAACTCTCCTTTGTTTTGATAGTGTACCCTTTGTAGGTCTATAGCTCTTTATATATCCAATGCACTAATAACTAATACAATTATATGACAACTCTTCTTCCTTACTCTTTTCAATAGTAACTTTAGTTCTCCTATAAGACTTATCTGTTAATGTTTATCTCTTCTCTGTGATTCATCTTGATTATGTGATTTTCGTAAGTGGTTTGACTATTGGTTTTCCTTCACCTATGTAGTTTTCCATCAATGACAACCATATCAAAATCTTCATTAATAATGTGTAGATTATTTTGTCAAGTAACAACACATAGCATGAATGTTCCCTTCTCTTATTATTATGCTTATCAGTTTGTTTGGTATCCTTGTAGTGAAACTCTTTATCTACAATGTTCAACTTTTTCCATATTGATTACTTGTATAACATTAACCTACAAAGCTTCCTCTAGATGATATGTTGTTAGATCTTGATCTATATTCTTTAGCTAGATGCTCAAACCTGTTAGAATTGTAGCAATGTCCATTGAATGGTGTACCTCTTGGAATATTGATTGATCTACTTCTAAAAACATTTGATGTATGACCATGATTCCCATAATTATAGCAAGGAGGCTTAGTGGATTTCTTAGCTTTTATGCTAATAGGTTCCTTTAAATTTTGCAACAGGTTCTCTATTCCTAATTTTGATGATTCTCCAACTTCAAATTTGTTGTTACCAATATATCCTATGCTAGTTTTATCGCTTGGTCTTCTTTGATTTTTCAGTTTCTTATCAACTTTTTGCATGCTTAGCTCAAATCTTATGAGTTTTTCATTAACTTGTTTTTCAAATTTCAAATTGGTCATCGGGTTTTCAACTTCTTGTCTCAAACTTTCATTCTTGGTAAGTACCTATATGTTCTCATAATTTGTTTCACTTTCTTTTCCATTTAGAGTATTGTTCTCCTACCACAACCTTTGAATTATGACATCTTTGTCTATAATTGTTCTTTCAAGATTTATCTTATATGTTTCAAGACTTTCTTTGGCACCTTCAGCTATTCTCATTCTTTCAAGTACTTTACTCATCCTTAGGGATTGGCTCTCATGCTCTTTATTCATTTTAGTTAGGTCTTCTTTAGGGTAATTTTCCTTTCCATCCGATCTACAATTGTTGTATCAAATTCTTCAAAAAAATTACTGCTTTCAAATAGTTCCGTAATGTTATCTGGTCTAATATATGCAATTGTTCTTACAATTATTTCCTTTTTTAAAATGAGGATTTCAATTTCTTCTTCAGATCCTATATTTGATAATTAGTTGCATCCAATACTTCTTCCAAGCTTTCCCTTCTATACCTTTCCATAGTCCCAGATCTAATTCCAAGATGTTCAAATTTTATCTGTAAACTTTATTAACATAACTCAAATTAACCAATACTAACCATTTTCTAGTTTAGTGCTATGTTGTAATAGTAAAATAATAAAGCAAATAATATTTTATGATAAAATAATTCATCCACACATAACCCAATGTTTTTTGGTCTCGTAAAAACCCTTGGCTAGAGGGGAAAATTGTAGTGGGGATGGTACCTACAACTCTTCACTACAACTAAAAAGTATGCTTGGTCAGGAGCTAAATATGTCACCTTCTAAATGGCTCACCCGATTAGGAGTGATTGATACATTGTTGGATGTATCTAATAGTCTTGTTAAGAAATATTTTATTAAGAAATGTTGTCACACTTATACAATGATCACCTGGTTAGAATATTTAGAATGAGTTTAATCTAGAACTTGTAAGTCTAGTTAGAGACTACCCGATTAAGGGATTTTACAATAACTTGTAGAAACTAGATTCTTACAAGAAATTAAATGACATGCTACTTCTTTCCTTACGATTTTTTTCATATCCCTTAAACACTAATTTAGCTTCCTCTCTGTACTCTAATCTCAATCACAAGACAAATTTTCATAATCACCTAGCCCCTCTTTGGTTTCCTCTTTGTTTGCTCATTTACCTTAGCTCTATTACTTGATCTTATTCTTATGCTGGTCAAGTCTTCATGGCCTAATTAGGGTTCCCAATATCTTGGTCTTGATTCTATTTGGATTCTTCCATAATATATTTTCCTTAATCTACTGATGACATCATGACTTTTTATCATTTTTAAGGTGAAATCGTATTTGTCGAACTCTTGTGATCCTTATCTAAATCTTTTTTACCAATCTCTATAAATTTTTTTACTCTGCTCATCTTCCTATATAAACCTTTTTTCCTTTGACCATATTTAGTGATTCTTATAATAACATGATAGGCTCAATCTATTCTGTTGTCAGCTAAAATTCTTGACCTATTCATTACTTCTTTATTTGTTGATAACCCATAGTTCTTTGATAAAAAATATTTCCTTTGTTTCAAATAGATTCTCACATATCATGTGTATTGATAACAATATAGATATTTGATAACTATTTGTCTCTTTTTTATTCTTTTGATATGTCTCTTTTATCTGATAGTGTATTACATATTTACCTATTGTCTTTTCCTTTTCACCTATTTGACAAACTTACTCCTCCTATTTAGTTATTTGACATCAATGACAAACTTGACTCCAAAATCATCATCTTAATCATATTCCAACTCTTCTAATCTTTATGGTTGCGTTACATTATTTTTGTAATTAACTTAGACACTTAACTAATCAAACTTAATATATGTGGTTTCTTGTTTATGAATCTTAGAGAAATGTAACATTTTTTGGTAATGTACTATGTTATCATTATATTTTTGCCAAACTCTTATAAATGATGTTGTATAGAATTCAAACAAAAAAACATGTTTAGTCAACTTAATGTCATTATTAGGTTAATTTCTTTGAGCTTTCAAGAAGGGTATTACATTTCATATCAGAGCCAAGTTTGAAAACTTTGGTAACATAGTGTGTCATTAAACAACATGTAGTCAATATGTAACAAACTTGAACAACAAAGCTAGAAAAAAAAACTTTGAACTCTTAACATTTGCAATTGAAACTTGAATTCTTAAACTATCTTTTATAACTTGTGATTTATTTTTAGATATAGCTCACTTGCTTGGATGTTGTAGAAATTATGATTACTTAAACTAGATCCATTGTTGAAGGATGTAGTTCAGGTCGAAGTAAGGGTCATATCAGAGGCAAAACTCAATGTCCTATAATCTAATGAGAGGAAGCCCTTCTATATTTAAATTTTGGTTGTGCAATTAAATTATTGAGAAATTTTCCCTCTTAAGTTGTGATGTTATCTTAGTGGTATAAAATCCAAATGATTGGTAAATGCTATAGATATTTTGTAGATACCTTATCTCCAAATCTTAATAATTGTTTTAGACATGTTTTGTTGGAAATATATTATTTTCAATGTCTTTCATTGTTATCTTCTTCTATAACCTGACTTTCATTTGAGCATAGAGACAAATCAACTAATAGGGAAACCAAATATGTTTGAGATTAATAATTATTTTCTTTTACATATCCAAGGGGGTAGTTTTTATATGCTCTTAATTAAATAATATTGTCTACTAGTGTAGTTTATTGTGTGAAGAATAGAGGACATATTTTTTTAGATTTCATCCATTTAAAGAAGAGGTAATCTAGAAGCACGATCTAAGACTAGAAACATGTTCTTGGAAGTATAAGACTAAAACTCTATCATGTCGAAATGACATACCATTGTGTTACATAAACCCCTTTTTTAATAGAATTTTCTTTCAATGCTTTATATATGTTAAAGTAGTGATCCATATAGATCATAGTTCTATTGAAGCTTTCTCACACCCATAATAACTCACAACAAGAATTAAGCTTAACATGTTACTTGAATAGTAGTTGTAACTTGGAGTGTTTGGTTTTATTTCTATTATGTGTTTCTTGTTGAGGACTTAGGGAATAATTCAATTGTTGAACAAAACCAACTCATAGTTAGGCCTACTGATAGTGAGATGATATAAATATGTAGTTTTGATGTTTTGGTATAACAATGACACTATGAGAAGAATATGCAAGAAGTTTGATCTTATCTCTATTTAAACAAAGTTTCTTTTACCTTTAAAAATTAGAATGTTTTATTCATACTTGAAGGGTGTTGAATGTGGAGATCTATGGAGGGGTAGAATAATATTTTCGTTGATATATTCTACCTATCAATAGATCTGGTTTAAATGCTTTGGCCAAATTTTTTTATTGCATATGTGTTTTCTATGCATGGTTGATTGTTTCACCCCCTTCCACATCCCTATTTAGTTTCTACATTGGTATATGTGCACATAGATTAATTACACAACAACACTAGATCCATCCAATCCACTAGTTCCACATTGGCAAGTTTCTTAGGTAGGGTTAGGGAATTCCTCAATTTAGGAAGAATCCCAAGGGAGCTAACCACTTTGTGCACCTAGGCCACACTCCCATCTCATGATAGAAGATGGGTGTTGTTCAATAGATAAGGAGATAGGGATGCATGCATATGGATTGAGGTTCGATGACATTATTTGATTTATTGTATGATTTCCTTTTTATGATCTTGTACCATGTGATGTACTCATTTTCTATTGTTCGACATGCAGGTTAACATTCTTCTATGGTGATTCTTGATGCATGAAACACTTAATTAATGAACATTATGTATTATTTTGTTGTAATGAAGCCGAAGTGTAGTTTGACTTCCCTAATGTATCTGATTATTTAAGTATAGTCATGGATAACATGTTGTATTTGACAATTTGTTTGGCACTTGTATCTTGGATGTAATTGATAGGACACCTTACTTGTTCAATGTGTACATTGATAGCATGTGTAAATTTATTTATTAATGTGTTATTGAAATGAAATTATTCTGGTTGAATTGACAAATATGTTCTCTAACTTTGACTTCTGGTTCAACATTTTTGCAATTGGTTTAATTTTTTTATGTGGCATGTTTAAGTGAAATGTGGTCTTTACAAAAAATAGGGTATTAGATTTTTCTAGGGAAATCGTTCACTTGTGGTGATGGGAAGTGATGGAGCTTGTTAGAGTTTGCAAGTGGGATGCCATAGATGGAGGGGTGCAAGGTCTCTAGTAGAAACAACAATAGGGATGGGTGTGGTAAGGTGGATGTAGATGGGTTGTTACAGATGCAAGGGTAGAGGGGAGTAAAGTCCTCTCTACCTAGTGTGCTTCCAATGGGACGTATAGGAATTTATATGAATCTATTTGACCTATCTCCAAGCCGATTTCAATGGCATTGGATGATCACGCCGAGTCAAAGATGACTCACAATCTAAATATTTTCTTTGAGATATGATTGATTTACCATTTTTAAAGTATGTTTGCATGACCTGCATACTATAACTTCTATTAATTCTGAGCATATTACTATTGGTTATGTCCATGGAAAAGAGTTGTTTTATTATGGTTTTTGAAAACACTAATGGCAAAAATCTAGTCTTGTGTGATCAAGGATGGAACAAGAACGAGAAGTTCCCAACTTCTAAAGTTTTTTTTATAAGATTTCTTTATAAGTAACACTTCTGAATCTTTCACTACATCTACAATTTGGTTCATGTTTTGTTGGTACTAAAACATTGTTAAGGAATTTTTGTGGATGAAGGATCATCTATTCTCTTCCATTCCACCTTTGTGTGTGTTTTAGTGGGGATGAATGTTTATGATGGGCTTCCTACAAAAATCTTGATTAAGGAGTTTCTCGAGGGTGTTGGGTGCAACCTTTGGACTATGAAGGGGTCTCTTTTAGATGTAGATGATATTTTCAAACTAGACATATGGAAGATAAATGCGCTAAAGATAGAGTTCAAAAAGAAGCTTCTTTGCAAAAGCATGCTTTTAAAAAACACCACACCATTGCGAAGAAAGATGGGAAAAAAATAATAGAGTTTCTCCCATGTTGTTGCTAGGGATAAAGAGCCTACACCCATAGATCCTCTTCCTTACATTGAACAACAAGAAAATGATATTTGTTAATATTGATTTAGCTTCAATGGATGAGGTGCAAGTGACTAGCAATGGTGTTTTAACCCTGGAGGGTATGGAAAATAATTTATCTTAGATGTCTCAAGACAAGGTTGTGACAATAATCAAGATTATTGAATCTAGCAGTGAGGACCAAACAAAGCTTGCAAATGTTAAATTTTCAAAGTTGTGGGTTTTTTCAGATCTACTTTCCAATGATAAAAATTTAGATTGGCAAGCTACAAATACTAGGATTAGAGGTGGTGGTTGGCAGCTAGTCAAAGAGAAAAATGAGATGAATGCCAAGAAAGATCCCTTTGATATAGTTCTGAGATTGAATTCTAAGGTCCCTAACTTGTATGCTATGTGTTGTTTCTGATGGATAATAGTCTTTTTTAAATTTTAGATGATAGTACCTTGACTATAACTACTATTAGTTCGAACCAATTTATTTTTCCTGATTTAATAAGAATTTATTTTTATCAAATCATTTTTATTTATTTTTTATTATCTTCATTTTTCTTTACCCATATCATTATTGAATCAATTCGAATGACTACATACCATTAAATATACTACATTTTATTATATTAGTAAACTCTCCCACAATTTTTTTCACATACATATCATCCAAGTAAAATTTCTCTAAGAATATGAAAATGTTTTTTTTATAAGGACAATGTTAAACCACCATGAACAAGTGGTTGATTTGACTATGAATGGGTCCGACGTAGCAATCAAGTGGTAATTCAAAGGTGAGGGGACGGTTTTGAGTCATTTCATATTCATGATTAAATTCCTCAAAATACGTTCATACGGTGAAGTTTGAATAAATACTTTCCTCAATAATGATGTTAATAGAACGACTGTAGTACAACCACTGAATGTACGGTTAGCAGTGGCCGTTGAAAGAAAGTTTATAAAGTTTTGTCACGTGTATTCTATATACTAAGTAGTTAACTGTATATGTAAACTATCATGACAAAATGTATTCACACATTCAAACAAAATATATAAATTTTCTAGCCTATAGTTACAAGTAGAGGTGTTAAAATCCACATAATTTCTTACTTTTTCCTTGTCTTGATCAAGTTTGTTCAAAATGAAATTATTTCTATAGGGAAATAATATAAATATGAAAATGTAATAGGAGAGTGGTAAGGAAAGGCTTGGCATGATAATTCTATGAGGATTTTGTTTTTTTGATGTTTTATTATTATTATTACTATTTTTATAATTATAATAATGTTGTATTGTATCTTGAGTATAATAAATGTTTCAAAGGTTATTCTTGGCTTTTAGTGTATTTGCTTACGATATTTAAAAATAAATAAATCAAAGATGATCATTGCAAATCTTTATTGAGGATTTGTTAATGTAGATTCCATATTATTAGGTAGATTATTCTTGAACTTAAGTATGCTCATTTTGTTTGGTCTATTCTTTTTTAAGGTCTTCTAATTAATTATAGACTAATCAATTTCAGGGGGTGTTCATTTTGTAATCATTAAAAGTCTCTCAAGCATTTGTTTGAATTTTTAATTATATGCAAGTTTCTTGAATCTATATACATGATTTTTTCAAGTCTTATTGATATAACACATTTTCGTGGCACATGATTAAAACATCTTTCAATTAAAACATCTTTCAAATTTACTTAGATTTGACATACTTTAAGATGTTTTTTAAACTATCAATTTAGAAAGATCTAGAAGTGATATTATTTTCTCTATACATTTTGTTGATCTTAATTGTGTGGCTTGCATTTAAGCCATGCTTTTCCTTAATGCGCTTCTACATATTGAAGTATAAGCCAACAAGATTGCACCTGAAGTTGCACCATCATCTTCAAGTGGCGTTGGATCTTTGGGGTAGGAATGTGTGCATTGTTGCTAGACTTCCTTTAATTCTTGATTGCAACAGCTCAAATGCTCTTTTTAAGGCTTCTATGCCTATGATGAGAAGAGACCATAACCAATGAGAATGGTCATAGGCAACTAGCTATCATTCAAATTGTTCTCTAGTTTTTGTTTATGACACAACTTCATATCATTCATTTGATTGATCAATGTTATTTGTACTCACGATGTTAATGGAGATTAAAGGTGGGATAATACTAATAATGATTAAGATACTCCAATGGATATTTTCAATCTTGTTAATGTATATGGGAATTCACATTATTAGAACCCTCTTCCTCCTCCTAGTGCCCTTACTCTTTCCATTCAAGAACTTATGTTCTATTTTGAATTGTTGTCTCATTTGAAATTTTTGAAATGCAATTATTTTCACATAGTCTTCTTGAATGGGTGCAAAATTATTTTATAATTAGTAATATAAATATATTATTTATTAATAAAAAATAATTATTCTTTTAAATAAAAAATGTATATACTTCATTTCATAAAGAAGTGGTTAAATATAGATGATTTTGTTAATGTCAATGCAATAAGTGTTGAATGAAATGATTTATAATCACAAAAGAATGGTTTCATTGAACAAAAAATCTCACTTAGAATACATTTTTGGTTGTTTAGTTTGTTATTTTATATTGTCTTGTTTAGCAAGATCACAAGCGAATGTAGATAATTTTTCATTTCATCCTTTAATTATAACTATAAGGCAACACTTTGCTTTCTTTGGGTAATGCATTGGATTTCTTTATCAAAATCCCCTTCCAAAACTGCTATTCTCTACAATTATATTCATGGCATTATATAGATATAAATGTTGTGTCATAAACTTGATGATTTCAACTCATTCAAAACACAATGGTGTGTTGTACAATTACGTGGGATAGAGTTCCCACGTAGAGAAGAAGGATGGAGGTATAATTAACTTTTTGAATTCTAAGTTTCTAAATAATTAAAGTACTTATAGTCATTGGTTTGGTTTCTGGGTAGTTGTGACAAATTCTATGTGATTGGTTATGCATGCAAGGATCAAAGAGTAGTCATTTTGAGTTGACATCTCATACAAATTCTTGATTACCTTGTCGGTCATTTGGTTTGACCACCACAAAATTTGTACATGTAATATTGCTACTAATGGAATTCTACAATTGATTTAATTAATAACCTTTTTAAAACTAGTTGATATACCAATGGATGACTATTGACCCGTTAAACTATTTTGTAATGTACTTTTAGTTAGCAAAATCTAATTAAAATGATAAAAACAAATGCAATAATTGAACTCCTTTCCCTAAGCAAGTCAAACTTTAGAACAAGTTTAAATTAAAATAGAACACCAATATTTAATATTTAATAAGAAATCACAATAGCTCAAATGAACAATATGTGAGGTCAGATTTAATTAACACAAAGATAGACATTTAATGCATCTGTGAAGGAATAGTAGTACTGGTCAGTGAAGAAGAAGAAGCGTACATGGACACTGATATGAAAGATCACACCCCTAACCATGGCTCTCGGAGACCGCACCACTGACTTTCTATTTATGTTCTTCTACAACCTACTTTTTCATCTGCTCATTCATCTTCCACAATGCTGAAAGTCTTATCGATTGCAGTGGCAGGGGCCCATTTCATCCTATAGATCTCTTATAGCATCATATTCACTATTCAGTTCTCAATAAATAGTTTGGGTTATGAACTCCCCAATTCTTATTCATAGAGAAAAATATGGCTGTGGCTATTGTATCCGTGCAAATTTTTTCGTAGTTTTAAAATTTTGTATTTAAATTAAACATAAACTATATTCACAATCGAAAGTATTATATCTTTTTATACACATTTTAATAATTATAATTACTCTTTTGACATTCTTCAGTTAGAATGGGTCAAATTCTTCCATTGCTATGTATACTTCTAAGAGAATTCTTGACACGATTATGGTTAACAATCTTTGGGCTCTCATAACATGGTTGTTAAATGAAATAGCCCATAATCAATATGCTTACAAATTATCCCTCTTGATCCTTTTTTTTTTAGCACTCAGCTTTGAAAGCCTTATTGCCACATAGCCCAAATTCAATATCCCTGGGCATTATCCCTCTTATCCTTTTTTGGTAGCACTCAACTTTGAAAGGACTTATCACTATTTCACACATTTTGTTTCATCGCTCTTTCATTTCTCCTCATTCATGTGCATTGTGACTCACCCTCAATAGATATTCATCGCTCTTCCATTTCTCCTCATTCATGTGCATTGTGACTCACCCTCAATAGATATTCATCGCTCTTCCATTTCTCCTCATTCATGTGCATTGTGACTCACCCTCAATAGATAATAAGATGCCATTAATATCGAAAAGGTTTTAAAAAGAGAAGACTATGTGGTGGTTAAATGAAGGAGCCATAGGAAGGGAGCATATTATACATGAATTTCTGAATATCTTGTGTGTAGACTGCTGCAATGGCAGACTTGATAGTTTCTGCTACAGGAACTAACATGATTAAAAATGTGTTAAAAAGTTGTGCAGGAATTTAATGTTATGTTTTAAAGTGTGTTTAAATTTTGATGTTTGTAATAATGTCTTACGATGTGGTGGCATGAATGGAGTAGCAATCATATAAGCTCTTCAATTATAGCCACTTAGGACAAAGTAATTTCAGTTTTATGTTTGAGTCAGTTTTCTTTAAGAGTTTTTTGTGTGTGTGTTTTAAATAATTAATCTAACTAGAAATCGATAACTTTGGGAAACTTCCAACAGCTGGAAGAGTTAGTGGCAGATTCTGAAATCTGATTTTTCATGATTCCAAAACAGGTTTTAGTTTCTTGTTTTATTGTGGACATTTCAAATTCACAAGAGAAGAGATGGGAAAGTGTTTTAAAAGGCAGATTTTTGAATGTAAAAGAGAGAGGATTGAGTGGAAGAGAAATAGAAAGTTTGAGTTTTTTTTTCTTCTGATTTTTGGTGAATCTGTGTTTTTAGTGTGACTTTTCCAAATTAATTGGTTTTGTTTTAGAACAACAAAATGTCAATGGATTTTTGAAAAAAATTAAAATTTAATTTGTTGTTTTGAAAATTGTTGAAGGAAGCACGATTTTCCTAAACTGTGAGTGTAAACTTTAGCGATTTTGAGAGTCGCATCTTTTGATGGGAGTTGTCTAAACTCTCCGTGATCGATTCCTAAGATCACAAAAGAGTTATGTATTATATTATTTCTGTTTTTTTTTTTGTTTTTTGGGTCTTTTATTTCTGATCATAGCCATGTGGAATTTAGATTTTAAATCGGGTGAATGTGTTCATCTATTCACCGATATGTTAAATCTTATGGTTGCATGTGAGGGAGAAAAATATCAAATTGAAGCATGAGATTGCAATTTTGAGTCATATTAAAGAGGTTATCTTTACTGGCTGACGTGGTTTTCAAATTTTAATTTCATGCATAGAGATGCAGAGAGAAGTTAAACATAGTTACCATTGATTTAAGAAAACAATTTGTATATTTTCAGATATTCAGTTTTCTTTTCAAAGTTGTTAAATCCATTCACATTTTTTCTATTTACATTTAGGAAAAGTCGGGTCGGCCTAAGTTAA
This sequence comes from Cupressus sempervirens, assembly GCA_028749045.1. Classification (NCBI taxonomy): domain Eukaryota; kingdom Viridiplantae; phylum Streptophyta; class Pinopsida; order Cupressales; family Cupressaceae; genus Cupressus; species Cupressus sempervirens. Next base: position 530,741,753 of record CM053790.1, read on the forward strand.
TTTGATGTAGAAAATCAAAATGGGGAGACAGGAGGTTAAGAAAGTTCCTATCACATGTCATTTTTTTCACTGGGTATTGGAAAAAAATAGTTTGTTAACAGTCTGTAGGAGTTTTTTTAATCATCCATGAAGTTCATGTTGCACGTTCTCATTTAAATATGTATAAAGAGAATCAGTTAGTTAATTGCAGAGTTTGATTTTAGTTTGATCCTCGAAGGTGCATGTGCCCCTTGAAGCAACTCAGTTGAGTGACTATTTTTCTTCTGAGTTTTCTAAGGTGAGGCTCTGCTCTGCATCATAGACCTAGTGATAAACTATTGCATGTTGCAATAGATTATTAAATCGTGGGCATATTCTATGTGTCCACAATCAAATGTTAGAATGATTAGACTCTATCATTTTATTTATTTATCTAAAAATTATTTTTAAACACATTCCCCCCACAACTCTCATAAAAGATTACTCATGTTATTGGGGAAAAGTTCCATAACAAATGACCAACTATATATAAAAGATCATAGCCACAATTCTAGGTTTTGCATGTACCACTTTCCCTAACAAGGATAAATATTATTTCTTAGCTTGAAATGATGACATCACCTTCCTTGAATCACTCAAACAATAAGACAAACCTTCCACTTCTTGAAAATAAATAAATAATTTACTTAAATTGTGATACGAAATCACAAGGAAATTATTATTTTTTACTATTATCTTCTAATGAGAATTCAATTATACTAAGAGAGGAGGATGAATCAATATAGTAAAAACTCGTACTTAGTGTGTGTAGTAAATACAACTTCATGTTATTTATAATCATGTACTCAATAAACCATTAGATTCATTAGTAAAACATGAAATAATCCATCAAACATATCAAATACTAATGAAAAGTGGCATTTTACTCTTTACACAGAAAGAATACGATCTTGAAGAGTGTTTTTGCTCTTACATTATACTAAGACTAGTGACTAGATAATCCTATAATGATAGATTCAATGTAATTATGTAACTATCATGCAATTCTAGATGATCTAGTCCATGAAATTAAGATAAATTCTATTGCAAATGAATCAAAGTGAGCAATTAACAAAGATAATGTTGAATCCAATAAGCTACGAGCTCTCAAAATGGAAACATGTAGTTATGAATGCAATTAACTAGATGCTTTGAGCTTAGAATGGTGTTCTTTTATAGAACTTAGAACTCAATGGATGATTTAGACTCATCGATGAAGAGTGGTTGAGAATCAATTTGAGTTGATCCATGTGAGCATCATTTGATTGGTGGGAATTAAGTTCCTTGTCTTCTTATGATGAGATGGTTTTTAAAGGATTTAATAAATTAATAATTCCAGTTATATAATTGAATGGAATTGATTTAATTAATTAGGTCTTGAGTATTAATTAATAGACTTGATAACATTTATTAAGATAGAATGATTGTTTAGTTCATTCAAAGACTTTTGATAAAGTATGCTAGTGAATTGATTTAATTACTAACATAATTGAGAAACTATGTTGATAAAAACAATTTTGATTAATTTGATGAAATAGGCTTCTCAATTTGACTAGTCCATTTTTAGGTGATTATATTTCCCCTCTTTCAATTGATATGTGAGCAATGCATTGATTTAGAGAATAGATTGATACAAACTCATAGAATAGCTTGAAGTGAAGCGATGAAACTATTTTTGAAGAGAAAGTAACTCTAATCTTTGATTGAACGAAAATCAATTAAGGATTTGAGAATACTAGTTCCAAACTTGATCAAATGAAGACCAATATAGACAAAATAGAAAGATCATCTCAATGTGAAATAATGAATCAGAACATGTTAGTTAATTCATTTGAACCTTGAGTTTGGACTGATAACCAGTTTGACATGGTATGAAAAAACTTATTATCAAGAAAAAGTTAAAAAGTTTGAAGCAGACAATTAACTTGATGTGGATCTTGTTGAAGCCAAATATCTAAAGATAATACTAATTTGATGTCGTTCAATGAAATTGATATGTCCCTAGTGATTAATAAGACCAAGCATTTTGATATGGGTTGTGATAAAATTACTCATCCCATGATTGATGGTCTAGATTGATTCAAAACCCTCAACTTGATATGAACTTGATGAAGTTAATGCTCTAGTGTTGATGCTTGATTTGGTTTGATGATAAGCTTGATTTTCTTATTGAGAAAACATTTTTGATTAGATTCAATGGTTTGATTGATTGAATTCAAATGGTTTTGATTTGATTGTACCCCCACAAGAGCAAAATTGAAATAAAAATCCCCATTTCATGTGATTGGATGATTCACAATACATTTTGGATTGATTTGGATCAATTTGTAGGTGATTTTCATTGATTTTAATACCTTTTGGCTAAGTTAGACCACTTTGAGCAGTTCTTTGACTAGTCTTAACTTATAAATTAGTATCTTGTTTTGATTGTGTGTGATTATAGCATCAACATTTTGGATCACACTCTCTAATCCATCATTAGGAAGAGAGACTAGAAAAATTGTTGACCCTAAATGCACTAATTAACAATACTAAGACTGCATTAGTGCAAAAAATAGTGCAATCTTTGATCAAATTCTCAAAATTCTATTTATATGATTATAACCTATGGTTTGACTACTTTATCCTAAGTATTTTATTTAATTGAAAGAACATGCCCCCTTTTAATTAAATAACAACCCTCACTTCTCACTTACCCTAGGTGTGCACACATAAATCATTATTCCTATTTAAAAAATAAAGAAAAGAACTTTTTTTCTACACATGAATGCACAATTTTCTATGCGAGAGGAATCTTCTATTTTAAAATAACTTTTGTTTTCTAACATGATCTAGTAGTTGGGACCCATCTTGCATTTCATCCTTGCTTTTGTAAGCTTAAGTGCATTCCCCTGAGTTGCATTTAAGGGGGGGGTGTTGGTGTAAATAAGTATTTACTATTTACACTTTACTTAAGTTTACTTAGGTTAACACATTATTTTATTATTTCTTAGGTGAGACACTTAGGAGTTTGCATACTCTTATGAGTTGTCATATTGACAACACTGGAGTAAACAACTCTAATTCAACACATGGTGTCTACAACATTGGAGTTTGCATAATTAACTGAGTTGTCATGTAGACAACACAATTATTCACACTCCTAGTTTAGCACATGGTGTCTACAACATAATTTTGCATGCTACACCTTTGTAGGCTTATCCTCTCATCATCACACTTACTCTTGTGCTTAATGGAGGATAATTCACACCTAGTGGACATGTGCTTGGTTGTATGACTTATTATGTTGCTGATTCCTAGGCATTCTAGAAGCATTCTAGAGGCCTTTATATATAGGCACTCCTAGTGTACTTTCACATTGAATATCATATCATATCATTATTCTGATCATACTCTTTTAGTCTACTGTTGTGCTTGTGCTTGAGTTCCTTAGTCTTGGGTGAATTTTTCCATAAGAAAAATTCTTACATAGTATCAGAGCTATACCAAATTCTTACATGGTATCAGAGCTTGGGGGCATTTTTTTTCACATAGTCATTCGAGACCATTCTTGCTTCAGAACCTTGACCCATATCCAGAGAATTTGTAGATATTGGGAGTGTCTAGAGCCAAAGTAGACCTCATCATTTCATCTAGAATGTCGATTCGGTGAAAATTGACTATAAATTCACCTATATTGGGCCAAAGTTGATTTTGAGGCAAAATGTTTTTTTGCAAACTGGCACCCGAAGGCTCGATTTGTAGATTTGGTATGATCGTTTTAGATCTCTAAATTTAAATTTTAGATCTACATATTTTTATCATTTGAATCTTTGCTCTTTTTTTGGGATTTGCATTATTTTTTGGAATTTTTTTGGCCATCAGGCTAGAAGGAGAGATTTTTTGTAGGAACAGATTGGAGCTTGCTGGTGCTAATCAGATATTGACATCATATTCAGAAGGTCAAAAAACCCTAAAATTGACTTTTGTTTCATAAAATTTGGATATCGAAGGTGAAATCTAGAGTCAATTGATTTTTAGAGGCGTGACGATGACAATTTAGGAAAAATAATAAAAGGTGATTTTCAAAAAATGATATCTCCCTCATACAGACTCCTTTTTTTGAGCAATTTTATTTGTTTTGGGGTAGAATTTCATGATCTACACATTGGTGCAGGTGGCTTGAGATCTCTATTCCTGAATTTTTCTGCAATTCACAAATCTTGATTTTTGCCACTTCAAATGCTTAGTACAGGCTCATCTGGACACATAATCAGGTTCTTTTTTTTTGAAAGTGCATAATTTTTTGTTTACTTTCCAGATCTATAATCATATTATAGGCTTGTGTGGACAAAAATACTACTTTTAGAAATAGACCATAAATTGGCAAGTGGCTATAAAGTGCTTGAATCATCCATTAGGGGGGTTTTCTTTGATTTTGTCTTGCATTTTGGGGGGTGCATACATTCATTGATCTCATGGAGGAGTTTTGTCACACATGTTGGAAAATTAGACCCCTGTTGACAAAAAAGAACTATCACAAATGGAGTGCTTTAATCATTGATCATCTAAGGAGCAAGCATAAGGATGTATTTCTTTATTTATGTTCCAATTACAAACTGATCTCTAACTCTGAAGAACAACCACCTATTAATAGACTTTTGGATATCATTATATTGAATATTAGTTCAGATTGTTGGCATCTCATTAAAAAGCTCATTCACCCTTATGATATGTGGATGGCTCTTTGGAAAGAATATGGAGATCCAACAATTCCTCCTTTTCTATAAGACATTCTATCATTAGTCACTTTAGCTATGTTTCCTTCACCTCCATATGAGATCACACCTCCTGATGATCTTGTTGCTACTACTGATCTAGTTCTAGCCATAGATGCTTCTGATTCAGTGCAACAAGAAACACTATGTCTTCCTACTTCAGCTTCATGGGATGACTTCCTTTTAGATATTCTAGGTCTATTCATGGAGTCTCACATTGAAGATGTGGGAGACATCATCAATGATATTTGTCTTCTCTTTGTTGAGGTGAATACTTCATCCATAGCCACAGTGATAGGTCTAGAACAACAAGGTACACCTTGTCTTCTACCTCCAGCATCAGTGGATGACTTCTTGATAAATATTTTAGGTTTTTTTGTGGACTCACACATAGCAGATTTGGGAGATATCATTGATGATATACATCTTCTCTTTGATGAAGAAAATCCTTCTTCAGTTGTTGCAAGGGCTCACTCTAACCCTCTTGTCCATTCTCTACATGACCAATCTTCATAGGTTGATGTGATTGTGGATCCCTATGTATAGTAGTTGTAGAAGGTCTCTTTATCATTTGAGGAGATAGTTGGTTCTTTGGGGCATGTTCTACATCCATCCTTGCTCGATCTACACATGTTCTTTTCCATAGTATTGGAAGAAGCAACCATCAGCATTGACATAGGGATAATTGAGCAAGTTTCAGAGACACCATTCATCATCGAGATTCTTTCTACACATAGTGGAAGTATCTCATTTGTACCTCTACCATTGTTTCTTCCAAAGGGGAGGAACATTATTCAACAGCATTGGATCAACTTCTACATTGGAGCAACTATCATTGATCGACACTCTATAGTTGGGGGGGTGGGTGTTGGAAATATTCAATATATGATAAGTTACTAAGAGGGGAGGGGTGAATCAGTAACTTAAAAATTTTCCTTTAAATTCACCACACATCCATCTATACTACTACATACATTAGTACTGAAAGATAAAACATTCATCACACAAAAGAACACAATATTTTGGTGACCTAGAAACTTTCTAAATAGAAAGTAAAACTGGGGTGGGGATGATACCCACAAAACTTCAATACTGCATCATAAAGTTGGCCTGTTAAGGCTTACATTGACCACTTCTAGTGATCTACCCTATTAGGAGCATAAAGGATTGCTAGGTTCACCTTATTAGAGGATTTACAAACATACAATGAAGTATGCACTTGACTAAGAGATTTGTACAAAGATTGTTAAGTCTACCTTGTTAGAGAATTTAGAAAACTGATTCACCTATTAAGATGAAGTAGTGGATCTACTTACAATTAATTTATGATAAGATCCTTTATGCATTGATCACCTTATTTAATGGATATAAATTTTTTGTCTCTATATTGACCTTGTTGGATTCCTTGAACTGTTGCTGATAATCTTTCGCATGTACTTCTCAAAAATATTTCATATTACTTCTCTATTACTTCATACATGTGATATCTTACAATACACCTTACATATATACCTTTCAAATTTACAAAACTGCAAGGTCAACCAAAACACAAGTGAACAAATACATTACAAAGTCGGCTCAATAGTAAATAACTTAGGTTCACTGAACTGACTCGGTGACTTTCTAATACACGACATTCACTGCATTACTCAACATCATCATGCACTCGGTAGAAGTGAAGGCTCGGTCCATACTAATCACTTGATGTAGTTCTAAACTCAGTGACCATTGGTGACTTGGTAGATGTAGTGTCACATGGTAGACACTGCATACTGAGTTTACCTTGCTTCACTTGGTAAACACTACTTCTTCTAATGCTCGATTTACACTAAATCTCCATGACACAAACTTACTGCTTGGTAGACACTGTAAAGCACAATAGACACTGAGAAGCTTAGTAGACACTGTTGGTCTTCACATTGCTTGTATTTAGTTGGTAGCTGCTATTTTCTCGGTGTAAACTGTTGAACTCTTCAAAGCTTGGTTAACACTGGAATGCTCGATGAGAGTAGAGAATTAAGTGCTGAGCTTGGTAGCTATACTGATATGGATAAGTGTTGTCACTAATGGAAACACTAACTTAATGCCAACAATCTCCCCCTTTGGCATTAGTGACAAAACACTTATAAGCCAAAATATATGTACATAAACTAACTAACTGATTTTCTAAATTTTGGTTTTTCAAAATTGATCTTTGTAAAGCTGCTGCATATATATTTCTACATATATCTCCTTGATGACACATAATGTATATACAAAGATACTTATGTACATAGCTATACACATATACATGCTGACTCTATTGAGTGCTATCTCCTCCTTTCACTTATACTAATATCTCTCTTTATATATAGAATTTTCCTTTTTGCTTATATTGATATCTCTCCCCCTTTTTGACAGTAATGCCAAAGGGCTACATATACTATCTATATAGTTACACCAAAATGAGAGATAAATTCTTGATGTACCTTAATAATGAGGGCAAAAGAGGTATCCCAATTTTCTTGCAAAATTTTTCAGGTGGAGAGAGCAATTTGAACTTTTGCTGATAATTTGATCATGCGATCAACCACTGAGAAGTTCTGATCTTGAACCAATGTCTCACAATGAGCAATATGTTTCTGCATTATATCCATTATGGGCAAGATCATGTTTTGAATATCAATCAAGGTTTCTCTTATTCTTGATTCTTCTCTTAAAAGTTCTACTTGCACTTCCGCTAGATATTTCACCCTGGTGTGATGAGAGGATCTGGAAGAGGGATCAGCCTGCAACTTTGATGCACTAGATTTCAGTTTAGCATCAATCTTATTTAGCTTCTCCTTTATTTCATTGGTAAAATCGGACACATCATAAAGTTTGGCAAAAAGTGATGCTGCATTATTAAAAGAATTTTCAAAATTACCCAAAAATCTGGACAACTCCACTTGTTTGATTACTATCTGCTGAGAAATATGCTCCAACACCTTGTTATCAAACTTCCTTTCAGCCTTTTCAATTAGCTTCTCTTGTCTAGAGGAATCCTCATTATATTTTTGTACAACCTCTTCTAGCTAAATCAAAATATGTTGAGTGGAATCCACTTCAATACCTATAGCATCTGTAATTATATTCTTGGCATTTTCAATTATTCTATACTCCTTATCCCTTTTAGACCTTAGCTACTTCTGCATAGCTTTCTTCTCTATAAGTTGACTGGCTAACCTCATTTATTCAATAGTAGCAATCTCATTATCAATCTTAGGTATTATTATTTCTCTATCTAAGTCAATGTCTTTTTCAATTTCCTTTCCAATGATCAAAAGTTTCAATGGTTGCCTTGGTTTTACTTCAGTGATGACTGGTTTGACCTTTGGAATAGACACAATAGTAGAGATAGAAAGGCTAGCAGTGAAAAATAGAATAGGGCTTAAGGATTGAATGCCAATAGAAGTACTAACCAGACCAAAAATTGAAACACTTCCCAAAAATGGTGCCACACTTGGTAGAATACCCATAGAAGTGTTTAAACTAACTGGAATCGAAGTAGATGTAGATAATGCTGATGATAAAAAAACTTTAGAACTTACTAGAATTGATGAAGAAAAAATTGTAGAACTTACTGATGCACTAACTAAATATGCAGAAGCAGAGGGATCTAACTCAGTAGCTGAGGAAGTAATAGTTAGCTCAGTAGATGAAGTGCTTGACACTTACATTGTAGACACTTGGAGCTAAGAGGTGGCTAGTGAAGATTGTGCAATTGATGTTGCTATTGTATTCACAATCTCATTAGTAGAAGCTATCTTCATAGATGTGACAGTATGTGGTGGAGTGTGGGGAAGAGATGCAATTGCTTCTACTGCAATTCTAAACAAATAATCTTCATCCTTTTCTTCCTCTTCTGCTTCTTCCTCCTTTCCTGGTTCATCTATTTCTTCTACTTCCTCCTCCTCTTCTTCCTTCTCTTCTTCTTCCTTCTCCTCCATTAGAGCATGTAATTCACCTTCAGTAACTGTGATGGAAGAATTTTTTTCATCATCACTATCATCATCTTTAGTTATAACAGTTTCATCTGATGGCTTGTTGAGATGATATACATCTCTCCAGACATCTGAGGCATGCTTAACCACTGATTCTATGTTATTCATTAATATAAAACATGAGTTAAGCTTTAGAATCATTCTATCTTCATGATCTTTTATTTCCTTCTTTACTTCTACATTAGTTAGATTAGGTACTAACTATCTCAACTATTGTTCAAAGATGTCTTTTACAGTTTGCACCGTGTTCTCCCATCTGACTTGGATTTTGGCAAAAAGATTTGCATGGATTTGAGGTTGCATTTGAGTAGGGGAGTATTTCCGAATACCCATCTTCTCCATGACTAAGTCCTCAATCTCTTTCTACTCAGCTGGAGTTTGACTCTCATATTTGAGAACTTTAAAGTTGCATATTCCTGCTCCAACTCTTAGCTGTTTCATCCTTTCCTCAAATGTAGGTGGAGAGCGAATGAATACAGGTTTAGTTTTACCTTTCCTACCTCTCCCGGAGAACACTGCAGTTGGTTTCTTCTAAATTTTAGTGATAATCACTCTACCTTTCTTCTTCGCTAGTTCCTCTTTCTTTGATTCTTCTTCTTCATCACAATTCTCCTCTTCATCCTCACCCTTACCCTCGATAAGCATTAGAGGACCTTTAGCTATCTTTAATTTTGCAATCCTCTTCTTGCCTTTATTGAAAGCTTGAGGAACCTTGATACTGAGCTCTATCCTCTTCTTGGCTTCCTCATAATTGCCAAATGTAGGAAGATTTGGATTGGCTAGCTCATTTACTAAAGCCTCAATAATGTCTCTAGCTTCATCAATGTTAATTTCATAAGGAAATGGTTTTACCCATGCCACTCTCAGTATGAATGCTTGAATGTACACTCTGTCACAGTCCACCATGAAGCATATGTCATCCTTGTAGTCTTCCACAAGCTTGGATGGGATTCAAAATCTGTTGTTCATTTTCTCTTTGAATGCCTCAAAGTAATTATCCAACACCCTTCCAAAGTTTTCACCCATTTCCTCAATAAATTCATTTATTTGATAAAGAACAGGGGTGTCTTTCCTCCATACAATTGTGCCCTTGGATGGAAAGAATTTTTGAACCTAAAAGAATAAATAGGTAAGCAATGAACCGAACTTGAAGGAATTGTTCTTGGAAGTCTTCACACTTTCAATGTTTTTGTTCAATTGCTTCAGTAATACATCTGACAAATCAAATTCAAGGTTCTTCTTTATAACTTTGTATGCTAGGTCCACTGCCTTACGAGGAATGCTTTTTGATTGACTCAAGTTGTATATCTTATGTGCAATGATATGGATGCCAAACCTAAGCTCTATGTTAGTGACATTGTTTAGTTTCAAACCTCTACCATCCCACTCAACTAGGGTTTTCTTCTGTAGTTCCTCTCGACCTAGGGTTTTGGTTGACTTAGCTTTGCTTAGTATTGGTAGACCTGTAACCTTGTGTATCATCTTCTTTGTAATCAGAATGGGTTGCTCCAACCATAATTGAGCATTGTAAAACTGACTCAATATGTATCTTATCCATTTCACTTGGAAATTTTGAGGCATGTGAGGGATATGATTTAATCCTTTAACTTCCAAATGTTTATGCTCGAGTTTCAAAGCTCCATCAACACAGATTGCAACTAGGGTAGTATCCATTTCTAATGTCGCTAATTCTTGAATAGAACATTTAAAGTGAGTTCGAATGTCATTAATTAGGAGTACCTTAGGTGGGATTTATGATTGAGCTCTATAAGGATCAAGTGATTCAGCAACGACTAGAATGATTTTGAAGTTTGCTGCTTTCCATTTGATGCCCTTAACCAACATTTTTGAACCCTTCTTTGGTTTAGTGCTATTCCATTGGTAGATGCCATTGCTACTCAATAGATGATAAAATTCATGAAGATCTTGCTGCTGAATTACTTGAAGACACTACAATGCTCTTTCAAATCACTCTACTCTTCAAATGCTGTGGATGGGATAAAAAAATCAAGTCAAAATTGCCCTTTTGTTGAGAAATTTTCATAAATGCTCAGTAACATTATAAAAAAATGCGTGACAGACTGTCATCCACTGACCTAACTCGGCAAGAGTATCAACTAGGTAGACAAACCAAATTCCTCTTATTTCTAACCTTTCTTGGTAAGGTCTACAACCAACTTCCCTCGATGAAGTCCAATGTAGCTCGGTGAAAGATGACCTTACTATGATCCTAATGTATCTGGAATACTGATTGGATCATTTGCATTCCACATATTTCTTGGAACTGCTAATGATTTTCCTACTAAGTACATCTCCAATACATTCTTAGGAATTTAGTTTGAGGGGATGGAGTCACCCACTTCTTGAGTGACTTCATTACCATGATTCGAGCTTTGTATCCTCAGTAGATTTAGGAATTCATTGCTGCCTTATTTGTTTCCTTATATTATTAGCCCTTGCTTTCTTTTCATCTTCAAATTTGCCTATTTTCATGCAATTTTTAGCTATATGACCAAGTTTAGTGCATGTGTAACACCTTATAGTAGTATCTTTCTTTCTTAGATGATGTCTTGCACAATTTATGCTAGTGTGTCTATATTCTCCACAATAATGACATCTGCACCAGGTATTGTAGTTCCATCCAAATATTGCCTTTACAAATTGTTTAGCTAGATTGAATGATTTGGATTTGCATTGAGATGCCTTGTGACCATACTTTTGCATTTGTGACATTTACCTTCAAATTTTGTTTTCTCCTTGCATTCATTGGCTTTGTGACCATTCTGATTGTAGTTGTAGCACTTCCCATTGAATTTTTCTTTTCCATTGCTCCAACATTTGTGTGAATAATGACCAATTTTTTCACAATGACTACATGAGGGTTTTTTATTCCTTTTTGCACCTTGCTTGGAAGATTCACCTTGTCCTTGATTGTATCCTAGTCCTACTTTACCATTTTGCCTATGAAGATTTTGCTAATTTTGCTGATTCAATTGATTCATGTCTTCTTGTGATTTCAACATTCTCTCATTGATTTTTTTTTCAGCATTTAGGTCATTTTTCAATTTTTCAATGATTTGTTTTTCACATCTCAGTTCTCTTATTATTCTTTCATTGATTTCCCTTTCATAATTTAGATCACTTCTTATTCTTTCATTTTCTGCTTTGAGAATTCTAATTTCTTCATTTGCTCCAATGATTTGATCAATGAGGTCTTCATGCTAATTGGATTGATTCTGTTCTTCATTGTTTCTTTCCTCCAAGTCTCCATTTACCTTATTCCTTTCTTCCAAAATTTCACATAGCCTGATTGATTGGATTTCTTGTTCTCTTTTGAGTTTTCTTACTTCTTCTTGTAGAGACCCATTTTTTGCTAGGAGTTCCTTGATTGCCTCATTATCTTCATCTGAACTGCTTGATGGGAAAAAGTCTTCAATATTTTCTTCAATATATTGATGGTCATCCATTTGTTTTGCAAGTTCCTTCCTTCTTTTCAAGGATTGGCAAAGATGCTCCTTTGCTTCTTTGAGTTGAGCTATGGCCATCTCCAGATCTAGCTTTTCATTTTCAATTGCTTTTTCAAGTTTGAATATCTCCATTTGTCCTTAGATCTTTGCTCAAGTTGTCAATCTTTTGTCCTGAAAACCACAAAGCTCTGATACCAATTGTTGGAAATATTCAATATATGATAAGTTACTGAGAGGGGAGGGGTGAATTAGTAACAATAAAACTTTACTTTAAATTCACCACACATCCATCTATACTACTACATACATTATTACTGAAAGGTAAAACATTCATCACACAAAAGAACACAATATTTTGGTGACCTAGAAACCTTCCAAATAGAAAGTAAAACTAGGGTGGGGATGATACCCAAAAAACTTCAATACTACAACATAAAGTTGGCCTGTTAAGGCTCACATTGACCACTTCTAGTGATCTGCCCTGTTAGGAGCACAAAGGACTACTTGGTCCACCTTGTTAGAGGATTTACAAACATACAATGAAGTATGCACTTGATTAAGAGATTTTTATAAAGATTGTTAAGTCTACCTTGTTAGAGGATTTAAAAACTTGATTCACCTATCAAGATGAAGCAGCGGATCTACTTACAACTGATTGTTGATAAGATCCTTTATGCACTGATCACCTTATGTGATGGATATAACTTTTCTGTCTTTGTAATGGCCATGTTGTATTCCTTGAATTTCTGCTGATAATCTTTCACATGTACTTCTCAAAAATATTTCATATTACTTCGCTATTACTTCATACATGTGATATCTTATAATACACCTTACATATATACCTTTCAGATTTACAAAATTGCAAGGTTGGCCAAAACACAAGGGAACAAATACATTACAAAGTCAACCAATAGTAAATAACTCGGGTTCATTGAATTGACTTGGTGACCTTCTGATACACGACATTTACTACATTACTTAGCATCGTCATGCACTTGGTAGATACTTGATGTAGTTCTGAACTTGGTGACCACTAGTGACTTGGTAGATGTAATGTCACTTGATAGATATTGCATATTGAGTTTACATTGCTTCACTCGGTAAGCACTACTTCTTCCAATGCTTGATTTATACTGAATCTCCATGACACAAACTTACTACTTGGTAGACACTGTGAAGCATGTTTGGTAGACATTTTTGGTCTTCACATTGCTTGTATTTACTTGGTAGCTATTGTCTGCACGGTGTAAACTACTAAACTCTTCAAAGCTTGGTTAGCATTGGAATGCTTGGTGAGAGTAGAGAATTAAGTGTTGAGCTTGATAACTATACTAATATGGATAAGTGTTGTCACTAATGACAATACTAACTTAATGCCAATAGGGGGGGGGACTATCTTGTCTCCTCCTTCTCTTTTATGGGGAGGACTTTTTCCTCTTATTGGGTTTTTTCCTTCTTCTTTTTGTATTTACTTGATGTATGTTGTAATGAGGGGTTCTTGATTACTCCATCCATCCATGCATCTTGTCTTTTCATCTCTCTTTTTGGGGGAGTGTTTTTTCCATGAGATTTTCCCTCTTTCTCCACTTTATGAGAGATTACATTTCATTATGTACATGGGTACCTAACATGGCCTAGTAGCTAGGACCCATCTTGCATTTCATCCTAGCTTTTTTGTAAGCTTAAGTGCATTCTCTTAAGTTTCACTTAAGGGGGAGTGTTGGTGTAAATAAGTATTTGTTATTTACAATTTACTTAAGTTTACTTAGGTCAATGCATTATTTTATTATTTCTTAGGTAAGACACTTAGGAGTTTGTGTACTCTTATGAGTTGTCATGTTGACAACATCAGAGTAAGAAACTCTAATTTAGCACATGGTGTCTACAACACTGGAGTTTGCATAATTAACTTAGTTTCCATGTCGACAACACAGTTATTCACACTCCTATTTTAGCACATGGTGTCTACAACATAATTTCGCATGCTACATCTTTGTAGGCTTATCCTCTCATTATCACACATACTCCTGTGCTTAATGGAGGATAACCCACACTTGGTGGACATGTTCTTGGTTGTATGAATTATCATGTTGCATTCTAGAGGCCTTTATATATAGGCAATCCTAGTGTACTTTCACATTGAATTGAATATCATATCGTTATTCTAATCATACTCTTTTGGTCTACTATTGTGCTTGTGCTTGAGTTCCTTGATCTTGGGTGAATGTTTCCCTAAGACAAATTCTTACATGGTATTAGAGCTATACCAAATTCTTACATCATGCTATTTTTATGTTTTAATATTTTTAAGTACTTTTGGAGCTTTGAAGGACTTAAAGCACTATTGCATTTGCATCTCATATTTTCTTTCTCATTCTTGCATTATGACTTTTTAAGCTTAGTCTTTCTTTAGGCTTTAGAATAGCTCACATAGCTTAAATAGGAGGGTTTTTTAATACCTCATCTTTCTTGTTAGCTTGCATTTTGCATCTCATTTAGTTTACTTTGCATATTCATTACATATCCATTTGAGGATTTTTGGATATTGGCATTCAATGCCTCTACTCTTTGAATCCCTCATTCTATGGTGCAGCTTGCAAGGGTTGCATAGCTTGGTTCATTTTAGAGCCATGATACTTCTATTTGCACCTTTGCACATCATAGATAGAGAGCTATAAGCTGCCTCTTTAGATGCCCTCATTCATGGGTATTCTCAAGAATACTGGTTTATAAAAGTGTGACTCATTTTTGGAACCCATCATGGGGTTTGAATCAAGTTTCTAGCTCCATTTTCTTTCATTTTAATTTTATATCTCATTTCTAATTTTTTACAACAACATATTGGATCTAATCAAGTGATTTTGCAGGTTTCGCACTTTGGTTTTAAGGCTAACCCTTCTGTAGATTGGTTGGAAGGTCAAAACCATAGGTTTTTAAAGATTTGATCATATATCCTAAACTACATAGAGTTTGGATTTGCATTTTTTTTTTCTAGTTGGGGATGTGTCTAAAATGTCTTAGTTCAATTTTCAAAGTGTTTTGAGTTTACATGCATTAGTTATGAATTCTTCTTTTTCTTTTTCATAAAAAATTGTTTCTGATCATAAATCAACAATTTTTTCAAGAAAATTTACATTTTTAGAAAGGTCATTAAATTCTATAGGGGGTTGGTTCTTTGTGTTTTGAATTTTGATGTCATATTAGGGATCAATAACTCGATTTGCAAAAATTGGTCTATTTTGAGAAAATTGGTCCCTAGGGCACAAATGAAGAGATATTGCTGAATTTCTTGCATTTTTGGAAAGATATCTAGTTTTTACTAGGGGTTTCTTCTTTTCATTTATATTTTGGTGCCGAAATAATAGAAACCAAATCAAATCTTGTTGAGTAGGTGAAGAACACAAAGTAAAAAGGAGAGCATTTGTGATTAGTTTGAACTTTTTTGGCATACACTTGATTGGAAGACAACTTGGATTTTTGAGGAAACTAACCACTTTGTATTGTAGGTCTTACTTATTTTTTATGCTTTAACTTTTTTTTTTTTGTAGGGTTTTCTCATTTCTTTCTTGCTAAAACAAAAGAAAAGAACATTTTTTAAAAATAAAAGGGCTCTTAACGTATTTGCAGAGATGCCCCAGCTAAAAAAAAAGAATGAAAAAATCATTTTTATTTCATGCTTTCATGTGTCTATTGTGCTTTCCTATTTTAATCTAGATTTCACTTTTCCATAGACACATAATTACTTGCTTTACTAAAGCTTGTCACTTGGTAGGAGAGTATGATCTTCACCTTTAGGTGAATCAGGAATCGTGACTCATTTGATATGCCAAGGTGGATTGAGGGGTACATTAACTTTCTTGGAATGCCTTGGGGAAGCATTAGGATCTTGGATTTCATTAGTGCAAACCCTTGTAACCTTGGTTCTTGGTGTTACTCATTTTTTTAAGACTAGAATCCTTTAGCAGGCCTGCTCTTGAGAGATCAAGAGGAATGACCCAAGTGGGGAAAAATGAACCTGACTCTTCCAACCCACTATAAACTCAAGGATATCAAAGCCACAAAATGTTGATAGTCATAGTACTTTTCTTCATTTAATGGAAGTACTTGTGGGATTCTGACCATGAGGAAATCACTAGGTGGGAATGCTTAAGGTACTCTTGTCACCATGGGGTCCATTACTTATCATATGATTAGGTGTCCTGAGTTGGGAGCAAGAGGGGTACTATGAACATAAGCCCCTACTAGACACCTTATGATTTGAGGCCACCCTATTTTACTGCTTAATATCTTGGTACAAGGATTGATCCTAATGGACCACTCAGATCACCCCAAGATTTGACTCACCATATCTATCTCTTTAGATGGGGAAACCTATCTATGAAAAAGCCAATATCTATGGTGGGAAACCATTTTGTGTGAGGCAATGAGGCATAAAGTTGTGTGCAAAGGTGTTAAGTATTGAGCCGATTACTTTAGGTAGAAATCACTTACATGTGCTTTGAATGTGTTGTACCACTGGAAATATGTTGAACATACACATGATGATAGTTCTATGGCTTTCCTTTTTAGACCTCACATATTCTTGTATCATCAAAGGTTTCTTTGTCTCTTTCTTGAATTCTTGAAGACTACTCCATTTGTCACTATCTTGATTGAAAAAATTTCTTTTAAATATTAAATTTTCTATGCTATCAAGTATTGTCAAACTTTGTCAACCAAGTTAGGACATTTGGTGCAAATATTTTCTTTTGTTGATTACTAAGGGGAGTTTCATCATTTGAATTATCTTTTCTATGTCTCTAGTGCTTCAACATGATTGAAGTGGCTCTTTGGTCTGAGTGCTCTATCTTTCTCTCTTCATGGTCCATGTCCTCTTGCTAGTTATTTCTTTTGCTAAAAGGTTACCTTGATCTCTTGAATACACTACTTGATTGGAAGAGGTTGTTCACTTGTCCTCTCAGATGATTTATCTACTTTTCTATTTGGATTCTTGCTTAGATCCTAACTTGAGTCACTAGCATCATAAGCTACTTGGACACTTTTCTTGACAAGTCACTCTTTCATTGCTACCTCTCTTTAACAAGTGAATACTCTACCTCTCTAGTTTGGACATTGAGTTATCTTGTGTCATCTTATTAGCTTCATCTAGTATCCTTCATGCTTGACTTTCTATCTACCATGATGGGCTTCAAATATTTTTCTACCAAACCTCAACTAAGAATAGACGATCATGAGTTCTTCCATGCCACTAAATAGTTTCCAGACCTATACACTCAATACAAAGGACTAGAAGAGATAGATGATCTTTCTTACCTTCATCTCAATAGGTGCATGATAGAAATAAAGTCTAAAATTGATAAAAGGTTAAAGGAAAGAATGAAATCATCACATGATCTTCCTTTAATCTCTCAATATACAGATGGGTCATCTTCTTCTAGGCCTACATGCTCTACTCCAAGACTGCATCAATTGTCTTCATCTACTAGATATAAAGACCTCCTTAGAGAGCTAGCAAGTAGAATCTCCTTGGATCATATGCCAAAATTTCATGACAAGCATATCTTTGACCAATATGATGAAGAAATGTATGCATGTTATTCACTATATGAACAACAAGAAGATCCTAGACATACTCTTGAGATAACCTTTACTCGCTTGGAAGATTCTTCTGATGCCATCTTGCACACACTTCTTGATAATGAGTTCATCACATTACTAGAAAATTCTAGACCTCATGAACCTAAAATAAAACCTCCATGGTGGAGAGATAATCACTTTCATAATTATCATAGAAAAAAAGGTCATAAAATTGAAGATTGCATAGAGTTGAAGCATAAAGTCCAAGATCTTATCGATGAAAAGATAGTTAGAACTAAGAACTCTAATGAATCATGTGATGAGGACACTTCTCCATATCCACTTCAAAACTATGCTCAAGCTTCAAATGATCCTATCAAAGGTGGTGCTCCTATCAAAGCTACTCATGATTCTAGATGGCCTTGGTCATGTTTCTCACTCTAAAGATGTTGATATCCTTATCCACTATCTCTTTGCATCTTCTTAACCTATCCTTGGTCCTTATCCATCTAAGTTAAAGTCTTCAAACATTCCATCCATAGTGGAACCTTATATTCCTTCATCTCCTACACTTTCCACTCCTAGCTCTCCTATTATACATCAAGATAAACAAAGAAATTCATCCATGAAAAATATCCATCCAATCAACCATCTAAACTAGTCATATCAGATTTATCCATCCATAAATCCCAAGTCTTTTAGAAGCAATAAGGATGTGCAACATAAGAAATACAAGAATCCATTGAAAAATGAAGATGACTATGTCTTATCTAATTGGCATGTGAGTGAAAAGGAGAAGACAAATTTAAAGAGACCACAAAGGTCCACTAATCAAAGAGATAAATCAAAGAGAATATGGGTCCCAAACCCATTATTTAAGAAATGTGTTCTAAAGTATCCAAAGGAAAATCTAAAGCTATATGGATTTTCAAGTCTCTCTTGAAAGACTTGAATATTGAACATAAATCTAAGTTGACATTCAAGCTTCCAAAGGCTTCCACTCCATCTTCTTCTAAAATTCTCCTACCACCTCATAATTTAAACCTCAATCTATTTCTTCCATGATTCCTCCATCATTACATCACTCTTCATGGTGTGTGTCAATGTTGATCCTGCCTACTTTATCACCTACCCGTATGCAATATTTTCAAGCCTACATTTACCTACTATCCATATTCCTTCTAGCTTTCTAAAATGTAAAACATTGTCCTCTATATACCTTATCTACCATCTCCTATCCATCACCCTATTAACATCTTTGAGCATACTTATCTATGGTCTTGGCTTATCATAACATACCTTTCCTATAGGAGCACTATCCAAATTGAATAAGCTTGAGCTCTTTCTAAAAATTCAAATAAAGAAGAGAAAAAGAAAAAAGAAAATGTACCTTGGTGGAAACCACTTATTGTGGTGCCTTGGATAAGTACCATGATAAAAATCTAGCAAGCAGATGTTATACATAGTTCTTCCATAATCCATTTGTTCCATCTTTCCTCTTTGATCTTGACAATGTTGAGCTATCCTTGTGTATTGGCTATCTTATCCATGAGCTTACCTATTGCACTTTCTCATTCACTCATAACCTTCATATCCATCTTTATTCTTCTTTATCTATCCCATTGCTATCATATCTAGTTAAACTCTTGGTCTTGATCACACAAAGGAAAACATGTTTCCTATAGGCCTCTTGACATGTCTACTCTTTTAGATTACACGATTTCATGCTATCTCTCCTATTGTCTTCCATTTATTATCCCATATGCTATCTCTCTTATTGGCTTCACTTCTTATCTTTCTCATTGCTTTCTTTGCTTATCCAAAACCTGCTTCATATGGCTATCTTGCCCTAGCTTGGGTACTCTTGAGGAGTTAGTCCTTGAGGATAACTTTCACTTGCTTCATTCTTTCTTTCTTATCCATCTTATCCACTTGGTTTCTACTCCATCATATTCTACACCTTTCTAGACTTCGGGACAAATTGATGCAATCTTGCTTGATAGCTAGTATTCTCTTAATCATTCTAAAAAAATCCAAAAAAAATTGATATATGGTCCAAAAAAATCCTAAAAAGCATAAAATGTCTTGAAAAAATGATCATCTTGATGAAAACCTAGAAATAGGCACTTTAATGTATCACCCAAAAAATAAAATATCTCAAAAATTCAAAAAAAGTTAAAAAGTTAAAAAAAAAAAAAATCTTGCAAAGTGGTGATAACCTCAAAATAGGTGCTACTTGAGATCCATTAAACTTAATATTTTCTTTTTTATATTCCTAGTTTGGAGTTGATCCTAGTCTAAGTCTAGGGGGTATAGGTAGTCTTTGTCTTTATCTAGGGTCTCCTTTTTGTGTTGGGATTTCTATGGCAACTCCTAAAAAGAATGTTTTTGAGCACTCCCCTTGACATTAAGTGTTTCTCAACACTTATCACATACTTTAGATACAGTCTAGGATGTTGCAATAGACTTGAGTCCTACAAGAGATAGTCATGTGACTTCCACAGATGCACATAAACTAATAACTAGCCGAGGCTTGTTGGCTTTATTTCTCTTTGTGTGTTGTCTATGATGATTTCTTTGTTGAGCATTTCCTCCCTAATAGTCTCTTGAAGATGTCATGAACTAGAGGATTGGGGGCATGGGGCATGTTTTCCTTTAATTTTTGTCCATTGTTGTTCTCTTTGATTTTATCTTAGGTGTCTTAAGCATTTTTCTTGGTCCCATGGACACTTAGGATCAATTTAAATGTCTCATCCTTGTCTATTTTGTGAGTGTGTAATTATGGTCATCTTGACTTTCTTGTGTCTTGATACACACACCATCTTTATAAATTAAAAACTAGGGAATCTAATTGTGGTCATCTTGACCTATATATTTTTGATATAGAGGTTGGGTTCCCATATTTCAATCCAATATAGATCATATTCATATCCTCATAGTTATACTATTAATGATTGTATAATCTTCTGATAATAAGACTTGATGATAAAAACTAGGACCTATTTATATAACCCTTGCAACTGCACCTTTTACATACTAGCTTGAATTTTAGGGTTCATTTTATCTTAGCTTTTCATTGCTTAATGTTGAGAAAGTCTTCTTTATCTTTCAAAAACCTATCACCTAATTGTGTTCATCTTATTTTGCTTCTTCTCAATCATATCTTGTCATCTTCTCTTGGCTTTCATTTGCCTCTTTTCTATCATGTCATCAAAAGGGTTAATCTTATCATTACATTTATCTTCCCTTTTGAACCTCTTACATAAATACGATATTCTAGGTCCATTTTTAGGATCAAAATCAAAATTTGGGTTCATCTTGATGGTCAAAATCATGTTTTAAAATTCTTCTTTCTTCTGCATAGTTTGTTGACTTTATGAGGCTTAATATTTAAATATTTCTAGGGAAATAATCATTTCTTCATCATTTCTACATTCTTTCTCTCTTCTTATTTATTTAATTTCATCCTTATTCTTGCTTTGACCTATTTCTAATGCTTTATCTTATTGGTCAAATTGGGGCATATTTTCACTACTTGATGGTCACTCTTTGGTCTTTAATCGCTTATCTATAATAATGTACTTTTCTTTATCTCAATTTGATCATATTTTTCTCATTTTTGCATCTCCTCTATCTCATTTTGATTGCAATCCCGAGGGGGTAAGAATATTCTATCATTACTACAAATTGCTTTTCTATGACTATCAATTTGTTAGGCTAATATGTTTGACATTTCCATTTTCTCTTGATTCATATACTTCCTTTGTCTACTTGGTTTGACATATTAGTTCTCATCTTGAGTATTGATGTTGTGTATCTCTCCTAATGTTCAATACTTCTGCTAATAGGCTATACATTAAGGATTCACTATCCATTTCTGTACATCATTATTCAGATTCATATCTATCTATTTTGTACTTTCTTGGCTTCTTCACTCTTAGGTGTAATGTGTTATCAGATTGATCACACATTAGTCAAAGAGGGGAAAATGTAATCATCAAAAAATGGGCATCTAGACTATGAGCCCCCTTTTAGCATTTTTTTCTTAATTTATTCATTGCTTATCTTTGATTAAATTCTCAAAATCTATTTATTTGATTATAACCTATGGTTTGACCACTTTATCCCAAGTCTTTTATTTAATTGAAAGATGTACCCTCTTTTAATTAAATAAAAGCCCCACTTTTCACTTATCCTAAGTGTGCACACATTAAAAAGTATTCCTATTTCAAAAATAAAGAAAAAGACTTTTTATCTACACATGAATGCACAATTTTCAATGTGAGAGGAATCTTCTATTTTTTAAATAACTTTAATTCTCCTCCACACATTTCAAACCCTCTCAAAAGTCAACTATTGATTGTAATTGGTGGAGATTCTTATTGGTCGAGATGCAAAATTAAAGATAAAAATCAAGATGAGGCATTACATAACCCTCCTATCTAAGTTATGTGAGCTATTATAAAGCATAAAGAAAGACTAAGCTAAAAATGGTATAATGCAAGAATGAGAAAGAAAATATGAGATGAAAATACAAGAATGCTTCTAGTCCTTCAAAGCTGCAAAAGTACCTAAAAATCCTATAGCATAACAATATCATTATAGACTAAGTTTTTAGAATGAGGAGAGAGCCCTCATTTTTAAAGAAAAATGGGTGGTAGGAATTAAGAATCACAAGTATAAGAATCACAAGTACAAGAACAAGGAATATAAAGACAATAAAAAGAAATCATGCTAGACTACTAACAAAGAGCACACCAATT
This sequence comes from Cupressus sempervirens, assembly GCA_028749045.1. NCBI lineage: Eukaryota > Viridiplantae > Streptophyta > Pinopsida > Cupressales > Cupressaceae > Cupressus > Cupressus sempervirens. The sequence goes on from CM053790.1 coordinate 530,764,360, forward strand.
TCAATTCTGATAATGAGAGAGAACTAGTTGAGATGGTTTATGTTGCTATCAAGGAATATACCAATAGAGAAAGGTATACCAATTTCAATTTTGATAATGAGAGAGAACTAGTTGAGATGGTTTATGTTTCTATCAAGGAATATACCAATAGAGAAAGGTATAAGAGTGAAAAATCCCTTATTTCACATGTTAGAAATAATGATACATGGATTATAGATAGTAGACACTCACATCACATGACTGATGACATAAGTAAGTTTGACAGATTTGAAGAAATTGATGATGTTGGAATTGCTAAGTTAGGTAATGATGTTCCATGTTTTATGAAAGGTAGAGGATCATTAATGTTGAATGATAAAATCATATGTGATGATGCTTATTGGGTACACAAACTAAAATATAATATTTTGAGTGTTTCTAAATTGAAGAATTTAGATCACAAGTTGGAATTTTAGAATAGGAAAGTCAAAATCTTTAATGATGAAGGACATTTGATTGGAACTAGGTTGGAAATAAAAGGTAATCTATTTTATGTTGATCCTACTACTGAGACATGTTTATTTTCTAAAGTTGAATATGTATGGTTATGTCATAAGAGGCTGTGTTAAGTAAATTTTGAGAACATGGTGAAGGTTAGTAGAAACAAAAGAGTTAGAGGCTTAATCTGTATAAACTTGAGAATGTTATGTGTAAAGAATGTTACTTTGGTAAGATGATAAAGTCAAGCTTTTCAAGAAATTCACACTCTTTTGATGATATTTTGGAATTAGTGCATATTGATATGTGTGGACTTATTAGAGTGGAAATTTATTATGGTGACAAATACTTCATACTATTTGTTGATGATCACACTAGGATGATGACTGTTATGTTCATGAAGGTTAAATCACACACTTTTGATATGTTAAAATGGTATAAGGATAGGTTTGAGAAAGAAATTGGTAAATATTTGAAATGTCTAAGATATAATAAAGGTGGTGAATTTATGTCTATTTAATTCAATAACTTGGTGTTGAAAATGGTATCAAAAGATAGTTATCTGCACCAAGAACATTACAACATAATGGAATTGGTAAGAGAAGAAATAGATCAATTTTGGATTGTGTAAGGCTATTATTGATTGAAAAATATTTTTCTCTGATTTTTTGAAGAGAAGACTTAAGTACTGCACTCTATACTCTCAACCAAGTTTAGTTAAAGAAAGGAAAAAATAAAACACCCTATGAACTTTGGTATGGTCATACACCTAATGTGAGTTATTTCAAGATATTTGGAAGTAGGTGTTATATTCATAAGGATTCAAGGAATGGTAAATTTGAATCAAAAGGAGATGAAGGTGTTCTCCTTGGATACTCATCTAAGAGTAAAGCATATAAGTCTTTGAACAAAGCTTCTAACACAATGATTGAAAGTGCAAATGAAAGAATTGGTGAATTTACAGATAATAATGACATTGAAAGAAAGAATGAACCTGGAGATTACAATAGATTTGTATATGTGTATGAATACATACTTGATACAATACCCAAGTTACAATAGAGAGTTATCAAGTTAAAAACTACATTGGCCAAGCAATAGAAAGTAGAACTCGAGCAGGAAGTTGAACCTCAACCAAGTGAGAATAATGCTAAGAATTAGAGATTTCAATTGCATTAGAAAAATATGTGAGAAATAATCATTCAATTGATCAAATCAGTGGAGATGTAAATGACAGAGTAATGACAAGAAGTAAGTTGAAAGACAATACATGTTTAATTGATGATTTTGATCCTAGAATACTTAAGGTTACATTTGAAAATGATGACTGAATAAATGCTATGAATGAAGAAATTGATTAGATCAAGAAGAACAATACATGGAAATTAGTACTAAGACCTACAAACAAGAATGTAATAGGGAGAAAGTGGATAGAAGTGGTGAGAGACAAAGAAAGACTAGTTTGTAAAGGTTATTCCCAAGAAGAAAGAATAGATTATGGTGATAATTTTGCACCTATGGAAATATTGGAAGGTGTAAGATCATTGTTGGCCTATGCTACTAACAAAAAAATATTAAGTTTATCAAATGGGTGTGAAATCCATATTTTAAAATTGAATACTTGAAGAAGAAGTCTACATTGAATAACCATGAGGATTTCTTGAACCTAATGATAAGAACATAGTTTGCAAGTTGAACAAGACACAAATGGACAAAAGAAAGCACTGAAAGCATGGTACGAAAGTTCCATTCTTATTTGATTAAAACTAGATTTACTAGGAAAAGTAAGAATAGTAATGCATATTTGAAGAGTGAATAAGAAATTATGGTGTTGATTTTTGAAATTTTTGTGGATGACATTATATTTGGTGGAAATGAATTAGTATGTAAATTATTTTCTAACCAAATGAGTAAAGAATTTGAGATGTCAATGTTTGGTTAGATCAAAATTTTCATTGGTTTACAACTTCATGAAACAAAAAATGGTGTATATGTGACTGAATTGAAATATGTAAAGGAAAATTTGAAAACATTTAGAATGGATGAGTCTAGACTAGTCAATACACCCATGGTGATTGGAGTGGAATTGACAAAAGAAGATACTACCACCAATGTAAATGAAACTAAATAGAGATCAATGATTAGTAAATTGTAATATGTTGTGTGTAGTAGGCTAGATATTGCACTTGTCGATGGAATTGTTAAAAGATTATCATCTAATCTAAAGGAAACACACATGACTATTGTCAAGCGGATATTCAAATATCTTAAAGGGGCTAAAGATTATCCATTATGGTATAAACATGATGGTGACTTTACTCTTAAAGTCTATACTGATACTAATTGGGCTGGTAATGTTGATGATAGAAAAAAACACAAGTGGTGGAGCTTTTTTTAGGATAAAGTCTAATAAAATGGTTAAGCAAGAAACATAGATGCATTTCACAATCTACTACTAAAGTTGAGTATGCTTTTTCTTCAATTAATTATTCAAATATTGTTTGGATTAAGAATATCTTGGAAGGAATACAAGAAGAGATAACCAATCCTATTACTATTTATTGTGATAACACAAGTGCAATAAATATATCAAATAATTTGGTGATGTATGCAAAGACAAAACATATATCAATAAAATAGTACTACTTGAGAGGTCAAGTACAAGACACACAAGTTAGGCTTGAATATGTGAAGTCTAAGAAGAAAATTGTGAACATATTTACCAAGCCAATGTCTAAGGACTCTTTTGAGTATCTAAGAGGTAAACTGGGGGTCTTTCCCATATCCAAAATTCACCAAGTGAAGATGAATTTTGCATCAATTCATGGATGAACATAAATATCTTTACTGAGTTGATGCAAGAGTTCACACTTTAGAAACAATTCTAAAGTTGTAAAAATGATTATAATAAAACTGATGTAAATAATACATCCAAACTAAAAAGTATAACTACAAGTTTATATAAGTTTCACATTGGAACTTATAGTTACCTTTGGCATTATTGTCAAAGTGAGAGAGTATGAATAAAAATTGGAAAGAATCTTTGAATCTATGAGAATTTATTAAACAAAAGAGTGATATACTATTAGAATGAATAATCAAAGGGAGAGAATCAATAAATTGATATAGAAGATTGAAGATACTACTTAGCAAAAAGAGATCATATCTGTTGGGGGAGACATGTTGAACACTGATGCTAATGAATATATAGACCAAGTACACCTAATGAAGAATTTTGTTGTAGAGAACTAGAATTAGAACTTGAAGATGAAAAATTGTATTGTTGTCAATGCATACATTTGATTATCTTATGTAATGTAAAATCATATGGTTATGTATTGGCATCAATGCCAAATGGGAACATTGTTAGCCCCAACTGATGTTGTAACTAAGAATGCTATGAATGTATGTGAAAGAGTCATGTAAGTTGTTATGTTTTCATTGATGTAAAAGTCTTAATTAGCTAGACATTATGCCAGTTTAGTAGAGTGCTATATCAGTTGATTGATGAAGTGGGTTTGAAGAAAGTATGTTGATGATAGAGTGGATAAGTAAGGTATTCAATGGGCACTTGAATGAGCTGGAAAATGATAAAGTAATGTTGGTTTGATTATTTTACAATCATGTAATTATGTAATGTAATGATGAAGGTTACGTATTCATTGAGATATACACGATACATTGAGTGACTAAGCAAATTAAGGAGTACAATTTTTGCAAAGCTACTACAATATTAATCGAGTGTTTGGGAAAGACAAGTTGAAGTTCAATGTTAACTATTTAATCATGTATTAATTGAGTGATGTATTAACTAAGTAAAATGTAATGTTCACCGAGTATGATCTGGAAGAACAAGTTAAGAAAGATAAAATTTGAGGCTGACTTTTTGTGAAAATGAAGAATGTTCATTAAGTTTAAAGGCACGAGTCAAACTTTGTTAGAAGATCAACAATTAGAAAAATACAATTATGATCTAATGATAGAGATTTAAACATGTTAAGGATGAGCACAAAATTCATAAAATTTCTATTTTCTAAGTGACAAAGTATAGTGAATATGAGATAAAAAAATGTGATTGAGCAAAAAAATTTGAAAGAACCTAGAAGCACATAGTTTACTATTTAAGGAGATATTAGAGAAATTTTTTGGTTGTTGATATTGTTGTTAAAGTGTGAACTATTTAAGAGGAAAGAAGGAAAAGCTAAACCGAGTAGAGAAGAAGGAAGATTAAGAAGAGTTAGAGTAAAGTGAAAGTGTGAAGAAGTGAATTAACCAAATAAATATTAGAGAAGGAAGAAGATAGAGCAGAATAAAGATTTGAACAAGCAAGGTAGTGCTAAACCTAACAGATCATTTGATCGTTACTTTCTTACCATTTTAGTACAAAAATATCTTAACAAAGTGGGCTTAACAAGTTTTTGAAATCCAATATGGTAACAATTATCAGTGATATGTGTATATAATTTAGAGAAGGGTACTCTTTATATAGGATCAAGGAACTTGATAAGGTCTAGATTATCTTTATGTTAAAACTCTCTAGCCATGTCATAGTAAAAGTGTGCATATAAAGCTTTAACAAGGTCAACTTCTAGTAGAGATTACTTGAGAAAAGAGAAATTATTTGGGTTGGTGATCCCAAGTGATTTTTTCCTTTACAAGGTTTCCATGTTAAATTGGTGTCAAATCTATGATTTTTGTTATGTTTTTGATAAAGTAAAATAGGTTTTATAGGGATCCTGAAACCCAAAATTTTTACAGCATTAAGATAGAAATTAAAAAAGTCCTACTAACATGAAACTGCTACGAAAAGCCAAAACCAACAAAAGGCCCACAGCCAAGAGGCAAAAGCCAACACCCAAAAAAACTATGAGAAAAACAAAAAGAAAAATAGACTAATGGTTATCCTTATCCAGATCCTGCAGAGTTTTTGCAGCTCCATTGTCCTTCTGATTGTTTGTTCCTTCCTGATTCGGGTTTCCACCTAGTCCACCTAGTTCACCTAATTCACTTGGTCCCTGGAGTCTTTTCGAGCAACCTCTTCTTGGCCAAAGTCCAGCCTAGTCTTCTACATCATGTCCCCACCAAGTTTGACTCTCATTAGGGAGTCCCCCAGATTGACAATGTTCTCATTTAGGGTGTGCAAAGTCTCCACTATCTATTTTGTCATGATCTGGTGGATGGAATCAAACCTCTAGACTTTTTGTTCAACCAAGGAGAGTTTTTCCTCCTGATCATCACTAGTGCTCTAACTACTGTAGATATTCTGACTACCTTCCTAATCTCTCTTCCTTCCTATGGTCTCCTAGTCCCTGTGGATGTCCTAGCTACTATCTTGGTTTTTCTTATCCTTTAGAGCCTCAATATCCTGAAACAACCATTTGATGGAATGAAAGTTATCAATCAAGCTATTCTTCATGTTGTTCAAGAGGTTGAGGCTGGTTTCCTGCACATTGTCAGAAATGACCAACAGAGTAGGGTCAATTAGCTCATCATAGTGGGTTTTTCTATCAAGGTCTTCCAACACCTGGATGTTCATTGGCTCTCTAACAATACCCAAACTTGTAGTATCCAAGTTAAAGTTCCTCCAAGCCCTCCTCGTATTCTTCCTAATAACCTCCCTATTTTTTCCACCATAATTTCAATCATCTCCTCAGGCGGTGGTGTGGACAGGAGAGGGCCAGGGCTCTTAGCACTCTAGCCTTTTAGGTCTATCTGGGGCAGGGCCTAGTCAGCTTTTTTTTTTCTGGGCTTTCCTAGGTGGGCATCAAGAGCCTCTTCCTCCTTGTTGTTTTACTCCCCTTCTCCTCTTTTTTCAAATTATCCTTCCCCAGCTCCTTTTCCTCATCCTCAGAGTCTGTGTCAGTCTCCTTGTCTTCCTCACTATCCACCTCCTAAGGCTCAGGCTTGGGGAGAGGGGGAGGGAGGCATCTAGGGTTCTTTCTACTGGGAATGTGGGGATTGCAGGTAGAGATGGAATTGGTGGCATTAATGTCATCCTCAGTTTTCACTACCTAAAAATCCCTAGAATCAGAACTAGCAGTGTCCTCTGAAGCACAACTCGGGTCACCAAGGGATTTTCCTCTAGTTTGGGTTTTCAAAAACTCGTAAAATAGGAGAAGAAGGCCTTCATGGAGGGCAAGGTTGGTAATAGGTTTTTTCTTGAAACCCTCAATACTCTTGGACATGGAAGTGTAAAGATAAAAGAGAAGAAATTTTTTAACACCATGCCTAAAGTGGTTTAACAAAACAAAATGGTGCATTCTTATCCTGTCAAATCTAGGGTCAAGAATGATATACTCAATGAGTATCCTGAGAACATACCTCCAATTTTTTTTGATGGATTCTATGTCATAGTAGGTGTCAATCTTGACAAGATTATCTTTCTCCATTTCATCCTTGATAAAAATGCTAACTGCATTGGCCGACATCTTTTTGTCCTTGTATAAATTCATGCCTTCGTGGGGAATGTCCATCACCTCCATGATCAAGCCCTCAAAAATTTGATGGGTGACACCATCAGTTTTGACTCTCCTGTTGCTCCATGTTTCCACCATGATCTTGGTCACCCCATCTTCGAAGCCATGAAGCTTTTCCATGAACCTAGTGATGTTTCCTTTTTCGAGTTTACACCACACCTTCTTCTTCTCCTTCTAGCTCTTTGCCTCCCCCCATGGCTCTCTTCTGATCCTCTCTCCAAAAATGGTTGCCTTTGGCTCTACCAACCCTATACCACTAGCTAGTTTACAGTGCTCAATTTTCCTTTGGGCGCTTAAAATGAAAATGTTTTTACTATACTTAGTGGTTCTGTTCTTGCCATCCTTTGAAGTGTGCATTCCATATGCATAATTATGACCCGAAAAGGGCTTCACATGATTTCTAATAACTCCCCCTCCGATGTGCAATTTAGCAAATCCTTCCATTGTTAAAATGGGATTTTATTTGTACCCTGGATTCTATCCTACCAGATCAACTCAATCACCGTAACTAGGATTTCTTCTCCATTCGTCCACGTCATGACCAAGTTTCTGGTGATGGCATCATTGGCAAACTAGTCAGCAACTGAGTTCGCTTCCCGATAAGCATGATTAATGTGAGTCCTTTTAAACTTGCCCAAGTCAGATTTGATGTCCTCTATGATGTTGGTGATCTTCCAAGAAGGCACAGATTGACCTTTGATGCAATTGATGATGTTTAGGGAATCGCCCTCAGGCTACAGGTGCTCGATTCTAGAGGCCAAGCCTAGCTTAACAATATGTCTGGCTGCACTGGCTTCCACAAAGTAGTTTGTTTAGTGAGAAAGAGGGAACAAAATGGCCCCAATTCCTTTGCCCAAAATATTTCTAATTATGCCTCTGCTTCTAGCTGGACCAAGGTTCCCCTTTGCCGCCCTATCAAAGTTGGCTTTGTGCCATTCCTCTGGGGGAAAATACCATCTTGCTTCCTGTCTTCTCATGGCTCACGATTTTTGTTATGTTATAAGTTGATTTTTATGATATAACTTGATATTACAACTTGGTAGAAACTAGGTAATAGTAAGGAAAAACTAAAGTTATATTTTTGATACTAAGTAATAACATGAATAATGAGTTAATAGTTAGAAGTAAATTGATTACAAGAATGAATTATGAAGTTGAATGAGATCATCGAGTTATTGTTGTTAACAATTATGAAGTTGTATTAGTACTTAAGTGTTCAAAAGGCTTGTAGGATAAATTGATATAACTGATTCACTCAGCCTCCTCTCAATTATCTAACACTTGTTTAGCCCCTTTATTGCTAAATTGCATTTTTTTTGTTGATGTTTAACTTTGGTCAACATTTCCCTTATTTAGTTGACTTTAGAGTTGAATTTAAACTTTGGCTTATTTCATTTTCTTGATTTTTATTTTGATCTAAATAACTACTTTATTATGCCTTGATTGATGAATTTTAGTTGTTGAGTAATGTAATGTGTTTGAGTTGTCTTATTCCTTTGGGTTAACTCTTCCTTGTGTCCACTTAATTTCTTTAGAACCTTTCCAAAAGCTCCAACCCCCAACTACTTCTAGGGCTTTTAAAGACTTTCCCCAACTCCTTCCAAGGGTCCTACACTAGGAAATCCTACCCACATCTCACAAGTGATAGTATTAACACATACCCTTGCAAGAATACCTTCTTCAACCCCCAACCCTATCATTTTAGGATCTTAGATTCCTCGTGGATTTTTGGTTTTTTTGTGAGTACTCAAAAAAACCTTAACATATTGCACAACCTTATTTCACATCAATTAGGGGTTTTCATTCATATCTTATCCCAATTGGACAATGTCCTACTAGGCATCCTAGCTATTTTAGCCCTCCAAACTCAGATTTTAACCTTTACTCCCAAATTTCCTTAATAATTATATGAAAGGATGGTATATTTAGACACCCATTTTTACCCTTCAAACAATATCTCAAAATGGCATTTGGGTTCCTTCATAAACTAGTTGGACTATAAAACCATCAAAAGTGATCTTAAATTCTTAATGAGGCTATTCAACAGATCCCAATTTGAATTCCTTCAATAATCAATTTGTTTAATCCTTATAATAGTTGGAACACTTCAAAAACATGAAAATAAAAAATTATCAACACAAATTTGGCACTCACCAAGCCACGTATGATGTTTTCTTCCTTGATTGTTGACAAGGCAAGCTTATCATATAGGGATAAAAAGCCTAGGGTTTCCTCCCAAAACCATAGATTAATCAAATCTTCCCAACCCCTTTTATATTTTATAGCATACACATGGACCTAACATTCCCCATGAATTTTGTCAAAATCCTAGGTGGAATTTTGGGAAAACATGTTTCTATTTAGGGTCTAGGGTTCATTCTTTCCCACAACCAATTTTTGAAGATTTAGTGGATTCTTGCTTCCCTAACTATTTGGGCTTCTAAAAATTGTTTCTATAGAAAGTTAATTCATTACCCTAACATCAATGAAAGGAAATTTCAAATATTATAAAGTGATTACCCACATAACAAGTTTAAACAAAGATTTTGATAGGGTAAAATCACAAATTTTTGTCACCTTTTAGAACCTCTAAACCTATTTTGGTCAAATCTCATTTCTCAATCGAAACTCAAAAAATTGCAAAAACTTAAAATAACCTTTTATAGATCTCAAACTCAATATCATCATTACATAAATTTCATAGTGTTTTGATTATTTATAATATATTATAATTATGTACTTTAACATTTGAGAAGATGCTATCTCAAAAAATAAAATATAGTAAATTGCATAAAAAATTAAAAATTTATAGTTATATCTAGAGGAGAGAGCCCTCTTCAAGAATGTTTATTTTTTTCCAAAAAGTTATAGATTTGATAGGGAAGTTTTGATGGGAGGAAAAAACTACTAGTTTTTTATAAGATCGACCTTGAGTACTTCTAACAAGGAAAGTATACATAAAAAATAAAATAAATAAATAAAAATAAATAAATAATAAATAAATATATAAAATTTTATTGTTTCTTTTAACTATAATAAAATTCATTATCAAGTATTACCATATAATAGAAGTATTAAATGAGGAAAGAAATAATCTTTCGATCTAAGGTCTGTAGAGATTTACAATTAAGCATCATGCCATATCAACAAAAAACAAGATTAAAGCATCAAAAAAGGAAATCTAACATCATCTTTAGTTTTCCATCTAGGTTGTTCAAGGTAGAGGACCATTAGACCACTACAACCTCACTTCTTTAGCTCTAATCATAGTGCTTAGATCCTTCATAATTTGTTCCCATGGAAGTGCAGGTGCATGGGGAATATAACTTATCATAATGCATGGTGTTTTGCCTTCATTGAACTCCTCCTTGTTCTCAGTAATCACAATTACACTTTTAGTCTTACAGTTCTCAGCTAATATGTTAATCATTCATCCCAACTTGGTGTCGTTGCTCCTGGGTCTGTATATAGTGGCAGTAGTGCTATCTTGATCACTTTCATCTACTTCTTTTTTTAGGTCCTCTATCTCCTTCCTCAGCTTGATTTGTTCCAACATATCCTTAATAGTTCCCTCAAATAAACCCAAAGTATCAGCCTTCACTTAAAATTGGATATCTTCATCCTTTGGCACTTTTGTGTTAGTTTATGGTGACTAATCAGGGAAGTACTATACATACTTCATAAATTTCTTGGGGTTTAGGGTTTTGGCCCATTTTTTTTTTTTAGTACTATTTGTCGATTCACCACTAAAGCTTAGGCAAATATTCACCAATTTATGGTCGATATGTTGTAACCCTAAAGCATAAAAAAAATTGTATAAAAGGACTTAGAGTTAGGCATTGTTTCATAGTGAGTGATGTGAAAATTGGTTCTTGTAGTGGTATTGAGCTGTAAGGGATTATAGATTGTAATCATGTTTTAATCACTGGATCATAATAATATCAGACTTGTTGTTTGGTGGACATAGCCCAGGGATTGGGTGAACCATGATAAATTTTGGTGTCTTGTGTTCTTTTCTATTTGATCTATTATTTTTTTGATATTTTTTATATTTGCATGTTATTGTTATTTTTGTCTGAAGTTAAATCCTAACAAGTGGTATTAGAGTGAGGCTATCTTTTAGTTATCCTCTACAGGAAAGTCTCATGGTTGAGTGGAAGCGATGGTAGATGAGGGTAAGTTGAGGGTTGACATGTTTAATGGGTAGAACTTTCAATTATGGAAGATGCAAATAGAAGACTATCTTTATTAGAAATATTTATGGAAACCGTTGGAAGGAAAAACCTAGAATTAGGGATCTATGTTAAATGATAACTAGGAACTTTTGGATAGAAAGGCACTTGGAAGCATTTGATTATGCCTGGCACCATTGGTGGAATTTGATATTTCAAAAGAAAAGACAACAAAAGAGTTGATGCAAACCCTAGCGAAACTGTATGAAAAGCCCTCTGCTTCAAACAAGGTATTTCTCATAAAGTGTTTATTTAATATGGAAATGGCAAAAGGTGGATTTTTTGAAGATCATTTAAATGAGTTTAATACTATTACTAGTCAATTATCTTTTGTAGGTATCAATTTTGATGAAGAACTTTGGGTTCTCTTGATTTTGTATTCTTTGCTTGAAAGTTGGAATGGCTTGGTAATGGCTCTGAGTAATTCTGTTCTTAGATCTAGTACCCTAAAATATGATGATGTGATTGGTGTTATTTTGAGTGAGGAAACTCATAGCAAATCCTCAGGTGGATCTACATTAGGAAGTGCTTTGAACACACAAAGTCAAGGAAAACAACTTAAAGAGGAAGTAATTCCAGAAATTGTGGAAAATCAAGAGGAAAGACAAATGGGAGGGGGCCTTAATCAAGAGGACTGAATGACTATTGGTACTATGAGAAACTAAGGCATAAAAAGAAATATTGTTGGAATCAAAAGATAAATGAAGGAGATAAACTAGATGGAGACAAGGAGGCAAATGTGGTAAGTAACAATTCCAAAGAGGATGCTTTGCTTCTATCTTTAGAAAGTGCTTATGATTCATGGGTTTTAGAATTTAGTGCTTCATTTCATGCTACACCTCATAGAGGTTATTTCATTGATTATGTCCAAGGGGATTTTGGACTTGTTTATTTGGGAGATAATGAACCTTGTTAGATTTTTGGAAAGGGAAAGGTTAATATTAAGTTGCAGAATGGGAATCATTGGCTACTACATGAGGCAAGACATGTTCCAAGGCTGAGTAGGAATGTAAGTTCAACAGGGCAACTCGGTGATGAGGGTTGTATAGTTACTTTTAATGATAAAAATTTGTAGGTTTGAAAAGGTACCCTTATAGTAGCAAAAAGTGTGAAAGTAGGCACTTTATATCTTTGGACAGGTCATATTGTTCCTTCTAATTTAATTCGTTTAGAGAAAAATGAATGTTCAAGAATAGTTGTTGCACTTGAGTAGGGAGAACAAATAACTACTCTAAATTCTGATACAATGTTGTGGCACAATAGACTTGTGCACATGAGTGAGAAACATATGAAATTTCTTCATTCAAAGACTATTCTACTAGGTCTGAAATGTGTTAATATGGATTTTTGTGAAAGTTGTGTGTATGGAAAACAAAAGAGAGTGAGTTTTGTGAAGACTAGGAAGGAAAACAAAAAGGAGAAATTAGAACTTGTACATACCAATGTATGGGGACTGACTCAAGTATCTTCCCTTGGTGGCTCTCATTATTATGTTACATTCATTGATGATACAACTAGAAGAGTATGGGTTTATTTTCTTAGACAAAAATTTGATGTATTTCAAACTTTTAAAAAATGGAAATGCTTGGTTGAAAATGAGACTGGTAAGAAATTAAAATGTCTCAAATCTAATAATGGTGGTGAGTATTGTAGTCATGAATTTGAAGATTATTGCTCCACTAATAGCATTCATAGAAAGAAAATTGTTCCAAGGACTCCATAGGAAAATGGAGTGGTTGAACACATGAGCATGACTATAATGGAGCGTGTATGGAGCATGAGCTTGCATGTTGGGTTGCCCTTACGTATGTGGGCAGAGACTGTCAATATTACTATATATTTGATTAATAGAGATCCTTCTACTCCTTTGGGTTGTGGTATTCCAAAGGAAGCATTGACTGGTAAGAAGGTGAGTTATTCTTTTCTCAAGACCTTTGATTGTGGAGCTTTTGCTCATATAGATTATTAAAATAGAACCAAACTGGAAGCTAAGTCAAAGCAATGTGTATTTGTTGGATATGGAATTAATAAATTTGGTTATAGGCTTTGGGATTTTGAAAATCATAAAATTGTAAGAAGAAGGGATGTCATATTCAATGAGAAAGTGTTGTACAAAGATCTGTTGTAGCAAAATGAGAAGAAAGAAGATGATTATGTAGTGCTAGATGATACTCCAAAAGATGATGTTCCAGCCATTCCTCATGATGTGCAATAGCTGCAACAACAAATACCTCACACATCAGTAAATGTTAGATGATCATAAAGGAAAATTAGATCTCCAGAAAGATTTTCTCCCTCTTTGTATTCTATTTTATTAATAGATGTTGGTGAACCTGAATGTTATGATGAAGCTGTGCAAGTGGATACTAAGATTCAATAGGAGTCTACAATGAAAGATGAAATGGACTCTTTGTTGAAGAATAAGACATGGGATTTATGCAAGTTTCTTGTAGGTAAAAGAGCTTTACAAAATAAGTGGGTTTATAGATTAAAAGAAGAGGATGGAGGTAAGAAAAGATATAAAGTCAGGTTAGTTGTAAAAGGATTTGTACAGAAAAAGGGCATTGATTTTGATGAGATATTTTCTCCTATTGTTAAAATGACTTCTATTCTTACTATTTAAAGTATTGAAGCTACTGAAGATTTGCATTTAGAGAAGCTTGATGTTAAAACAACCTTCCTTCATGGTGATTTGGATGAAGAGATATATATGGCCCAACCATGAGGATTTGAGGTCAAAGGTAAGGAGAACTTAGTGTGCAAATTGAAGAAAAGTTTATATGGCTTGAAGCAAGCACCTCGGCATGGTATCTAAAATTTGATAGTTTTATGCATGAGCATGGATATAATAGGTGTCATTCAAATCATTGTGTTTATTTTAAGAGGCTGGATGATGACAACTACATTATTTTATGTTTATATGTTGATGATATGCTTGTAGCTGGGTCTAACATGGATCATATGAAGGGGTTGAAATGTCAGTGAGGACATGCATTTTCTATGAAATTTGGGGGTAAAAAAATAAAATCCTTGGTATGAAGATTTTTAGAGATAGGAAGAACAAAAAATTGATGCTATCTCAGGCTGATTGTGTTGAGAAAGTGTTGCAATGTTTCTTTATGGAGAATGCTAAAGCTATCAATACACATTTACCTGGTCATTTGAAGTTGAATAAGGAGACATGTCCTAAGATGCAAGAAGAGGAGGATAAGATATCCAAGGTACCCTATGCTTTAGCTATAGGAAGCTTGATGTATGCTATGGTATGTACAAGGCTAGATATTGCACATGCAGTGGGAGTCATTAGCAGGTATATGAGTCATCTAGGAATTGAGCATTAGAATGCAGTCAAATGGATTCTCAGATATTTGAGAGGAACATCCAATAAGTGCTTACATTTTTGGGTCTCTACTACTAATTTATAGGGATATGTTGACTCAAAATTGGTAGGGGATATTGATACTAGGCATAGTACTATAGGTTATGTCTTTACTATTGGTGGGGTAGCCATGAGTTCGGTTTCTAGGTTACAAAAGTATAATACTTTATCCACTATAGAGGTAGAGTATGTTGTTGCTACAGAGGCAACCAAGGAGATGATACGGATTTAGTTCTTCTTGGAAGAATTGGGACACCCTCAAAAGGATAATTATTTGTTTACAGATAGTCAAAGTGCCATTCATCTCGCACAAAATTTAGCTCTGTATTCAAAGACCAAACACATACAGTTGTGACACCATTTCATTCAGTTAGTTTTGGAGGATGGATAGTTAAACTTGGACAAGATACATACAAATGCCATTCTAGTAGATATGTTTACAAAGGTAGTAACTAGGTAGAAGTTGAACTCCTCTTTAGCTTCAGTTTGTCTTCTAGATTGAATAAGAATACAAGAACATCAGAGTCCAAGGGGTTTGATCCAATGGAAGCCTCATGTCATAGCAGCATAGTTATAGGATCAATCTCCAAGTGGGGGATTGTTTTCTAGTGTGGAGTCTAATCAGTCCCCAAGTGGGAGATTGTTAGTTTGTGGTGACTGATTATGGAAGTATTGTACATACTTCATAAATTCCTAAAATTTTTTGGGTACTATTTGCTGATTTGGCAGTAAAGTTTGGGCTAACATTCTCCAATTTATGACCGATATGTTGTAACCCTAAAGTGACAAAAAAACTTGTATAAAAGGGCTTAGGATTAGGGATAGTTTCATAGTGAGTGATGCAAAAATTAGTTCTTGCGGCGGTATTGAGCTATAATGGATTATGGATTGTAATCAAGTTGTAATCACTAGATCATAATAATATTAGACTTGCTATTTGGTGGACATAGCCCAGGGTTTGGGAAAACCACATTAAATCTTGGTGTCTTGTGTTCTTTTTTGTGTGAACTATTATTTTTTTGATATTTTTTATATTTGCATGTAATTGTTATTTCTGTCTGAGGTTTAATCCTAATACTTTGAGCATTCATTTGTTATCCTCAATGGTTTTTTCACTTTTACTTTGTAGCTTATAGTAACCTACATACATATTTTATGCATTTAATGAGTCTCCTTAAAGACTCAATAAGGATTCTACTCCTATATTTAGATACATTATCATTCCTAATTAAGAAACTTGGCCAAAGGAAATAAGAAGAAAAAATGGCCCAGAATTTATTAAGATGCTTGGGTAGGCTAGGATGTAACCAGTGATAATAAAGAATGTAAGAAGTTCAGAATCCATCTAGATACCAAACTAGTTCCAAAGCCCTTTGGAAAATTTCACATTCAAAAAAAAAAGTGGGACATGGTTTCAAGCATGGAGTAGAAGGAACAAGTGAAGAGATAACCATTAAAATTCTTTAGTAAAAGTTGATGAAGTAAGGCTTGCCATATAATGAATTTTACCTTAGCTTCCAAACTCTACTGTAAGATAGCTGATAGATGCTTGGTCCAATCTTTGGGATGTAAATTACAATCCCATTTGGTGTTAAGATACTCAAAAACTCCATTATTGTTAGAGACCAGATTGTATAGATATTTAACTTTAGTAGATTAGAGCTTGGAGCCATCTGGATAGCTAAGGATGGAAAGTCTATCAATAAAAGGCAAGCATCTGTACCAACACAAAAGATTCTCTTTTGAGACTTGGGGAGGTTAAATTTTGAATTTTGAGGCCAGGTTCTCCCAAGTGGAAAGATTATCATCTATAATGAGGTTTCTGAAGGAATGAATACAAATCTTGTCCCAGGCCTTGGCTAAGAAACCTTCTAGGAGAGAAAGAGGTTTTCATTTTCTTTCTAGGTTTCACTGGGGGGATTGCTCCCCATACAATTTGGTTTCTTTATCGGTGACGTCAGTCCCTACTACTTAGTTTCTCACTTTTTCCCAAGTTTCCAAATGGCTTTAAAGACTATTGATCCTTGTACTTTGATCTTCCATCTACTTGGTATTAGGTCATGAATGTTCATCCCTTTCCATGTTTTTCCAAAACATGTAACTCCTCTTGCAATGTTGTGTCTAATTAGCACATTCCAAGATTTACTTCCTTTTGTAGATCTAGCAATCCATTTGGCTGCTAGAGTAATTCCTTGCAACCTTATGTCTTTTAAACCCATCCCACCTACTTCCTTCCTCATAGTGCACCAATTCAATTTATTTGCATGTCTTTTCTAGTTACTTTTTCCATCAGACTACAAGAAGTTCCTAATAATCTTTTTAATGTAGTTGATCTAACTCTAATTAAGGAGCAGTGAAGAGGAGTGGTATTTAATATATGTAGATAGTATTTTATGGCATACTTGAACTCTTCTAGTTGAAGACATGTATTTTTTATTCCATTTAAAAAGCTTGTTGATAATCTTCTCCTTAATCCATTCCCACATTGAGTTCAGGTTGGGTGAGAATGAGAAGGGTATCCCTAGATACATGACTATATGAGTAGGTCCACCCTAGGATAATGCAAATTTACAATACCATGAGGGTGGTTTTTCTTCCCATCCCAACATAATGAATTTGACAATAGATACTTTTATTTCTAAGGCTCTACAAAATATATCAAGTTTGATTGAGAGATTGTTGATATTGTCCTCTGATAGTTTAATGAGTAGAGAGGCGTCATCCAAAAATTTTACAATATTTATTTCTTCTTTGTTTTCCTCTAATTCTAGGTGAGAGAGTTATCTTTGAGAGTGTAATGTAGACTATAAGTTTCAATAACAAACAATGAGGGAGAAAGTGAGCATCCTTGTCTTATAGACCTTGAGAGACAAAAGGAGTTTGATCTTAGGCCATTGACTTCTGTAGTAGTATGAGCTTCTTTCATTAGGGTAAGCACCATTTTGATAAAGTATTTGAGGAATCCTAGACATTCCAACATCAACTCTATGAACTTCCATTTTATTCTATCATATGCCTTCTCATAGTCAATTAAAAACATTCCTACTTGTTGCCTAGATTCTTTAGCCCACTCCATAGTTTCGCAATAGGTAATTAAGTTCTCCAAAATATACCTTCCTTGGACAAATCTAGTTTGTGTATGATTAATAACATATGGTAGGTTTTCTTTGAGATGAAGAGCCAATATTTTTGCTAGTATTTTGTAGGAATCATTTAGGAGAGTGATGAGCCTCCAATTTTTTATCAAGATCTTTTTTTCTTCCTTGGGAATGAGTTTAATCAGTCCTAAATTGACAATACCTCCTAGTGAGCCATATTCAAATCCTTCTTGATACAATATTAATAAGTCTTACCAAATCTAGTCAAGGTGAATCTTTTAGAATCCCACTTGTATTCCATCTCATCTTGGGGCCTTATCATTACTCATTTGAGTAGTAGCTTGAATAGTATCTTTTTTAGAGATGTTATAATTTAGTCTAGTTTTATCATCTTAGAATTAACCTCTTAATTTTCATCCTTTCACTTTCCATATTCAGATTTTTCTCTTCTAAGGTGAACATTTTTTAATAAAATTGAGGAAAGGCCTTTACAATCTCTCTTATATAAGTGATTAGATTTATTCTTGGCTTCTTCAATTTTAAGAATCTAAAAGAAGTACATAGAAAATTTGTCCCTATGTTCGATCTAATTGATCCTTACTCTATCTTGGCCCCTTTAATATTGATTGGTTGGATCCTTCTTAGAGCATCTCTTGCCTTAGCCAGGGCATATTAGCGGGAGCAATCACGTGGGTTAGATTGCAGGGTTTCTTCTACCTCCACCAAGGTGTTGTGTAATGTTGTCTCCTTTCTTCTCATATCCCTAGCCTTCTTTTTTCCTATTGTCTTGAAGATCTATCTCAAAATTTCTATCATAGTTCCATTTAGTGATTGCATCTAGATGTGTTACCATATAGTGGTTAAATCATCTTACTCTTACAAGCTAGAGTTGTCGTTGCACCAAAAGATCAACCTATTAATTCTTGGTACAATCACTAGACTTATAGACATAGGAGGTGGTTAAATAATGTCATGAATCTCGAGGGGGAAGGCTGGCAGTTAGTCCAACAATTCCCCCCCTCATTGTTACCCAAGAAGATTCAAACCTGTAAGCAAGCTCTAATACCACTTGTCACAAGCTAGAGTTCCCATTGCACCAAAAGATCAACCTATTAATGCTTGATACAACCACTAGACTTATAGAACACAGGAGGTGGTTAAACCATGTCATGAATCTCAAAGGGGAAGGCTAGCGGTTAGTCCAACACTTACCATAATTGTGATTGCATTGAGGTCAACATCTTTTAGAAGGGTGATATTGAGGGAAAATCCTTTAGACTTCGAGACCTCTACTTTTTGGCTATTAATCCAAAAGATATTGGCAATAATGGGGTGATGATTAGACAATGTAATTGGGTACACCAACACACAAGATCCTTCATCTAACACTTGGAAGCTAAATTTATTTTTGTTAACATAGTATCTGTCATGTCTACACCCTTTCTAGAAGTTGGTCCATGTATGCAATATCCCCTTGTGTTCACTTTCCTTCCCACCAATGGATAAAACAATAAATGTTTACTCATCATTCTATTCCAAAAAAAAATTTCATCCACTTTCTACTCAAATATACACCCCTTGTCTTATCTTGCTAGTTTTCTACCATGTTCAAGTCTTTAGCTATTATCTAGTGATATTTTGAATTATGGACATTCATTTCCATAGGTACACCTTGTTCATATGATCGTTAAGTGCATATACCAAGAACACTATTAATTTCTTCCCTTGGTTGTCTAGTATCACCCATATAACTCTATTGCATGGTGAGGAATCCCATTCAACTACTAGGTTCTTCCACATAGGACTGATTAGGATGCAAGTCCCTACTCTTCCTTTCTCATCACTAGTATAAAATGGTTTGGCATCCTTCCAAATACATTTTAGGGCTATGTCTTGCTGAAACAAAGCTGCCTTGATTTCTTGAATCATTAGCAAATCAACATCCTTATGCGCTCTAAGAAGCCTCTTTATAACATATTTCCTGTCTAGAGTTTCTAATCCACTCATAGTCCATGAGATTTATTTTTCCATTATAATTGGGGTGGAAGGGTCAATTTACCTTTGGGACACCTAAATTTCCTAAAACTAGGCAAATCATCTTTTTGCATCTTAGAATTCTTGGCAGGGTAGAAGACATCGAGGGTCAAGCTCTCTTTCTCTTTGAAACTTTTTCCCCTTCTCTCTAGATCCCAAACACTTCCTCTACTTTTTCCTCTATTTTTCCTAGGCTCCTATCCTTTCTTTCTAGCATTGAATACAAAGGTCTCATTTTTCAACTCCATGTCTATCTCAAGGGTTTCAAATTTGTCTTCATTAGACTCTTCCATATCCTAATCCTCATTCTCATCCTTTCTCAAAATTCTAATCTTAGAGGCTAATTTCCTCTCATTCTGCCTATTGGTCAAGGTTGCATTAGGGTCAGAACTAGTTGGGATTACTACGAGGTCAAAACCATTTAGTTTTTCATCTACTTCATAGAAATATATAATAGCAACAAGCCGATCACTCTTGAGCATATCCCTAGGACTATATTGTTTTTTGATTTCAATTGGGATTGGAACCCTTTTTATAGGTTCATTTCCTTTAAGTAGGGCTTCTACTTCATCTGGAGGAGGTTGAATTAGGTAATAATTTTATTCTTTCCTCAATTTATGTCCTGGACACATCTTTGATTTCTCCAAACTAATCTATTGAGCGTTCATAGTTGTGTGCTTAGGTCTCTCTTGAACAAACCCTATGGACTCTAGGGATGAAGTGGGCATCACAAGATTGAGAGGTTCTTGGGTAAAAACTGAAGGGTCTTTCACAATTGGGGGTTTGAAGGCCACTTGAAGGGAATCTAGTTCCATACCGTGGTCCTCCAAAACATTTTGTGTTTCAATACTTCATACAAGAATTTCCTTGGGAGGTTCCTTCCTTCTTTTAACACCATACATATCCTTTCCTTTCATTTCCTTAGTGATATTTTGGTTTCTAGAACTAGAGGAGGGTTTAAAATTTTGTATAAGGGGGTAATTCTTCCTGGCATTTCCATCTTTCTTGCATAGAAAATAAAAGTCATCACCTCCTAAGAAAGAAAGAGGAAAAACATATCTACTACCCTGAATAAGAAAGGAAATGTCTTCGGGAAGGTCCTTACCTAGGTCGATGGCTATCAAGATCCTAACATCAGTATGTGCAAGAATTGTAGAAGACTAGTCAATCCTAGTGAATTTTCCAATAGGGTCTAGCACTTGGGGAATTAATTCTAAATAAATGGTGGGACATTTCTAGCCATAACCCAATGTGATGATAAGAGAGCCATGATTTCTTCATTTAAAACATTTGGAGATCAAGGAATACTTAGAATGTGAAGTTACGAATTCTATAGAACTATGTTCTACTACAATTTTTTGGCATTTAGGGTCTTCAAAGAAGATAAGGGATATGCCACTTTGAGTCATCCTGTAGAAGGAAAATTTGAGCCCTAGTTTTTTTGACGAAAGGTTATGTAACTAATCATTTAGGTATGATCTAGTAGTCAGTCTCTTAATTTCTTGGGTCGCTAGGAAAATAGCACCATCTCTGAGCCTAACCATTTCATTATTTATTGTTTTGGTCATATGAGAATTAGGAACAAGGACATAAGAAAGAGATGAGGAATCCTTACCTGAATCTCCTCCTCATCAAATTTCATCATCTCCTTCCCCTGCTTCAAATTTTTCTCCATCTAGAATGTTAGGTTCATTCCTCAACTCTTGGGAAAATAATTTTTAATAGAAGCGAGAGTTAGGAGAAAGAATTTTTTTGTTTTATGAGTAGTATTTCTTGAGAAATACCTCCTAGGGATGAATTTCTCATTAAATCCTCTTACTCCACATTGCAATAAATTCTTTAAGGTGGTAGTGGTGTGTTCCTTCAAATGCAATTGGCGTACCCTCAAATGCAGGGTTGCAAAGTCGGTAGGATGATCGTTGTTCATAATCAAAACTAATATGTATTTTATTATGACCTAGCTATACATGTCATCTATAACATATCCTCAAATAAGAAAAAAAAAAAACAATAATTTGCATATACTTGTTTGATGGGAATTATACACTAGATTTTTTACAATTAAAATAAGGACTTCAAAATTTGAAAAATTAATAAATTAATAGTAAAAAAAAGGAATAGAATTCATCTAATCTTACAAATTTCATCAACTTACATCATCTTCAAATTATAAACACAAATACTAGTTTTGTGTTACTAAAGTTGAACAATTTGCATTCTAGGATTCTTTTTATTTATAAAAAGGTGACACGGGTTTATGCTTTTACTCGACATAAAATTAAATATGCAAATTATAGTAAAAATGCTTTTTTTTATTCAAAATTCAAATATTCTCTTCAATTGGCCATAGAGGGAATATATACATCTTCCCCAACCATCCAAACCACTAGAGAAACTACTTTTTAAATGAAGTAGCCATTCGAGAAACTTTTCAAAAAATTGCATGACAAAGTTTGCAATATTGTGTATTCTTCCTTCAAAGGTTACACAATAGAACTAAATACTTTCAAACTTGTCCAATAGACCTAATTGTACCCAAAAATATATAATTACTAATACAATTTCAAATTTATTTCTTCAAGGGGGATCGTGACCTATACATGACAATTTGGTCTTATAAAGGACCTTATTACATAAATTTGTTAAATAGTCCACATTGTTGGTTAACGAATTATTCACTTTAATTAACTCTTCAAATGCCCAATATTTATTAACAATAAAAGATTACAACAATTGGGAAATCATAGTTAAACGATTGATTTCCCTTTAAATTTTATAAGTACAACTCCTTTACCTTATGGTTATGATTTTTAATGAATTTGTTTGTTCCTAATTCTAAAAGGGGTTTGTTGTTGACCAGAGAATAGGAGAGGTAAACTAAGTTAGGCCTAAATAAGAACTAACTTAGGCAAAGATTCATGTCTTAACTCTAATCAAATTTGTAAACTCATACATCTTATGAAACCACAAAATTTGACTATACAATAATGAAATCTATCTATGAATTAGCTACTTAATAGAATGTTTGTAACTCTAACATGCAAGGGAATACCTTAAGGAATAATGTAGGTCAAAATCTCTTTTAACCTTCAATAAAACTATTATTATCTTTAGTTTTCTGAATTGAATAGGGGACAAAACTCTATTTATTCCATAACTCAATTCAACTGAAGAGATATCTTATACTATCATAAAAAATGGGACAATAAATAACTGATATAAAAAATGTTCAACTTGTCTCTACAACATGAAGTATTTCACACAAAAAATTAGCTGACCCTTTCATTAATTTTCTAATGAGTACATATAGGGCTTTGAGATAAACCATTACAAAAGAATGATTCAGTTCGTCTTCTTTCTCAAAATGGACAAATGGAAAAAAGCCAATTATTAGTTACAAATACATAGCCAAAATATAAGGGAGCAAGAACAATATCATTTCACTTTATTTTTCTTCTTCAATTCTTCTTTATAGGCTTTTGTAGTGATAATAATCAAAATGAGCTCTTTGTGTTTGATGATGTAGATGTTAGTGTATCGAATCAACTACGTGGAGTGTTCTTTTTCCAATTCTTTGATTGCATCCAACCATTCTTGTATCTCTTTTGTTGCCACATATATGAATCCATTGAGCTATTGAAGATGAAACACTCTATTTTGATGACTAGAGGATTTATTTGTTAACATATCCAAGTAGTTGGAGAAAGCATTTTTCATAACGGTGATTCACACTACTCGACTTCCTTGTCCACTCATTTGGGAGCCAATTGTAGGCCTTTTAGCAACTCATAGTTCTTGTACTATTCCTCTTTAGCCTTTCTTTTTGTTTTCTTTAATCCCTCTTCTATGGAAGAAGTCATATCTACTTTGAATTGTAAGCTTTGATGCCACTCAAACAAAGGCTCATCTCCCTTTGGTATAATTTTGACTTCAACTACTACTTTAGCCTTCATTTGGGTGATCATTTGTAAGAGAGAGATGCATTCTTTGCATTTTGCCTTTTTTGTGAACAGAGTTACCTTGTTTGCTATGATATTTTCCTTTTCTATTTCAAGCCGTAGTATTGCATTGTCTACTCACTCTATAATTGAAATTCCTTTAGGCTTGAGTTTTCCAGTCCAATCTCTACCAATTTCTTGAAATACTTGTCTTCTTGTAGCTAGAAAATGATGGCCTAAATATCTATGGCTATAGGGTCCCAAGATATTTTCTAGGAGGGCAATTAGTTGCTTGTTGAAGCAGTTAAGTTTGTGGATCTTCACCTTCATTCTGACTTTGGCAAGCTTGAGACCTTCAAGATGCCCCTCTATCACTTAATTTGTTGATTTCCAAAGGGCCTAACTTCTTCAAGGGCTAGAGATTGTAATGTGAAGTCATCTATAGTAAGGTCTTCAATTCTCTCCTCCTTGGTGGGTTAAGCAATCTCCATAGTTAAATGTCATGTATTAGGGTCTTGGCCGAGAATTGACAAAGTCTTCTTTTTCTTAACTTTATTCAATATCAACCTAGAATGAATAGCTAGAGATAAAGTTTCTCTGTTTGGGGCTCCCTTTGATTTCCTTTTCCTCTTTCTATTTAAGGTATTCTTGGGCCATGACTCAATGCCAATTTCCTTAGATGCAGTACCTAATGTATCTACAATGAACATTTTCCTGTTACTAGGAGTCAATGTCTTTGAAGCTGAAAAGAAAGGATTCTTTGAAGCTAGAGAAATGATATTTGGATCTTTAGAGACTTTTTCTACTTCAAATGCTTTCTCCACTTCATATTTTTTTTCCACTTTAGATGTTTTCTTTTCGACTTCATCTGACTCCATAGATTCACTTTCACTACTCCCACCATCTCCAAGATCAACCACTTATATTTGGGGGCTACTTGGTAGGAGTAATGTGGCCCTTATGGGTAGAATTGGACTGTAGTGGGGTGAGAGAGACAATGTGACTGCATTGTCCTTCAATTCTCCCACTTTCTTCTTCTCGGGCTCTATTTATTTTTGGAGGCTAGTCACCTCCTCTAGTTGGTTGAGTAGGTCCTTGAGTGAGAGGTAGGATCTTACCTGAAGCACCACTTTGAGAAGATGAAGTTGCTGCTACATTTGGGGAAGACTGGGAAGGCATGCCTTTGCTCCTACTTTGCCATGTCATGGTCCACTCAACCCACTTTCTAGACCTCTTGTAGATTTTGGCCATCATCATATCTAGATCTTCCACAAAATCATCAAAAGGTTTTGAACATATGGGAGCATTCCTTAGCTTGGTCAAATAAGTATTGCTACACATATTTTGACTATCATCTTCAATTCCATCTACATCTATATTTACCTTAAATATTTTCACTTGATTAACTATCGATCTAGTAAAGGCTCTATCATAGCTCTCAAAATCATCTTCGTGATCTTCCCAATAATATTTGATTGTGGTGATATGCTTTATCATGCTCCTAATTTGTAGAACATCTTTGGAATACCCATTTGGGTTGAACATAGGCCTCAATACTTCATACATGTCAAGATTATATTTCTTCTCAAATACCTTCATCATGTTCTTGGCATTAGACCCAGTGTCACAACTAAAGGCTCCAACCTTCATAAGGAATTCATATCCCTTCTTTCTCAAAATTTCACTCAGGATGTTCACTTAAAAAGCTTGTTGTATAATCTTGATCAACATGATCATGTCACTTAGATACCTTGATAGCTTCAAGTGAAACCCATAAAATGCTGCAAGATGCAAATAAGAAAATAATAAGAACTAAATAAAATAACTATTGATAGTGGGTCAACATCCCTCATAGGGTTTGGGACATGGCTTAACTATCTCCTATGGTTTTACAAGACTATTGGTTGTATCAGACGTTAACAGGTTGATCTTTTGGTGCAACAATAGTCCTATCCTTTCTAACAATTGGTATTAGAGCTTGGTCGTAGGTTTAAATCCTGCAGGCCACGATGAGTGATGCTAGGAGGAGGATTTTTGGTAGTGGGCTAGCATCCCTCATAGAATTCGTGACATGGCTTAACTGTCTCTTGTGGCCCTATAAGACTATTGGTTGTATCAGGCATTAACAGGTGGATCTTTTGGTGCAATGATAACCCTGTCCTTTCTAATAGTAACATCCAAACTGATTGATGACAACCATTCCTTCAAGGCTGAATCTTCTCTCTATGCATCCTTGTACTTCCCTACAAATCCTCATGGTAAAAACATCATTCAACTTAACATAATCTACATAACTATTCTACAATTGGAGACATGGGTAAAAATCATAAGACTTAACATCATCAGGGAAATCCTCGAATCTTGGAAGGCCTAGCCATAACTACAATGAAGCCAACATGTAAATTAAGAAGGAAGACATGTATAATGTATTGTAAAACTTGGCCACTTGGAGAGCATTGGAAAAAATCTCACTTACCTCTTGAACCCAATCAATGTATTAGGTGTCTGAGCATATAAATTGAACCAAAAAGAAATATTGCTCAACAAAATTCAAGGCTTCTACTTCACCTCTCAATTTTTATAGAAGAAACAAAATGTTAATTATTTTTAGCTTAAGATTAGTTCTGAACAAAGTTTTAGGAACTTTTCTCTTATCACTCCATGGCTTATGTAACCAAGTTTTCATGATCTGCTTCCTCCAGATCATCTTCTTCATTGATAATTTTGAGGTGACCCCACCAACAGTCAAGTCAGAGAACTCCTCTCACTCTAGCATATGAAGACAATTTACCACTATCTTCCTATCAATTTAAATTAAACTATATCATTAGGTAGAATGATTTTCCTAGTTTCCAGATTGTAGCGATGAATGCATTAGTAAATAAGCTCTGGGGCTTGGACTTCAACTAGAAACCTATAGCCTCAATTAAATCACACCCTTGAAGCTTCTCCATAATAGGATGAATCCATTCAAATTTGACCCTCCTTTGGACATCTACCATTTCATAGAAGTGGAGAGAGTTTTCTATGAAATTTTGTAGTTGGGACTTGATTCCAGTCAAATCGTCGAAACCCATGAACTTGGTTTCCATAATCTTATGAATAATATCTTGAATAAAAAAGGTAAATAAAATGACAATTAGAATAGTCACATGCTCCAAAAAATCTATGTGTATTGATAGAATGAGGAATCAAAGAAAATAAGATAACTCTTTCAACTACTTGTGTTCTTTTATATGAGAGTCTTGATTCATCCGTTATTCTTCAAAATTTGTACCACATGGGAAAAATTTAAGGAAATACCCATTGGATAGTAAATGAAAAAGCTCAATGGACATTTAGGGGTCTTTGCACTATTCTATTGAGTGCAATGGTAACTTTCTATAAGCCCATTACTTACTTTTTTGTTTTCCTTTAATTTTTAGGCCTTTGGGGTGCTCCATTGATGAAAATCCACTGCATGAGATTCTAGCTATATCTTCTTTCCATAATGGTTGAATCCATTCTAAAATAATTTTGACATACTCCAAATCTAGTGTGGGTAACAAATTCACTTGTTAGCTCGATCTTTCTTGTATTAGTAGAAAGTCGCTTGCATGGGTTAGGAACCTGCGAAGGAGAAGGTAATTTCCATTTTTTTGCTAACACTTCCTTATAGGTTGAATCTTTGAGAACTGCATTCTTATCTATTAAGGATGATTGTTTAAGGTGTATGGATGTATTTGGGTAACATTTAACATCCCTTTTTCCATTTTTAGCTGATGTGTGGAAAACCATCTTCATGGGTTAGAAACCCACCGTGGAGAAGACATTTGTAGGTTTTCCACCAAGGTTTAATGTTTGAGTAATGATGAATCCAAATCATGTTTAGGAAATTCATCTTGGATTCAAACATCAATTTTCTATAGAATTTTGCACCCTTTGCACGCTTTTAAGCTATATATGTCTCCAAGTAGTCTTTTGCGGGAAATCACCTTCATGGGTTGGAAACCCACTGAGGAGAAGGTAATTTCCAAATTTTTGCTAATGCTTTTTTATCAAGAGATGGTACATTATGATAAAATAGAGAACATGTTTGATCTATAATGAGTAAACTTTGATCTCTATCAAATTAGGTACTAACTTACCCGATCAGTAACAAGGTAAAACAAACACTCAGCTGACTATAAAGCAATAGAAGGAAAAGGGGGAAAATCTAATAGAGATCACATAGCCTTTGAGGATCTTTACCTAGAATCAAACAAAAATGAGGACTAGAATCACTTTATCTACTACAAAAAACTCATTTCTACTTATAGGTTAGAAAAAAAAAAGTGGGGCAACACACATGAACTTTATTACAATGCATAGATGTACTAAACCCCTTAAGAATACTTTGGAAAAGGCATGGAAGTTAATTGCACCATACTCACCATGGATAAAAATGGACTAAATTTTGGTGAGATGATAGGTCTGCAAACTAAATTTTCATGCTGGAGTATATCTTCTTTAGATATCCTAATAGCATCTTCCTATGGTAAGCCATGTCATTTGATAAGGTATTCTTTGTAAGTCTTATTTCTAGTTCTCTTAAGCACCTTTGAATCTAAAATATTATCTAACTTCAAGGGTTCATTTGGAGGGAGATCCTTGAGTCATTCTCACCTTCCTTATCCTTAGTACCTACAATTAGAACATCCTTAAAAGAAAACAAATCACATATGTTAAAAATTGAGGAGATAGCAAGTCGTGATGGGAGATCAATTTCACAAGAATTTTCCCTATATTTTTGCATAATCTTACAAGGAATGATCCTTCATAAGAATCTTCATGATTTTTTCCTTAATAAATCTTTCTTTCTTCAAATGGGCCATTACCAAACCACCTACTTTAAATTGAACCTCCCTCTTCTTAGCAGCTGCAATCTTATAATTCTCCATATATTTGAACAATTTTTCTTTAACTTGGTCATGGACTTCTCCCAATGTGACTACAAAATTCTCACCTTGTGTACTCCTCTTTTCCATATCTTGGATATTTTATAACTCCAATATACCCCTAGTATGATAGCCACAAACCACTTCAAAAGAACTTTTCTATCTATTATTGTTATTGGAATCATTATTAGTATACTCTTCTTGACTAATTACCATATCCATACTATGTCCATGCTCTTGAGTAAGGCATAAAAAGTTTCCAAGGGACCTATTAAAAACCTCATTTTGACCATTAGTCTAAGGGTGTTAGGCATATGTAAAGGATATTTTTGTTCGTATCTTTTTCCATAGGGCATGATGCAAAAAATGGGCAACACGTTTGGAATCCCTTTCTCTTACAATGTTCATAGGAAAACCATGCATTATAGAAACCTCCCCAAAGAAGAAACCTACACTATTTGAGGCATTATGTGTGGACCTACAATGAATGAAGTGAGCCATCTTACTAAACCTATCAACTACTACTAAGATGATGCCAAATCCTCTAGGTGTCATAGGAAATCAAGGGGCAAATTCCATGCTTATTCTCTCCCAAGGTATATTAGGTATGGGAAGGGGTTGATACACTATGACATCTAATGAACTCCCCTTGGCTCTTTAAAATACCCAAAATCTTGCACAAACTTTCTTACAATAGTTTTTAATTTGGGATAGAAGTAAAACCTCCTAACCAAATCAAGAGTCTTGTCCAAGTCAATATGTCCTCCTAGACCTCCATTGTGTTTCTCTTTTATAATGGTCTCCCACATAGAATATTTAGGGACAAAAAATTGGTTTCCCTTGAACAAAAAAACCATATTGTAATAAAAACTATGAATATTCCATATAATATGTGTATGCAAAATAAGTACCTACACCATAGGAATCCATGAAACGATGATCATTTTTATACCAACCTTTGAGTGATTTTACTTCCACACTATGCAATTTAATTGCCTAAATAGTTAGGACTCTCCTACTAAGTGCATCTACCACTTTGTTTGGTATGAATTTGTTGTGTTTAATTGTAAAAGCTAAATATTGTAACTTCTCTACCCACTTCATGTGTTTTCAATTGAGTTTCTCTTTCCCATAAAAAAACTAAGAGCATGGTTATCAATAAATTCAATAAATTCCCTAGGAAACAAGTAGTATCTCCATTTTTGAGTCCTTGGACCATAGTCATAGTATATAATTCTAAGTTATTAGTAGAGAAATTCCTCTATGAATCATTAATCCTTTTAGAAAATAATGCCACAGTGCTACCTTATTTGCTTAAAACTACTCCTATAGCCATATATCAACATTACACCTAATAGTAAATGGTTTATTGAAAATTGGAAAAACTAATTTAGGAAATTGTGAAACTCTACTCTTTAGATATTCAAAAATTATATTTTCCTCATTGGTGCATACAAACTTAGTAGTGTTCTTTTCTTTAATGGTGTCTAATAGATGATCACAAATCTAACTAAAATTCATGATAGATTTCCTTTAAAAGGTGGCTCAACCATGAAAACTTATTACATCACTTGATTACTTTGGTGGATGTTGATTCAATAATGCTTCTAGTTTGAGGGATCTATTTTCATATTTCTCTTTCATATTACAAACCCCAAATACACCAACTCTTCCTTCATGAAGTGGCATTGATCAAGGTTAATCATGAACTTCTCTGCATGTAGTTTTTTCACAAGAATATCATAAAGATAGACAATAACTTTTTTTTCCAATAAATTACATCAATACCTCATTCATTAGTTTCATAAAGGTACTACACGAATTTCCTAGACCAAATGGCATTACAAGCCATTTATATAACCCTTCATTTTTTTAAAGGTTATTTTCAGCTCATCCCCTTTCTTTATTATGATCTAGTGTTATCCAAATTAGGTCTATATTTAAATAAAAATAGAGACCTCCTACGAAATCCATCAAGTATTTTACCCTAGGCACAAAAACACTATACACTTGGTGATCTTATTAGTATCCCTTGAATCAATTCAAAAATTTTAGTTCAAATCTTTGTTGGGATCCAACGTAGTATGAACTATTGGATACTATTTTTCAATGGTGTGTTGTCTTTGATGTTACACAAATGTCATATCAATTGTTAGACAAAGTCTACTGAGCTTAGTTGGTTAGCAAAGCAAAAGATAGAGTCTATCGAGCTTAATTGGCCAGCAAAGTGATTTACAGAGTCTATCGAGTGCTCTTGGTAGTTACACTATGGAGACAGTTTCTATCGAGCTCACTTAGGCATTGAAGGAGTTTGTGATAGAAGTTAGTTTCTACTAAGCTCACAAGGTCAGCGAAGGAAAGTTAGTGTTTACCAAGTTCACTCAGTCTCCAAAGAATTTTGTGGAATTCTCAGTGTTTATTAAGCTTTAGTTGGTTAACATTGGAAATCATTTTTGGAGTAGTGTTTATTGAGTAGGGTTAGCCAATGAATGATTTCATTATTTTGGGAAATAAAGTTTAATTGTTTCATGTAAAGTTTGTAGCCGACTGATGTAATGATTATTGGTAATTGTAACTTGTCAATGAGCCGACTGGACAATTTGTAAGGTATAAATAAAAGGTCTAGTTGTGAAATATATGTTGTAATGAGCGAGCATGCAAGTGAGTTAATTGTGTGAAAAGGAAAGTGTGAGTGAATTTTGAATAAGGATCAGATATCCTTGAGGA
Organism: Cupressus sempervirens; assembly: GCA_028749045.1. NCBI lineage: Eukaryota > Viridiplantae > Streptophyta > Pinopsida > Cupressales > Cupressaceae > Cupressus > Cupressus sempervirens. The sequence goes on from CM053790.1 coordinate 530,795,637, forward strand.
GCAACAAAGGTGTATTCTATCAGAGAGGATCTAGTGAAGTAGAATAGAGATATGTAACAACAAAGATCAGTTGTAGCTCATTTAGGTCACTTCATTGTTAATTGTTCATCATTGTACCAATGATTCCTAAATCTATTAATAGAGTTGGTTTAACAACCATTTTTGTAAATCCTCTAACAAGGTGCACAGTTCTTAATTCCTGTAGCAAGGCCACTCTTAGCAGGGTTATTAAATCCTTTAACAAGGTCATACCTCACAGTGTGTTTTGTAACCTTTAACAAGGTTGGCTTTTAACAGGGCTCACTTTAGAACAGTGAAAATTGGTAGCTAGTTACTTGGTAGTTTTTTCCATATTGGGTTTCCACATTAAATTTGGCATCTCTTGTGTGGATGTTATTTCTTTTATGCATGCATGTTAAATATTTTTCAATTCTTAATAAGTTAATACACATCTACCAAGTTGCAACATTTTTTTTGTGTGTGTGGCTATTGTGACAATAGTAATTAAGTTTATAAGACATTTAAGGGCTATATGGATTTATTTTTGTGGTAATTGATTCACCCCCACCCCACCCGCCTCTCAATTAATCCATATATATTTCCAACTATTGGTATCAGAGCTTTTGGTGCTTGTAGGAAGGATTTCAAGGATCTAAGCTAAAGATCAGGATGTCTTACAAGAGGGAAATTCTAAAGCTTGATAGGGATAACTTTTCAGCATGGAAAGGTCTCATGAGACTCCATCTAGCTTCTATTGGAGATATAGGATTGAAATATCTTGATGAAGAATATGTGACTCCTTTTGGTACACTATCTATCAATGACATTGCTAAGAAGAAGAATCATAACACCATGATGATAGACATTGCATCTACCCTAAGCTATGAAGAATTTGATGATGTTAAGGACTATAAAACTGCCTTTAAAATGTGGAACAAGCTAAAAGATATCTATGGAGGTGATGATAATGTGAGAAGAGCCAAAGTAGAAAGTCTAAGAGGACAATTTGATTAGATGAGGATGAGAGAGGATGAAAACATTACTGAATATGTTTTTAGAGTCAAAGTAGTCGTAAGTGCAATCAAGGCTTCTGGAGGAGACATTGATGGAGAAATAGTTGTAAGTAAAGTTCTTAGAACATTACTTCCCATTTATGCAATTAGAGTTTCTACAATTCAAGAAAGAAGATGTGAAGAAAATCATAAGATAAATTTAGAAGCAATAGTAGGAAGATTGATTACATTTGAGCTAGATAACTATGACAACTATGTTTTAGCTTCCAAGAACATAGAATTAGCATTTGAAGCCATGATTTCACTCAAAGAAAAGGGCAAGAAGATAAAGGAATCCTGGTCAGAAAGTGAAGAAGAATTAGAACAAAGTTCTGATAGTGATCTTGAGGTGGTCGAAGCTCTACTCGCAAGAAAATATTCTAGAGGTAGAGGGAAATACAAAGGTAAGGTTTCTTTGATCTGTTTTTCATGTGAGGAAATTGAACATATTGCTACTAGGTGCCCAAACAAGCAAAACAAAGATGAGAAGAAAGATCATAAGTGCAATGGCAAGAAAAACTTCAAATTGCTCAAGGAAAAAGGTAAGAAAACATGTTTCATGGCTAAAGATTCTAATGATTCTAATGATGGTGAAGATGAAATTGTTTACATAGCTATGAAAGATGAATTTGATAATGACGAGGATGATAAAATAACACTTATCTCTCATGTGAGAAAAAATGATACATGGATCATAGATAGTGGTTGCTCTCATCATATGACTTGTGACAAAACTAAGTTTGAACAATTTGAAGACTATGATGGCGGTAGTGTAAGATTTGGTAATAATGAACCTTGTTGCATAAAATGAAGAGGAATAATCTTGCTAACCAAAGAACTTGTATGTGATAATGCCTATTGGGTTGAAGGTCTAAAACATAATTTGTTGAGTGTGGCATAGCTAATCAATATTGGATTCAAAGTGGAATTCATGCATGGAAAAGCAAGACTACTAGATGACAAAGGAAAGATGATTAGATCAGGCATACAAACCAAAGGTAACTTGTTCTATCTTGAACATGGTGAAAGTTCATGCTTTATTGCTCAAGTTGAAGAAAGTTGGTTATGGCACAGAAGGTTATGTCATGTGAACTTTGATAATTTGGTGAAAATGAGTAAATTCAGGAAAGTAAGAGGCATTCCTAGTATAAAGAAACCTGATGTTGGTCTATGCAAGATTGTTAGATTGGTAAGATGGGAAAGACTAGCTTTAAAAGTAAGAATTATCAGTCTGAAGAAGTTTTAGAAATTGTGCATACTAACTTTTCTGGACCTATTGGAATTGAAAGCTATATTAGTGAAAAGCTCTTCATTTTTTTTGTTGATGATTACTCTAGAATGATGATTGTCATGTATTCGAGAAAGAAATCAGAAGCATTTGAGAAGTTCAAATGGTATTTGGCTAGAGTAGAGAAGGAAATAGGGAAAAGACTAAAATGCTTGAGGTCACGCAAAGGTGGTGAATTCATCTCCCATGAGTTCAATAACTTTTTCATTGAAAGGGGAATCAAAAGACATGTATAAGCACCTAGAACTCTTGAACAAAATGGAATAACTGAAAGAAGGAACAAATCTATCATGGACTACGCAACAACCTACATGATTGAAAAGAACATTGCTATGAAATATTGGAAGGAAGCTATCAACACTATAGTTCATATCTTGAACTGAGTATAGTTAAAGAAAGACTCATTCAAAACTCCCTATGAGTTATGGTATGGCTATAAACCCAATGTAAGTTATTTAAAAGTATTTGGAAAAAAATGTTATGTTTTGAAAGAATCTAGAAAAGGATAATTTGATGTAAAGGGTGATGAAGGAATATTTTTGGGATATTCTTGCAACAGTAAAGCATATAGATGTTTGAATTTGTCTACTCACAAAGTAATAGAAAGTGCACATGTGAAAGTTGACAAGTTTGTAGAAAGGACTAAAGAAAAAAGTAAAAAGGAACCAGAAGATTATAGGAGATTTGTTTAAATTGAACCTGATATAGTACTAGATACATCTATCAATCAAGAATCTTCTACTCCCAAGTCTTCAGTAATCAAGTTGCAAGAAGTTCAAACCGAGCTACAGGAACCCGAGTCACATTTAGATGCTACTAAGCCAATGCCTACTGAGTCTGAAGGACCCAAGCAATAGTCAAATCAACCAAAATAGCCAGAACCTAAAGTTGAAGTGTGAGAGGATGTCAATGTAATTCGTTCAAAAGTGAAGGAACCTGTATTAGCCAAATATGTCAGGAGACATCAAGTACTAGATTAGATCATTAGAGACAAATCTGAAGGTACTATGACAAGTTTTCTATTTTTGAACCTAGAAATGTCAAAGATGCATTAGCAAATGAAAGTTGGATTGAGGCTATGAATGAAGAGATAGAGAAAATAGAGAAGAAAAAAACATGGACTCTTGTACCTAGGCCTAAAGATAAGAATGTGATTGCAACTAAGTGGGTATTTAGAAATAAGTTGAATGAAGATGGTAAGGTGTCAAGCAATAAAGCTAGACTGGTATGTAAAGGATACTCTCAAGAAGAAGGAATAGACTATGGAGAGACTTTTTCTCTTATTGCAAGATTGGAAGGTGTTAGGACCCTACTTGCATATGTTGCATACAAAGGATCTAAGGTATATCAAATGGATATGAAATCAAAATTTCTCAATGGAATATTGGATGAAGAAGTCTACATTGAATAGCCTAAAGGTTTTGTTGATCTAGACAAGAAGGACATGGTCTACAAATTACATAAAGCATTGTATGGTCTGAAACAAACCCCTAGAGCATGGTATGAAAGATTGCATAACTATCTTATTTAGATTTGTTTTCAAAGAACTAATGATAATAGTAGCTTGTATATTAGTGAAGGACTAGATAACAAGATTGTTTTGGTAGAAATATTTGTGGATGATACTTTGTTTACAGGGAATGATGATTTATGCAAAGAATTTTTAGAGCATATAAACAAGGAATTTGAGATGTCAATGTTTGGTGAGATTAAATTCTTTGTTGGTATTCAAATTCAATAGACTAAGAATGGTATCTACATCATTCAATCTAAATACATCAAGGAGATACTCAAAAAGTTTGGGATGGAAGATTACAAACCATTTTGAACTCCTTTGTGGATTGGACTAAATCTTACCAAGGATGATGAATCAAAAGAGGTAGATCAAAAATTATATAGATCAATGATTGGAAAGTTGCAGCATGTAGTTCATACAAGGCTAGATATTGCTTTTGCAGTTGGTATTGTAGCAAGACTTTTAGCAAAACCAAGAGAGAATCACATGATGGCAATCAAGAGAATCATGAGATACTTGAAAGGCACTAAAGATTATGGATTGTGGTAAAAAATTGGAGGTAATCTGGATTTAAAAGTGTTTACTAATGCTTATTAGGTAGGAAACAATGATGACATAAAGAGTACAAGTGGAGGAGCTTTCTTTCTTGGAAAGAAGTTGGTTTCATGGACAAGAAAAAAGCAAAATTGCACATCTCAATCTACAACAGAAGTAGAGTATGTTGTAGCAACGCTAAACTATTCTAATATTGTTTGGTTCAAAAAATTATTGGAAGGCATGAAGGTAGAAATCAAAGAGCCTATTGTTATGTTTTGTGATAATACAAGTGTAATCAACATATCTAAGAATCTAGTAGTGCATTAAAAAACCAAGCACATTGCAATAAAATATCATTTTGTCAGAGAATTGGTGTAGGATAAGGAAATTAGATTGGAATATTTCCATAAAAAAGAAAAAATTGCTAACATATTCACCAAGCCACTACCTAAGGATGCATTCTTGTATCTAAGAGGTAAGTTAGGGGCCATTCCCCTCTCTGAGGCTCACTAAAATGAAGTTTTAGTGATGCATCAATAGGTATCAAGTTGAAGACCTATTAGTCGATGCAACATAATAATGGGAACATTGCATATGAATCAGTACTCAAGGTACATTGCTACTCATTTGGTTTGTGTTGTCTTTGGCATGTGTTTTCAAAGAGGGAGAATATACTATCATATCTTTCTAAAATTTGAATTTGTTTGTGGAGAGTTTGATGTTTGATAAGAAGCTATGTAATTCTTTCATAGAGGGAGATCACTGTATTTGAGAAGTTTGTAGAATAAAATCTAAGAGGGAGAAATATTCTGTTAGAAAAAGACTTGTTCTCAAATTTCATCTACTATGACATGTTGTGTTGCCATCAACTCCAAAGAGGGAGATTGTTGGATATAATTGTTCAATTGTGTGTTGTCTTTGATGTTACACAAATGTCATATCAGTTATCAGATAGAGTCTACTAAGCCTAGTTGGTCAACAAAGTAAAAGCCAGAGTCTACCAAGCTCAGTTGGTCAGCAAAGAAATTTACAAAGTCTACCGAGCGTTCTTGGTAGTTACACTGTCGAAATAGTTTCTACTGAGCTCACTCGATTGTTGAAGAATTTTGTGATAGAAATCAGTTTGTACTGAGTTCACAAGGTCAATGAAGGAAATTTAGTGTTTACCAAGTTCACTCAGTCTCCAAAGGATTTTGCAAAATTCTTAGTGTTTACCGAGCTTCAGTTGGTTAACACTAGAAATCATTTCTAGAGTAGTGTTTACCAAGTTTGGTTGGCCAATGAAGGATTTCATTATTTTGAGAAATAAAGTTTAATTGTTTCATGTAAAGTTTGTAGCCGACTGATATAATGATTGGTGGTAATTGTAACTTGTAAATGAGCCAACTGGACAATTTGCAAGGTATAAATAAAAGGTCTAGTTGTGAAATCTAAGTTGTAATGAGCAAGCATGCAAGTGAGTTAATTGTGTGAAAAGGAAAGTGTGAGGGAATTTTGGAGAAGGGTCAGATATTCTTGAGGAGCAACAAAGGTGTGTTCAATCAGAGAGGATATAGTGAAGCAGAACAAAGATCTATAACAACAAAGATCAATTGCATCTCATTCAGGTCACTTCATTGTTACTTTTTCATCATTGTAGTAGTGATTCCTAAATCTCTTAACAGAGTTAGTTTAACAACCATTTTTGTAAATCCTCTAACAAGGTGGACAGTTCTATTAAATTGTTCTTAAGTCCTCTAGCAAGGCCACTCCTAGTAGGGTGATTAAATCTTTTAACAAGGTCACACCTCATAGTGTGTTTTGTAACCTTCAATAGGGTTGGCTCCTAATAGGGCTCACTTCAGAAGAGTGAAAATTGTTAGCTAGTTACTTGGTGGTTTTTCTCATATTGGATTTCCGTGTTAAATTTGGTGTCTCTTGTGTTGATGCTATTTCTTTGAGGCATGCATGTTAAATATTTGTGAATGCTTAATAAGTTAACACAAATCTACTGAGTTGCAACATTTTTTTTTTTGTGGCTACCGAGTGACAATAGTAACTAAGTTTATAAGACATTTAAGGGATCTATGGATTTGTTTTTGTGGTAACTGATTCACCCCTCCCTTTCAGTTACTCCATCTATATTTCCAATAGGAACAACAAAAGGGCTTAGAGTTTTATTAATCGATCCTTTATCTAATAGTTCTTCAACTTGTTGGAAATTTATGCATTCTAGCTTGGTATCATCTCATAGGAAGGCTTATTTGGTAATTTGGAGCTAGGGATAATATCTATTTAATGACTTATATTTTTCATATCTGGTAGAGCATTGGGTAAGTCTCCTTCCACTATACCCTTTTATTTATCCAATAGTTCTTTGACTTTTCCAAGGATTTCCTTTGGAGGGTATTTCTCCTCACTTTGATCCTTAGGTTTTAACAATAGAGTATATACTTGATTATCATACTCCTCCATGATGTTCATGAACTTGTTACCATCCACCAATAAAGTATTGGTTACTAATTGTGTGCAAAATTCCTTATCAGGAAAAGGGTCCATTTAAAACATCCTTGATCTAGGTGAATCTGTCACTAAAAATTAAAGTGTACCAAAACCTTTGGGACATAGTGTCAAATTGAAGAACTCATCAAAATAAACTCGATGAAACTTGAATGGGATTGAAAGAAGCTCATTTTTCAAGTCATGGTTGGTCACTCTCCAAGTCAGACAAAGTACAAAGGATATCAAAAAGGTAAAAATTTGACCTATTCAAAATTGTTTAAATTTGATGTCATTGAATAGGCCTTGTCAAGATAATTCTGACAATATCAATTTCATCAAAATCAAAGGACATGCAAAGTTATCATTGGTTAAAGTTGGGTCAACCAAGTTGACTAGGGTTAACCAATGACATTAGCATGACAACATGGTAGAGTTGGTGATGTGGTATCAGTGGTTGACAACTAGAAATATGGTGATATGAAAAAATAGTAATGACATAGAAAACAAGAACAATATCCAACTTAACAATGACATCATATGTGGAAAAATATGTCCTTTATTGGTGGGAATTTGGAAAATTTCCTTTAAATGATGAGGTGCCACATGGTACAACCAAACAATGCCACATGGAACCTCTAATGGGGATGTATGAGTTTGTTTAAAAAATTTCCAAGCATGGGATTCAAGCCCATGACCTTTCATTTCACAACGCACACTCCAACCATTGTGCTACAACATGAGTGGTTAACTAAATTTATGACTAGCTTTTTTTTCATCAATTCTCTATGCACTATATAAGGAAAATGGTGAGTAGTAGGGGTTGAACACCTAACTACTTGGTAAGTAAAAGTTATTATCACTATTGCACTATGCACAATTCATAGATTTTATGTGGCACAGTTATTTTTTAAACTATAACGAATCTACCTAAACTTATTTAAATAAGGTTAGATTGTTAAAACAACCCATAATCATAAAATAAAGGCATAACTATAAAATAGAAAAGGGGTAAATATGAAGATATTTAACTAAGAATAGGGGATTATTTTGTTATGGTTTTTTTAGCTTATTTTAAGCTAAAATTGTGTATAAAAGGAGGGTATTAGGCCTTTTTAAAATCATTCTAAGAGAAGCTAGTGAGTATGATCCTCATTTTCTTTGATTGGTGATCAAGTGTGATCCAGAGATGATTACATTATGATTTAGAGTATTTCTTTCTTATAGAAGAGTTTATGAAATATTCTTGAATGGAGATGGTAATGTTTTGATGCTTTGATTTTGTAATAGAGCCTTTAGATAGTGTTTCTTTATGCTCCTTGAAAAAATCAATCCTGTGGCTCTTGAGGGCCTTTTTGTTGGGTGATTTTGAGAAAAAATTTATAGATAAGTTATATAATATTGTAAAAAGCTTTTAAAATTCTCTTTTAGAGATTGTATTGTAGTTGGAGCTTATCAATAGATTGGTCACTCAGTTTAGCTACACTTGAAGACATAGTCCTCTTAAATGAACTTCATAATCAAAATTGCCTCTCTTTTCTATCTTGTTCAAATTTTCTTAGCTAATTTTCATTCCTTTCCTTTATTTTGGTTTACAATCATTTTTTGAATTAAATTTCCTAGATTTTAAATTAGATCAAGTGGTATCGGAGCATGGTTGGCAAGTTTTGCTAAAAGTGATTACAGGTGAACTTTTGGAATAGTAATGACATTTGAGAAAGGTGAATATTCTAAGGCAATGATGTCATCACCCTTGAAGGAATACCTCCTTTCAATGAAAGAGATGATAGAGGAACTCTAAGAAGGCCACTGAGAGAAGTTTAATAGAATCCAAGAACTTGAGGATGATAATCAATGACTTTTGTCAAGGAATGCTAAAATTGTAAGGTATCTAGAAGAGGCCAATATGGAGAACCAAAGATTACATGAGATGTAGCAAAGGGATCATATTGAGAAGTCTACTTCATTTAGAGTGTGTTGGCATGTGTACATTGAGCCCATAATCAGAACAAACTTCATCGTACTCCCTGCTTACCCCATGTGGGAGTATAGATGCATCATTAGCTACAAAGTCCTTAACCAATCCAAGATTCCCTTGTGGTCATGGAAAATGGGCCAACTATGGCTCAAATGAGAATACTAGCCATTGTTATTTCTATAAACATATGGAGTATTTGAGATAGTTCCAAGGCCCTAGCAACCAAAGTGGTTGGATATCTAGGCATCTTCTACATTAGAGAATAAGTAGGAAACTAATAATTATTCTATTAGAAGCTTTGAGAAGCACACCAAAGGCATTGGTAAAAAATTAATATCTAAAATGGGATATAATGAAAAGGGGTTAGGTACCCATGAGAAAGGCATGTCCCATCCTATTGAGGCAAAGTAGAGACCTTGAAAATAAGGACTAGGTTATGGAGGAACTAGTGAAACCTCCAAAGACTTATTGAATACAATTTCTCCTAACCATGTTGATGTTACTAAACTTGAATCTTCCCCAAAGAAGAAGGAAAAGAAGTAGGAGAAGATTCATAACTTTTACACCAACTACTAGATCAGTGGGAATAAGATCAAAAGGTGTTGGAAGTTACACTTGGAACTTCAATGCTCCCCTAGATTTATTGTAGAATCTTGTCAGCTAGAAGTTGTTGAAGCAAAGAAGAAGGTGGTTCCTAAAGAAACCATACTAGAAGTAAAGAAATTGAAGAAAATTGGGGTTTCCACCATCCCTAAGGTAGTCCCAGGGAAAATAGGGCAAGACAAAAATTAACTTGTCATGGGAGGTTCCTTTGAACAAATCCATAAGAGTTGGGAGCATCTCTCCTCTAACTAGAAATTTTCACTTTTGTGTATTACCTTCTTAGAGTAGGGTATTCATTGATCTTATCTAGTATGGTTTGGAATTTTATAATTTAAAAAAATTTTTTTTTGCAAATTTCTATAAGAAGTTTTATATTTTCATGGATGAAAAATTCTACAACTATTGAAAGGTAGGTTTCTTGTAATCCAGTATGGAAATATACTTTATAACTTTTTAGGTGCAAGGATTTTGTTAGCACAAATGCTGATGATATTCCTACGAGGGAGTATCATAGAATTTGGGAGAGTGTTTGTGATCATATGTTGTATTCATGGAATTATTTTTCATTAATATCAACATATTGAAGAATACCAGAGTAAAAGATAGAGATTGAGACTGCATGAATCAAGGATTTGAGATGAGATAAATCATGATTAAGAACATGTTCTAAAGAGTATATTGATGCTATGGCTATGTGTGTATGTAGTAAGTCAAAGACTGGTAACATATATTCAAGATTTATAGAAGAAAGTCTATAGACAAAGTTGTCGAGAAGTGGTTTCTGGTAATTGGGTTATATCTACTAATAGGGATAGAATAAGGTTGAGAAAATTTAGACAAAGGTAAAAGACATCCTAATGAAGACATCATTAAGTGTGCAAAGTCAAAGGTTGCATGTGTGAAATATTCTTTAAGACTACAAGCTGACAATGTTATGTGATTATGAAAAGATGTAATGTAACATGTATAGTTTTATATTAATGAAGTCTCATTGTAATTTTAAATTGGGAATGCCACAAGGATGACTCGATAAATTATTTTTGAGGACTTGGTATAAAGGAAAGTTATTTTCCTTGTGATGACATGTGAAATCATGTATGCCATGCTTTTGAAATAGAAAGTGAATTATAAGTGTGAAGTACATGCCAATATGTGATCTAAAGGATTAATGTGATGTGAGCTTGTAGATCTAGTATTGAGATCTATGAAGTATTTGGTATAGTAGAGGCATAGTGAATGAGCACAATCATAATATTTGGGAGAGAGTGCTAATGGATAATTGATCAATTGCTATTGTTCTATAAGGAATAATATAGAGGCTATTTGGACAATGTGTTCAATGGTCTTTCCCCTATAGTTATTTGGACAGTAGGTCCTTCTGCTTTCGAAAAATCCTAATAAGGTTGGAACAACTAAAAGAGGGTCGGTGCAACTCCCAACAGAGTTGTAATCTCCTAATAGGGACTAATATATATTGAATGTATTTCGATGGATCCTAACAGATTATATTCTTTTACAAGGATTTTATATATTAGCACATCATTTTGTGGGTACCATCCCACTGGGGTTTTTCCTCCAATCAAGGGTTTCCCAAGTTAACAAATCCAGTATTATTGTGCATGGTTATCTTCTTATGGTTTTTGCACTTGTTGATTACATGTTTTATACTTAACAAGTGCCACATACTAGCTTAGTACATGCCTTTAGTTTTTATAGAATATAGTTTTAATTTAATAAATTTATTATAGTTTATAAAATATTTTAATTAATAAAAATATTATATAGTTATAGTTTTCTATAAATATTAATTATAATTTAAATATAAAATTTATCTATAAATTTAATTATTGATATATATGTTCTATTGCATATATATCAGGTGATATTATTATATTATAATTATAATATTTTTACAATAATAATATATAATAATATTTCTTAAATGATTATATAATATAAGAAACATCATTTTTTTTGTATTTTTAATTGAATGAAAAAAATTATATTATAAAAAAATACAATATTAAAAAATTAAAATCTAAACCAACACACTGACATTCAAAAAAATAGTAAACATTAACGGATCACATTCACCCTAATAAAAAATAACTTGTAAAAAGTATTAGTTTTACAATCAATGAAACTTGACCAATATAAAAGCTAAATGATTTCACCCAATCAAATCTTAGCAAAACATTATCTTAAAAAATGTAAAGTTAAAAATCTTGCATCTATGCTATGCAACAGATTAGTTTGATAAAAAAAGTTCAAACCAATTAATTCAGACTTGTAGAAATCAAAAAAATTAATAACTAGTTAAAGCATAAAATTCAAAATGCATCACAATAGTACTAGCCTATCAGTTTGTACTAATAAGGATAAGCATTTTTTTTTGATTGCATAACTAATTCACCTCCATCCCTCTCAATTATCTTGGTGGAATTTACTTTCTAACTATCGGTATCACAACATCAGATCCATTAAGGAAAATCTTTATAGCTTAAGGAGATCTATGGCGAGTCATTTTAGAAAGGATAGTCTAAAGTTTGATGGAAACAACTATGACAATTGGAAGGAGAAAATGAATACACATTTTCTATGCATTGTTCCATGATGTTTGATGATCACAAAGAATGCGAAAGAAGTGATTGAAGAAGAAAGCTTGAAGACTATATTGAAAGACAGACAGAGATGTTCATTTCTAACATTCTTGTACGAGATAAAATTTTGTCAGCCCTTCTCAAAAATGAATACGGTTAGGTAAAATCTTTTAGATTTTCTTATGAAATTCAAAAGCCTTGGAATCTAATTATGAAGAAAATAAGCATACTAAGAAGGCTAGATTATAGAATTGGATGTGTTTATTTCAAGAAGCTAAGATGATGGAAGATGAGTATGTAAGAAGGTATTTAGTAGAATATCAGAAATAGTTGCAAGAATTAAAGCTTGTGTTGGGAAGAAGGATGAAGATTAAATAGTACAAAATATCTTGAAAACTTTGACATTTGTATAAAATAAAATAATGCAAATGATTGAATAAGTCATATCTTGCACAAAGGAGTTCACAAGAGAGACTCTTCTTGGATAATTGGAATCAATAGAGATAAGTATGAGATAGAGACAAAATTTTCCTAGAATTAAGATAACATTCAATGTATTGAGTAGTAGACCTAAATTGGCAAGGAGCACAAGTATTAGTGGAGATAATACTAGCAACAACAAAATATCCAAAGAAGATAGAAATATTGAAGAAGGAATTTCCCTACTTGTGAAAAGAGAACCTGATGGTAAGAAACGTTTTAAATGTTGGAGTTGTAATGAATTTGGTCATTATACTTCTAAATTTCCTAAGAGAGTAAAGAAGTATAAGAGGATTATCTAGAGAATATCTTTTTGTAGATGATGAAGATTTGAAAGCTAGTGTGGAAAGATTCTTGAGTGAAAATGATAATTATAGTGATGAACTAGGATTTTTTTTTGCAAATCGAAGAAGAAAGTCCTAAAAAGGAAGAAGTTACAGAAGAAAAGGAATAAGTACCACAAGTTGAAAAGAAAAAATATGATTGGATCATAGAATGTGGTTGTTCACATCATATAATTGGTGATATGAATAAATTTGTGGAGTTCAATCATTGTGATGGACGGATTTTTAGAATTGAAAGCAATGTGTCTTGTCATATTAAGGAATTAAGATCTATTATTCTTGATGGTAAAACTAATGCTGATTGTGTTTATTTTTATCATGGACTTAAAGATAATCTTCTAAGTGTTGGATTGTTGGTTGAAAAGGGATATCAATTGTAGTTCATAGAAAATACATGTATTATCAAGCATAAGAATGGTAAGATGATTGGTACTAGGACAAGATCAAGAGGTAATGTTTTTAAGATGAACTCTACAGAGATTAAATACTTGGTTGCTAAAGTTGATAATAGTTGGTTGTGGCATAAACGGTTTTGTAATATAACTTTTGATAACATTGTGAAGGTGCAAAGAACACTTGATGTTAGAGATTTTCCCTAAATAGTAAAGCCTACTAACATGGTATGCAAGGAATGTTTTATGGAAAAGTTAAAAAAAAAAGAGAATTTCAAGGAAATAAGTTTACAACATTAGCAAAGAGTGAGATAGTACACACAAATTTGAGTGGTCCTATAAATACAAGAGCATTCTACGATGACGTGGGTAGCATTTCTTAGAGAAAATTCTAAAGCATTTGAGAAGGTGTTTAAAAATAGAGCTCAAATTGAATATGGATTTAAGAGTAAGTGTTTAAGATCTGATAGAGATGGATAATTTACCTCAAATGGGTTTAATAATTTTGTGAAGTAAATGACATTAAAAGATAGTTTCCAACCCCTAAGACACCTAAACATAATGGTGTAGCAAAGAGAAGTATATCAATGTAGAAGAAACAAGAGCTATGATGTTTGAGAATGATGTATCAAAGAAATTTTGGAGAGAAGCAGTTAACACAATAGTATATGCAATAAACAAAGTATATAGCAGACAAGGTATTAGTAAGGCCCCTTATGAGCTTTTGTTTGGACATGCACCATCAGTTAACTATTTTAGATTTTTTGTAAGTAAGTATTACATTAAGAGAGAAGATGATATAGGTAAGTTTGAAGCAAGAAGTGATGAAGGTATAATTCTTGGTTATTGATTGAAAATTAAAGTATATAGATATTTAAATTTGACAAATAAGACTATTATTGAGAGTGCAAATGTTAAATTTGATAAGAAGTTTGGAATTCAAGAAATAATACTTGATTATGATTTAAATGAAGAAAATAATTCAAAGGATGATTGAGAGAATATTGAGTTGTTTTATGAAAATTTCACAAATTTTTATAATGACATGTGTGTGTGTGTGTGTGTGTACGTATGTATGTATGTATAGTGGAACAAAGAGAAGAACCAAGGAGTGAACCTAGAGTTAAAGTAAGAATTGAGACAATGACACTTAACAAGAACCTGATAAAGAAACCTCATGTTGATTATATTATTGGTAGCAAAGATATATACATATATATACATACATATATATGTGTGTGTATGTGTGTGTGTGTAGTGGAACAAAGAGAAGAACCAAGGAGTGAACCTAGAATTAAAGTAAGAATTGAGATAGTGACACCTAACAAGAACATGATAAAGAACCATCATGTTTATTAGATTATTGGTAGCAAGAATAAAGGTGTGATGACAAGAAATAAGGTATAAAGAGAAGAATTATGTTTTATTTCTCAAGACAAGCCTAAAAGTAAAGATGAAGCTAGTAAATATGACTTTTGGATTCAATCTACGAGTGAGGTATTAGATCAAATTGAGAAGAATGATCTATGGGAGTCAATTCCTAGAACCAAAGATAATAATATTATAGGAACTAAAAGGGTTTTCAGAAATAAGATGAATGAACATGGTGAGGTTGTAAGAAATAAAGCAAGATTAATATGTGAAGGATATTCACAACAAGAAGGTAATGATTATTAGAAACATTTAAGCCCATTTCTAGAATAGAAGCAATCATAATGTTTTTGGCATATGTAGCTAAAAAGAAATTCAAAGTGTATCAGATGGATGTGAATTCAACATTTTTGAATGTAAGGTAAAGAAAGCACTATATGGGTTAAAATAAGCACCTAGAGCTTGGTATGCGAGATTGGAAAAATATTTAGCAAAATTGGGATCTGTTAAAGGTACTGCATATAGTAACCTATATTAAAATAAATTGAGAATAGTTTTTTGATTATCAAAGAATTTGTGGCTGATATAATCTTTGGAGGAGATGATGAAGTAAGTGAAGAACTTTATAGTGAAATGAAGAATGAGTTCAAGATGAGCATGATTGGTGATATCAAGTATTTCTTGGATTTGAAGATTGTGCAGAACAATGAAGCTATTTTCTATCACATATTAAGTACTTGAAAGACTTATTTAAAATGATTTGGTTTGGAATTTTGTAAACCTATTGGTACACCTACGGTAATTAGTTATAAGTTATCTAGAAAAGATGAGACACCTACTATTGAGTAGAAGAACTACAAATTGATGATTAGAGGTTTGCAATACTTGACACATAGAAGATTAGATATAGCTAATATAGTTGGCATTGTTTTAATATTTCAAGATGATCCTAAAGAAGTACATTATGCAATAATAAAGAGGATTTTAGGATACTTGAAGTGTAGACCTAATTTTGGGTTGTAGTATGATAGATTAAATGACTTTACTTAATATCCATAAATTGTTGGAAGTCTTCATTGGACACCAAGATACTGAGAGTGGCGTGTGAATTAGGATTTATAATATTTAACCTTTTTAAGGACTCTAAAATGCATTTATCACATTTACAATCTCATAACTAATTACTTATGTATGCAAAATGTATATAATAAAACTGTAATTGCATATAGATCTAATCTATCAATCACATGCATGAAAAGTAATCACATGATAAAAATATTTTGGTTACCCAGAAACACTTTAGAATGAAGGTAAAACTAGGGTGGGGATGACACCCACAAATCTTCACTACTACAGTAATAAAGTTAACCTATTAGGGTTATAATGTTTGACCATATCCAATGATCTATCTATTAGAAACAATTGATTAATTATGTATTATCTTTGATGTTATACAAAATGTCATATAATTTCCACTCAGTGTATGTCAAGCTCACTCGAGCATTGAAGATAGTTTTCTGTATCTATCGAGCATTCTAAAGTTTTCCTAGTTCAGAAGATAGTATCTACCGAGTTCACTCAAGTAATAAATGAAAGTTTGTAAAAGTTGAGTGTTAACCAAGGTCACTCAGTTAATGAAGGAAATTTTCTATGGAAGCAATGTTAACCAAGACCACTCAGTTACCAAAGGAACTTTGTGAATATGTAGTGTTAACCAAGTTCACTTGGTTAACATAGGAAAAACTCTTTGAGTAAGTATTTATTGAGCAAGGCCAGCTAATGAAGAATTTTCTTATTTTGACATATTGAGTTTAACTGTATTGTTTGTTGGCTCTAGCTGAATGAGAATATGAATATTAATTATTCTAAGTTGTATTCAACTGAATTAACACTATGTAAGATATAAATATAAGGTCAAGTTGAGGACTAGAAGTAGAAGCATGTGTGGAACATAATTGAATATTTGATGATGATGAGAGGAAGTGAATTAGAAGGATAACTACAATATCCTTGTTAAGATGTAATGTACAACCCATCAAGTTATTTTAGTGGTTACCAAGTTACAACATTTTGACTATGTGTTTATCGAGTTTCAAAAGAGTTGAGTTTTTATAGAGTTTGATTTGTTTTGACATCTAAGGGATCTAGGATTTTTTTTTGTGGTAACTGATTCACCCCTTTCCTCTTGGTTACTCTTATATTTCTAACAATTGGTATTGAAGCTTTTGGTGTTTGCAGAGAAGGTTTCAAGGACCAAAGCTAAATATTAGGATATCTTACAGAAGAGATATTCCCAAGTTGAACCAAGACAACTTTGTAGTGCGACAATGACTTATGAGATTACAATTGGCAACCATCAGTGATTCAAGTTGTAAATATATTGATAGTGAATACAAGACTCCTACTGGAACATTATTAGTTGAAGATATTTCTAAAAAGAAAAATCATAACATCATGATGATTGACATTGCTTCTGCTCATAATTATGCTAAATTTGATGAAGTCAAAGGTTGCACTACATATTATGACATGTGGATCAAATTGAAAGACATCTATGGAGGAGATGATAATGTAAGTAGATCTAAAGCTCGAAGTCTCAGAGGGAAATTTGATTATATGAAGATGAGAGAAGATGAAAACATTGCAAAATATGTTGAGAAAACTAAAGCAAGTATGATGCAATCAAAGAATTTGGAGGAGATATTGATGACAAAAATTTTGTAAGAAAGGTACTTAGAACCTTTCTTCCTATCTATGCAATTAGAGTATCTTCTATTCAAGAAATGAGATGTGATCCAAATAGCAAAATAACTTTGGATGATCTAGTTGGAAGATTGACAACTTTTGAGTTGGATAACTATGACAACTATGTCCCTATTTCAAAAGGTATTGGGTCTACATTTAAAGCCAAGCTTTCACTCAAGAAAAAGGACAAGAAATCAAAATTTAATCAATCAAAAAGTGAAGAAGAAGAAGATAGTTTAAAAAATGATCATAAAGTTTTTGAAGCCCTACTTGTAAGGAAATATTCCAAAGGTAGAGGAAAGTACAAAGGTAAGATTCCTCTAATCTATTTCTCTTGTGAAGAAGTTGGTCACATTGTTGCAAGGTGCCCAAATAGAGAAGACAAGGATAAAAAGAAAAACAATAAGTACAAAGGCAAGAAGGAATTCAAAAACTACAAGAACTACAAGGAAAAAGGTAAGAAATCTTGTTTTATGGTTAAATATTCTAATAACAATGAAGATGAAATGGTATATATTTCTATAAAAGACGAATTTGATGATGAAGGAGATAAAATGACACTTATCTCTCATGTTAGAAAAAATGATACATAGATTATTGATAGTGGTTGCTCACATGATGTGACTGGAGAAATAAATTATGCACATGGGACATTATGATGGTGGTAGTGTGAGATTTGGAACAACAGACCTTGTTGCATAAAAGGCAAAGGGTGTATCTCCTTAACCAATAAACTTAGATGTGACAATGCTTATCTGGTTGAAGGACTAAAGCATAATCTACTAAGTGTGGCATAGTTGAACGACATTGGATTCAAGGTAGAATTTATGAATGGGAAGGCCAAACTACTAGATGGAAAAGGAAATTTGGTTGAATCTAGAAAACCAAAAAAGGTAATCTATTCTATCTCCATCTTGGTGAAAGTTCATGTTTTATTGCTCAAGTAGATGAAAGCTAGTTATGGCAAAAAAGATTTGTTAGAATCTGATAAGATTAATAACCCAGAAAACTAGTGCAAAGAGTAAATATCTAAACTATGAATGCAAATGATACAAAATCAAAATAGCATCATAGAGTTAGTCTCCAAGAGAGTAATGCAAATGCTGGAAGCAAAATAGCATTAAGAGGATGCAAAAACAAGAGATACAAATACAAGCCAGGTAGCATGCTTATATAGGCTAGGAAGAGGAAGGAGGTGGCAACACCAACCAATGAGGAGCAACCATCTATCAGACTAAAGATAGCAAAGTATCTTCCCAAGATAGCTAATGGATGCTCACATGTAGGAAGGTGACACCTCACAACCATTCACCTAATAAGACATGCTTTATTAACCTAAGCAAGATTATTAAAAGTGTAGGAAAAACCTAGAAAAATAAGAAAAATAAAAAACTACACTAACACCCCCCAATAAGTGAAGCTTAGGTGGATGCTAACCTAGCAAAGCTATGAAAGCAGAAAAATGGGTCTCGGCAACAAGGTTTGATAAGGTACCCAATACAAGAAAAAGAACTAGATGAAGGAAACTAAGCCTCCAATCTAGGAAATGTCCTAAAGAGAGGAACAAAAAAGAGCATAAAACATCTCCGAAGCATGAAGCTACAAACACTGTCAGAAGAAACTTCTAGAACCCCCATTGAAATAGTGCATGACCAGGTAGAGAAGACAAAGCCTGAAGAGTTGATCAATCGAAGAGGTGGCCTCCAAAGGTAGGAATGAATGAGTGTCTATATAGTAGATGAACCATCTCACCAAAATGCATAGGTGCCTAGCCACTGCATCCGCCTAGTACATAGGAACAAGAATTGAATACATAGATCACTCAATCAAACCAAAGAAGCAATAGAGCCAACAGGTGAACCCCCCCATAATGCTGAATAGGGAGAGGGGTGACAGGAACACTGAAATGCAATGCCAAAAACATCTGCAAGAAGAATCAGGAACACCAATAGTGCAATAGAAGTACAAGCATAGGATAAAGGGCGGTGTCACTGACACACTGCATGGGCTAATGTCGTGGAAGAAAAATTCACTTGACAAAGGTGGATGAGCACAAAATGGCAAAACATCATGACCCCCCATGACACTTTATAACTGAGTGCGAGTACAAACAAACACAAGGTGTACAAGATCCCAAATATGCAAAAGTAGGCACTTTATCTCAGTGCATTTACAAAAAAAGGAATGCAACAGAATAGAAGCATACAATGCTCAGAAGTCAGAAAGAAGAGTGAGCCAAAAGAACAGAAGAAGAGATTCTAGGACCTGTAGAATCCAAGTAATCTGCTAGAGTGCGAAAGTGCAAAACTCAAAGGAGAAAGAACCTAGAGTAGAATCTGGATAAAAGACCTCTGCAACTAAATAACTCATAGAACCAGCTTTCCAACGATATCTAGTGAGCCTAGAAAAGAGTCTGAATGAGCGAGATATGACTCCCAGAAGGAAAAATTGAACATCTAGCTTTGACTGCCAAAATAGGCAACCAAACTATAGCAAAAATAAAAAAAACCTATACCATCATCTCTGTCTCAGAACCAGCTTTTCGACGCATTTTTTGGATCAAAAAAATATGTCTGTATGCTCAAGTTACAGAAGAAAAATCGACAGGGCCTCCTCATGAAGAACATATGCTAAAATTGAAACTTGGGCACAATAATCAAGGAAAAAAATAGCACCACTGCAATCTACTCAAAAAATCATGCACTTTCAAAAACAACTCCACTAGTGGATAAAGCACAAAAAAATAGTCAAGTTGATAACAAGAATCATCAAAATCGAAGTTTGTATGAGCAAGAACGAGACATTTGAAAACTGCGTTCAAATCTGCGACTGCCAATAGAGAGGGGTGTGGCTGTAGCTTTGCATGCTTGATTCTACAAAATATACAGCTTGCATGCAAAATCTAAAAGATACCCAGATGGTTTTTCGGGGCTGCGAACAAAACCTAGAAAGCGTTTTTCTTGCTGATGTATAGAAGATGTTGCTGTAGTGTAAATAAAATGCCTTTAACAGTAAAAAATGGCTCCAAAAATTTAAAAATGACCCCAGCAACCAGAATATGACATGCAAATGCTGGATCATCTTCCTAAGTCCATCAATGGCATGCTGGAACCTGCAAAATTGATTGAAAACTCCAAATATGCAAATTGGTTGTCAGATTTGAGATTGAAACCCGAGAGAAAAACCGTTTTTGATTCTCAAGATCATCCAAAGATGCAAGAGAAGAGCATACTTCATTTTTCAAAAAATTACAATAAATTTTATTTGCCCCCCCCCCCCGAATCTCTCAAATAAGGAAACTAAAATCTACTCTTGCACATAGAAAAGCTCTGATACCATGTTAGAATTTGATAAGATTAATAACCTAGAAAACTAGTGCAAAGAGTAAATATCTAAACTATGAATGCAAATTATACAAAATCAAAATAGCATCATAGAGTTAGTCTCCAAGAGAGTAATGCAAATGCTGGAAGCAAAATAGCATTAAGAAGATGCAAAAACAAGAGATACAAATGCAAGCCAGGTAGCATGCTTATATAGGCTAGGAAGAGGGAGGAGGTGGCAACACCAACCAATGAGGAGCAACCATCTATCAGATTAAAGATAGAAAAGTATCTTCCCAAGATAGCTAATGGATGCTCACATGTAGGAAGGTGACACCTCACAACCATTCACCTAATAAGACATGCTTTTTTAACCTAAGCGAGATTATTAAAAGTGTAGGGAAAACCTAGCAAAATAGGAAAAATAAAAAACTACACTAACAAGATTATGTCATATGAATTTTGATAACTTGGTCAAGATAAGAAAAAACAAAAGAGTAAGAGGTATTCGTAGCTTAAGGAAACTTGATATGGGTCTATACAAAAATTGTCAAATTGGTAAGATGGAAAAAACTAGTTTCAAAAGAAAGAACTATCATTCTAACAAATTTTTAGAGCTTGTACATACAGACTTATGTGGACCTATTGGAATAGAGAGTTACAGTGGATATAATTTTTTCATTCTATTTGTTGATTACTATTCTAGATTGATGACTATAATGTATCTAAAAGAAAAATTTGAAGCTTTTCAAAAAATTAAGTGTTATCTTGAAAGAGTAGAAAAATAAACTCAAAAGAAGATGAAATGTATGAACAGAGATGGTGAATTCATTTCTAATGATTTTAATGAATTTTTCATAGAAAAAGGAATTAAGAGGAATGTATCAGCCCTTGGTACAGCTCATCAGAATGGTATAGCTAAAAGAAGAAACAGATCCATCATGGCTTATGTAAGAACATTGATGATAGAAAAGAATGTTGCAATCAAATAATGGAATGAAGTAATCATTATTGCAATGCATACCTTGAATAGAGTATAGTTGAAGAAAGACTCAAATCAAACTCCTTATGAACTATTGTATGGCTACAAACCTAATGTAAGTTACTTGAAAGTATTTGACAACAAATGTTATATATTGAAAGAATCTAGGAAAGGTAAATTTGATGTCAAAGGAGATGAAGGCATATTCCTAGGATACTCCTTCAGAATTAAAGCATACAAATGTTTGAATTTGTCTACTTATAAAATTACAGAAAGTCCACATGTGAGAATTGATTAGTTTGTAGAAAAGAGTGAAGAAGAAAGCAACAAAGAGCCTATAAATTAGAAAAGATTTGTTTACTATGAAATTGGTACTTTGCCAAATCTATCTGGAAGACAAGAAGCCTCACCTCTAGAGTCCCCAAAATCTCCAAAAGCTACTGAGTTGCAATCTATGCAACCTGATTCATAGTCTAAAGGACCCAAGTCATAGTCAGAAGCTACCAAGCTGTTACTAGAGTAAACCAAGTATGATGGACTAGAGTCATAAACAGTGGGACTTGAGCTTAATATAGAAAATCATGAAGAAATCATTGAAAGAAACTCCAAATCCAAAGTACTTGTATTAGCAAGATATGTTAGAAGGCATCATACACTTGATTAGATCATTGGAAACAAGTCATATGGAACACTGAAAATAAAAAATTTGAAAGGTGCATGTTTACTTGGTGAATTTGAACTTAGAACTCTTAAAGATGCTTTGGATAATGAAAGTTGGATTGAAGAAATGAATGAGGAAATAGAATAGATAGAGAAGAAAAAAACTTGGACTCTTGTTCCTAGACCCAAGGATAAAAATGTAATTGGCACAAAGTGTGTATTCAGAAACAAGCTAAATGAAGATGGAGAAGTTTCCAAAAAAAAAATCAAGGTTAGTATTTAAAGGTTGTTCTCTAGAAGAAGGTATTGATTATGGTGAAACTTTTGCTCCTTTTGCAAGATTAGAAGGTGTTCTAACTTTACTAGCATATCTAACTCACAATGGGTTTAAAGTTTATGAAATGGATGTAAAATCTACATTCTTGATGAGGAAATCTACATAGAAAAACCCAAAGGATTTGTAGATCCTAACAAAAGAGATATGATCTAAAAATTACACAAAGCATTATATGATATCAAGAAAGCTCCTAGAGGTTGGTGTGAAAGACTTCAAAACTACTTGATACAGATTTATTATTAAAGAAAACATGATAACAATAGCTTGTATATCAAAGAAGGACTAGACAAGAAGATTGTGCTTGTAGAAATATTCATGGATGACACTTTATTTATAGGAAATAATGACTTGTGCAAGGCATTTGTGGAAGAAATGAGTAAAGAATTTGAGATTTCTATGTTTGGAGAGATAAGGTTTTTTGTTGGATTGTAGATCTAGTAGAAGAAAGATGGTATCTACACTACTCAGTCTAAATATATCAAGAAGATACTAAAGAAATTTGGAATGAAAGACTCAAGACTAGTTCTAACTCCTATGTCTACTAGACATAAGCTTTCCAAAAATGATAATTCCAAGGAGGTAGATCATACCACATATAGATCAGTGATTGGAAAATTGCAATATGTAATGCATATAAGGCCTGATATTGCATTAGCAGTTGGTATGGTGGCAAGATTCTCAGCAAATCCCAAAGAAAATTAGATGATGACAATCAAAAGAATCATAAGATATCTGAAAGGTATTTAAGACTATGGTTTATGGTACAAAAAGGGAGGAAAAATTGGATTTAAAAGTATTCACAGATGTTGATTGGGCAGGAAGTATTGATGACAGAAAGAGCACCAATGGAGGAGCATTATTTCTTGATAAAAGACGAGTGTCTTGGACAAGCAAGAAACAAAATTATATTTCTCAGTCTACAATAGAGGAAGAATATGTGGAAGCAATAGTTAATTTTTCTAATATTGTTTGGTTCAAACATCTATCAGCAAATATGAAGATAAAGATCAAGGATCCAGTGGTTATATACTATGATAATACCAGTGCAATTAATATATCAAAGAATCCAGTGATGCATGCCAAAACAAAACACATTGCTATAAAATATCATTTTTTGAGAGAATTGGTCCACGATGAAGAACTAAGATTAGAATATGTGAATACCAAAGAATAAATTGTAGGCATATTCACCAAGCCATTACCTAAGGATGCATTTTTGTATCTAAGAGGTAAGCTAGGGGTCATTCCCCTGTTTGAAGCTTACTAAATAACGTTAAGTGATGTATCGATTGGAGCATGTTGAAGATCAATTAGTTAATTCAATATTGACAAAGACACATTGCAAATGAATCAGTACATGAGGTACATTGATAAATAACTAAATATTGTCTTTGGTATGAGATGTGAAAGAGGGAGAATTTTACTATCATATCTAATAGAAATTTTATAAAGATAAAAGAGAGAGAGATGTCAAAAGGGGGGAATGAACTTGGTTTGATATCAAAAATAGAGTTTGCTATCAGAAGAACATATTGAAAGTAGAATTTTTTTGACAGAGGGAGAAACTAAAGGCAAATTGAGTTCACATTGATAGAGGGAGTTCTTACGGACAAGAATCAAAATGAAACTAAGGATATGATCCTTACTTTATTCTTGCTCTAAAATTTTATTGCACTATGACATGTTGTGTTGCCATCATTTCCAAAGAGGGAGATTGTTGGAAACAATTGATTAATTTTGTATTATCTTTGATGTTATACAAAATGTCATATCATTGCTAGTCAGTGTTTGCCGAGCATTCCAAAGTTTTCCTAGTTAGTGAGTTCACTTGATCGACAAAGGAATGTTTGTGGAAGTTGAGTGATAACCAAGATCACTTAGTTAATAAAAGGAAATTTTGGATGAAACTAGTGTTAACTGAGCTCACTCAGTTACCAAGGAACTTTGTGAATATGCAGTGTTAATTGAGTTCACTTGATTAACACAAGAAAATCACTTTGATTTAGTATTTACCAAGCAAGGTCAACTAATAAAGGATTTTCTTATTTTGGCATATTGAGTTTAATTGTATTGTCTATTGGTTCTAATCAACTGAGAAGATGAATATTAATTATTCTAAGTTGTATTCAAGCCAACTTGACACTATGTAAGATATAAATAGAAGGTCAAGTTGAGGATTAAAAGTAGAAGCATGTGTAGAAAATAATTGAAGATTGGATGATGCTAAGAGGAAGTGAATTAGAAGGATAAGAAGAATATCCTTGTTGAGACGCAAAAATACATTTGATCAAGAAGGATCAATTATATAAGCCAAAATTGAGATCTATAATCAATAATTTAGTTGCATCATAAATTAAGTTATCTCATTATTATTCTCAAACTATTGTAGCAGTGATCTAAATCTCTTAACAGAGTTGGCTTAGCAACTATTTGTAAATCCTCTAACAAGGTGGAATTTCTATTGAATTGTCTAAAGACCTCTAAAAATGTCACTCCTAACAAGGTGATTAAATCCTCTAATAGGGTCATACCTAATAGTGTGTTTTGTAACCTTTAGTAGGGTTGGCTCCTAATAGGGCTCACTTCAAAAGAGTGAAAATTAGTAACTAGTTACAATTGGTCATTTTTCCTAAATTGGGTTTCTACATTAAATCTTAGTGTCAATTGTGTTCATGCTATTTCTCTTATGTTTTTGCAACTAAGTTAAAGTAATATTAACCACAGATAATATCTTTAAATTTTCATGTTATGTATTTTTTGAGTTATTCTAGTGTTTACCGAGTTACAACATTTTGTCTGTGTGTTTGGCAATTTTTAGTAGAATTGAATTTTCACAAAGTTTGATTTATTCTAACATCTAAGGGATCTAGGATTTATTTTTGTGGTGATTTATTCACCCCTCCCCTCTTAGTTACTCCTCTTATGTTTCCAACACTATCATGTGAGGGAGCTATGCTATGAGGGATCTACCCTACTAAAAGCTTTTGAAACTATTAGATCTCATCTTGTTAGAGGATTTCACACTTACAACAAAGCAAGGAATCTATTAGGAGATTTACAAAGATCTATAAAAAACACTCTATTAAGAGATTTACCTTGTCTCAATCCATTAAAATTGATTTAGTACCCGATCCTTAGTTTTCTTTGATAAGTTGATATTGGATAGATCCTCTTTCCAGTTTGATCCTTACCTTTGGTCTGATAAAGCTTTTCTATCCTTCAGTAGTTGATTAGGTCACTTTCTCTATTATGAGAAAGAACACTTTGCCTCTTTTATAGTGTTTGAACATTCACACATGAATTGTATGAATAGTCTATTCACTCCATGGTATCTTTATCATACCATACTCTCTCATATATATCAGAATAGGTAAATTTATACTTATTTAAAGATTCCATAAGTGAATTTTCTAGATGCTTCCATGTTTTGCCTCTTCATTTAATTTGTTCATCATAGAACATAGGGATTTGTGATCTATTTCATAAAATGCATAAAACTCCTTTTAAAAAACTCTACAAGTACTAAATATCACATCCATGTTGGCTTAAAACTATTTACCTCAAAGTTTTTATCATTAATGACTCAAATATAAATTCTACATTGGTCAACACATATTGTTTCTAATACTTGGCACTCATTGTTTGTCTTGTTGTCACTCTGTCTCTACTATGCTTAGTACCTTCTATGTACTTAGATTCAACATATTTGAACTTCTTGGTTGACATTAAACTTGACTTACATTTAAAATACTTCATTTCCACATACTTTCTCAACTCCTGTAGAGCTCAACATATACAAGTTTATATACATGACTTGGCCTCTATAGATTAGCTCAGTCATAGTGACGACCATCTAACTCTACCTAGCAAATGACTAACTGTTTGACACTAATAGACAACAATAGTTAGAGAGACCAACAATCTTCGACTTTGACATTAGTATAAAAAACACTTGTCATGATTACATCATTACAATGCTAAAATGAGTACTCCCTATAAAGCCTATGACTAATTTCAAAAAATAGAACTTCAAAAAACTAACTTATGTCAAATAAAAAAATATTGAACAATATATACACAAGACTCTAAATAGTCTGATTGATTCAACATTATACTTTAGCTTGCCTTGATTACCTTTTGAAATCTAAACTCTAAAGTCTAATTATATTCCCCTTGTTATATCTATCTCTTCTCCATTCAAGATATGTAATCATCATTATATTCCCCCTTATTTTTTTCACTTATGGTTGTTGCTGGAGTTGAATGGGTGGAACCAAACTATATTTGTTAAGAAAATATTTGTGAATTTGGGTGATCATAGCAAGTGTGTGATCCCAAATGGTTCTTTCTTATTCTAGAGTGTGATTTTGCAACTAGAGCCTTGCTACAAAATCAATTAGATTGTAGTCACTAAAATATTATGATCTTCACTGATAAGATCTTGGGCTGATTTGATTTCCCTTTGCATAACCTCAAAATGAGGTATGCACTTTTTTGAATAGAGATCAATTGTGGTCTCATGCTACTATCAGTTGCCTATAGCTTAGCCAATTTTCTTTAGCATCCAATAAGTTATTACAGGTTAGGGTGCTAGATTTAGCTAGCTGCAAAATGGTGTCTCTTGTTCTCTATATGTCATTCTGAATCTATTAGATGTTTTCTTGAATATCACTTGTGAATCTTGGCGCATGACACAAAATATTGTACAAATGTTGTACTCTATAAATTAGTTTAGTTATATTCTATACACATTCCTATAGTTGCACTTTCTACTCAATAATTGTTGTAGAAGCTTTATCTACAACCTTATTCTCAAATTTCTTTGCAGATTGATCCATTAACTTTTCGTTGGATTCTATATCACCAGTAGTTATTTTCTCAACAATAATTACAAGTTGGGAAATGATTGGGGCTTTTCCATCATTGAGTATCAAATGCCTCAACAAAAATATGTTTAACATCATTAAGGACTTACCTTTGTTGATGTTCATGCCTCAGCTCTTTATGTCTCTTCTTCTTTGCCAAAACTCCTTGCATCAATTTTTTTTTCTCAAGAGTGAGATTTTCCAAATCCAATTGTGACATCTCAATAACTTCATCTAGACTAACTTCAATATTTAGAGAGAGGCCCTTGACGCTTTCTTTTCTCAAGGGGTTAAAGTACTACTACCCAACACTACTTTGGGAGATGGTGAGCAAGTATCACCACTCAGTCATGTCTATAGATCATTGCTTGAGATAATAATAGTAGAAGTCATCTATGCTTTATTTTCCTTCTTACTTACCTCAATGTGAGGTTCTGACATTTGGTGTCCTTCTTGACTTTTTGTAGAATGTCTACACAATTATCCTTATTACATTCTTCTACCTTTGGCTCCTCCTTGTTTGCATTCGAGGGTATTTCTGGAGTGTCAGGGGTGTTAGAATGAGTTGGTGACATGATGACATATAGAATCGACACAACTAAACTCATGTCATCACTTTCATTATCTGGAATAGTGACTATGCCAGTATCTTTTACTTTTTTTGTGAGACCAAAAATACTCTTCCAGAGTAACTCATTCTATTCAATTATGACATCAAATTTTATTTTTTAATATCATAAATATTCTATACTTAGGAACAAATCTATTCCTTTATTTTTCCAAAAATATTTCCTTCTAATCTTGTGATAGATTAGGCATAACCTTGACTAATGTGTTAGTTCTTATCTTTTTCTCTTCTACTTATACATATTGCCACCTTTTTTTAAGTCCATCATAAAAATCTATAGGTATTTTCTTTTTTATTTCATTTGGAGCTAGCTTATGATTAACAATAATATCTATCATAGCCTCAGCTTTTTTACTATCATTATTATCTAATGTCTCACATTTCAAAAATCTAAAATTGGATAATCTTGAATATCTTCTAAGGTCAACACGTAGCTCATCAATAGATTTTCTTTGCCCTATGGGTGGTCCCTTGACTAATATCTTTATCTTTGGTTTTGATCCATTAGGGTCAGTAGTCTCTACTACTCTTTGTTTTGTAGTCTTCTCAGCACTAGGTGCTACCCTCATCCTTGGTTTAGTAGGTGGTTGAGGAGAGAAGGGTGTCACCATTGGCTTCTTTGTAGTTATTTTATCCTTCTTTTTAGGTGGTGTGACAACTACAAGGGATTTACACTTAACTCCTTCTTCTTCCTCTTCCTCATCACCACTACCCTCTTTATCTTCTCCAAGACCTTGTGTTATCTACAGAGGTTCCTTTCTCTTGCCTTGGGTTCCTAGCTTTGCCTCTAGGTCTTCAATAATTTTCTTCCTTTTATTTTCCATAGAAGCTATTTTGATGTCTGTGGTAATTCTAACCTTATCTTCTTCATACTTCCCAAAAGGTTCAACATCAGCATCAACATCAATTTCTTCTTTCAATAATGCAACAATGTGTGCATTTATAGTCTCACTGTCAATTTCATAGTCAAATGTTGTTAGACATGACTTCCTTGGCTTAACTTCCTACAAAAATGTGTTATCTATGTGTACCAAGAAACATACATTATTATAATTTTAATTACCAATTCCTCTAGTATCCTCATTCTCAATCTCATTCTCTAGCTAGATTCTTTGAAATATGTATCCATAACATTCTCAAAATTCTCTCCTAATTGTGACAGGCTTTCCTTATTCCCAAATAATATTTCCAATACCAAGAAAATATTTATGAATATAAAATAAAATACATATGACAAGAGAACCAAACTTACACATTGAATTCTTTGTCTTCCTAATAGTTGTTAGGTTTTTTGCTAGTTGTAGCTTTTGAAACTCAGCAAGATCATATTCATGATCTTTCATGACTATCTTCCATGCTTGATACACTACCATACATGATATGATATTCAATCTACTAGATTGATAGAATTTGTGAACAATCACTCTCACTTAAAAATTAACCAGTGGATTATAAATGTTTGTGATGGATAACTAGTAACCTTATCTTTGCATGGTCTTCTTCTTATCTAGTGTAGGATAACTAGTAACCTTATGAATCATGTTCTTCGTCATTTCAACTAGTCTATTATGTAGCCAAAATTTCATGTTGCAAATCCTTCTTGACACAATATTGATCCATTCGATCTTGAAATTCCTTGGGAACTCTAGGGCACAAGTTATCCCTATTAGGATTAACCTCAGATAGAAATAATAGTTACATGCAAATATAACCAATACCAAAAAATAGTAGATCGCATAAAAGAGAACACAAGACACCAAGAATTATTGTGGTTCACCCAATCCTTGGGCTACATCCACCAACAAAAAGTCCATTATTATTATTATCCAATGATTACAATCCATAATCCCTTATAACTCAAAACCATTGCAAGAAGCTACAATATCACCATGAAGAAAATAGCTAACCCTAATTATTTTATACAAGATTTTTGCCACTTACAATATTAGGGCTAGAATAATCGAAAAATAATAGCCAATGCTTTTTATATTATAAGGTCATTTTTGGCTTTGGGGGTGTTGCCCCCAAAAACCCCCGTAGCAGCATTGCCCCTCAACCCCACCCTATATTGTGACAGGGAGGGCACTTGGGATGCTGCCCCTTGACCTCATGTTGGGGGTGCTATCCCCAAACCCCTATAGAAATAATATGGGGAGAAAACTACATTGAATAAACCTCCAAGTCTAATTAGGCTCCACATCACAACAATCTCCCACTTGGAGACTGATCATAACACGACTAAACCTATAGCTCCCATTGGAATATATCAAACCACCCTAGACTCTGTTGTTCTTTTATTTTGTTTAGTCTAGAAGACCAACCAAATCTTAAGAGGAGTTCAGCTTCTCCCTTGTCACAAGCTTTATAAACATATCTACTAGATTATCATTTGTATGTCTCTTCTCTAGCTTTAACTATCCATCATCCAAAACTGACCAAATGAAATGGTACCACAACTATATGTGTTTTGTCTTTGAATGTAGAGCTAAATTATTTGCAAGATGAATTGCATTTTGACTATCTACCAAAAAATAATAATCCTTCTACGGGTGTCCCAATTCTTCCAAGAATAATTGAAGCCATATAATCTCCTTAGCTACCTCTATAGCAATAACATACTCTGTCTTTATAGTGGATAAAGCATTAAACTTTTGTAACCTAGAAACATAGCTCATTGTTGCCCTACCAATAGTAAATACATAACCTATAGTACTCTACCTAGTATCAATATCCCTTGCCAAATTTGAGTCAACATAGCCCTATAAATCAATAATAGAGCCCCCAAAGTGTAAACATGTACTAGATGTTCCTCTCAAATATCTAGGAATTCATTTAACTAAATTCCAATGCTCAAGCCCTAGATGACTCATGTACCTGCTAACAACTCCCACTACATGTGCAATATCTAGCCTATTACATAACATAACAAACATCAAGATTCCTACAACTAAAGCATAAGGTACCTTTGACATCTTTTCTTCCTCTTCTTGTATCTTGGGACACATCTCCTTGGTCAACTTCAAATGACCAGGTAAATGTGTGTCGATATCTTTAGTGTTCTTCGTAAAGAAATGCTGCAAGAGCTTCTCAATATGATCAGCCTGAGATAATGTCAATTTCTTGTTCTTCCTATCTCTACAAATCTTCATACCAAGGATTTTTTTTACTGCCCCCAAATCATTCATAGAAAATACATGTGCTAACTAACATTTTAGCCCCCATAATATGATTCATGTTAGACACAACTACAAGTATATCATCAACATATAAACATAAAATAATGTAGTTGTCATCATCCAACCTCTTAAAATAAACACAATAATATGAGTGACACTTGCTAAATCTATGCTTATGCATAAAATTGTCAAATGTTAGATACCATTGCTAAGGTGCTTACTTCAAGCCATATAAACATTATTTCAATTTGCACACTAAGTTCTGCTTACCTTTTACCTCAAATCCCTATGGTTGAGCCATATATATCTCTTCATCCAAATCACCATGAAGGAAGGCTATTTTAACATCAAGTTGCTACAAATAAAAATCTCTAATAGACACAATACTTAAAATAGTATGGATAGAAGTCATTTCAACAACAGGAGAGAATATCTCATGAAAATAAATGCCTTTTTTCTATGCAAATCCTTTTACAACTAACCTAGCTTTAAATATTTTCTTACCCCCATCCTCTTCTTTCAACCTATAAAGCCACTTATTCTTTAAATCATTTTTACTTGTAGACAACTTGTATATATCTCATGTCTTTTTTTCAGAAAAGAGTCCATTTCTTCTTTCATTGTAGACTCCCACTGAATCTTTGTATCCACCTACACAACTTCATCATAACATTAAGGTTCACCAACATCAGTAAGTAAAATAGAATGCAAGGAAGGAGAAAATCTTTCTAGAGGTTTACTCATCCTTGTTGACCATTTAACATTCACTAGGGTGTGTCATTTTTTTTTTTGTGGTTGTTGCACATCATGAGAAATTATTGGAACATCAGCTTTTGGAGTATCAGCCAACACTACATAATCATTTTCTTTCTTCTCATGTTGCTGTAATAGATCTTTGCACAACACTTTCTCATTGAATATGACATCCTTGCTTCTTATAATTTTATGATTTAAAAAATCCCAAGGTTATAACCAAATTCATTGATGCCATATCCAAAAAGTACACATTTCTTTGACTTAGCTTCCAACTTGGTTCTATTTTTAGAATCTATATGAGAAAATGCTTCACAACTGATGGTTTTGAGAAAAGAATAACTAACCTTCTTACCAATCCATTCTTCCTCTAGAATAACATAACAAAAAGGAGTAGAGGGATCTCTATTAATCAAATATACAATAGTATTAATAGCCTCTACCCACATGTTTAAGGGAAACCTTGCCTGCAACCTCATGCTTCTTCCACACTCCATTATAGTCCTATTCATGCATTCAACCACTCCATTTTCCTATGGAGTCCTTGGAATATTTTTTTGTCTATGAATACTATTATTGGAGCACTAATCTTCAAATTCATGACTATAATATTCACCATCATTATCATATCTAAGACATTTTAATTTCTTTCTAGTCTCATTTTCAACCAAGCATTTCCATTTCTTCAAAGTTTGAAATACATTAGAATTTTATTTAAGGAAATAAACTCATACTTTTAGTGGCATCATCGATAAATGTAACATAATAATGAGATCCACCAAGGGAAGATACTCGAGCCGATTCCCATACATCTGTATGCACAAGCTCTAATTTTTCACTTTTATTTTCCTTCCTAGTCTCAACAAAACACAATCTCTTTTATTTTCCATACACAAGTTTTGTAGATATCTATATTAACACACTTTAGACCTGGTAAAATTTACTTTGAATGAAGTACTTCCATACCTTTCTCACACATGTGCCCAAGTCTATTATGCCACAACATTGTATCATAATCTACAATAGCCATTTGTTCTCCTTGC
Source organism: Cupressus sempervirens (assembly GCA_028749045.1). NCBI lineage: Eukaryota > Viridiplantae > Streptophyta > Pinopsida > Cupressales > Cupressaceae > Cupressus > Cupressus sempervirens. The sequence goes on from CM053790.1 coordinate 530,828,788, forward strand.
TGAACTATAGTAACTTTTCGTAAACATTCATTTTTCTCTAAAACAATCAAAGTAGAAGGAATAATATGAGCTATGCAAAGATATAAGGTGCATGCTTTCACATCTTTTGCTACTACAAGGGAATCTTTTTAAATCTTCCAATTTTTATCATTAAAAGTAAATACATAACCCTAATCACTGAGTTTCCCTATTGAAATTAAATTCCTACTCAACCTTAGAACATGTCTTACCTTATGTAGTAGCCAATGATTCCCATTTTGCAATTCAATCTTAGCTTTTCCCTTTTCAACAATTTGACAGGGTTCATTATTCCCCAAATAGACAAGCACAAAATCCCCTTGGACATAATAAAAAAAAAACCTCTATGAGGTGTATCATGAAATGAAGCACTAGAATCTAAAACCTATGAATCATCAACACTTTCTAAAGACAGAAGAAAAGCATCCTCTTTGGATTTGTTACTTACGCCATTTTCCTCCTTGTTCCCTTTTGGTTTGTCTCCTTCATTTTTCTTTTAAGTCCAACAATCTTTCTTCTTATGCTTAGATTTCTCATAGTACTAGAAATCTCTTGATCCTATGGATTGAGACCTCTTCCCCTTTGACTTTCCTCTTAATTTCCCACAATTTTTGGAATTATTTCCTCCCTCAATATTTCTGCCTCTACTTTGTACATTTAAAGCACTTCCTAATGTAGATCCACCTAAGGTTTTTTTATGATTTTCCTCACTCAAAATAACATTGATCACATCATCATATTTTAGGGTACTAGATCTAGAAATAGAATTTCTCACAACCATTACCAAGCCATTCTAGTTTTCAGGAAAAGAACACAAAATCAAGAGAGCCCTAATTTCTTCATCAAAATTGATACCCACAGAAGATAACTAACTAATAATTAGCTGATAGGCTTTCCCTTTGGGATTGCCTACAATTGGAAATTGTCTCACATTGCCAAAAAACTTTGTGAAAATCCTAAAAATGGTTAGATCATAGTTTAGGGTGACTAATCTGTGTATTAAATCTTTACTCAAAATCTTATCTAATCATAAAATTGCCAATATCATATCTAATCATGAAATTGTTGCTATTTCTTTGTATTGTTGGATGAAGCTTTGTGGTTTTATCTCACTTTATCATCATGTGTCACTAATGGTGCATCCCACTTAACCATCCAAAAAACTCAACCAAACCCCAACACACTCAGTCGTTCAGAGTACCCAACCAAATACAATATTCATTGTTAGCAATTTATATTAGTCTATAAAGAAGCTTCCATTCTCATCGTATGTAATGAGAAACAAGGTCTAGTTCTACTAGGGAATCGGTCTTAGCATCTCCTACATGTCCTTGTATCCTTTCTCAATGACTCGTAATTGGGGAGATTACCCTATTTTGCATGGCAGTTGAATTCCACATTTTCTTCATCTGCATAGCTAATGCGATTCTAAGTGTCATTGCAATTGAGAAAGGAATAGTGATTACAAGCATGACCTCATTTAGTCAGAGCACAAAATATTCATTGAAAGCCTTCATATAATTACTTTGCAAGCTATAGAGGTTATGAGGCATTATGACAAGAATGGTGGTAGTTAGAAATGTTTCTACCATTGTAATGATTGAGACTAGAAAGCTCACCTCAGATTTATTTCATATGGTCTATTGCATTTATCCCTTTCACATATGTCCATTTGATTGAATCTTGAATTCAAGTGCTAGTTATAGATTGTTATATCCCATTTTTATGTGTCTTTACATTAATTTAGTCCCTTTGATGAAAATGAAGTAGCAACTATATTCCATTTTGCTTCCACTCTTGTGATTTCAACCTTATAGCCAATATCACTTTTATCTCTTCTTAATAAGACCATGATTTATTTTGTCTCTCCATTTTTTGCTAGAATTGAATGTCTTGAGTAAATTTTAAAATTTCATAGCATAGACATGTGAGAAATATTGGGTAACTACTCTTCGATTTGGGTTTATCATCTCTAATGTCAATGTTTCCTGCAAGTTGATCTGCTATCAACATTTTGTCAAAATTTGGATTTTCCATCTCCTATATTGATTTCTCACATGACAATGGCTCACTAAGTGTGATGGTTTTTCAAACATTGTACAATTGGAAATTGTTCTGAAGTGCATTTAAAGGATAGTTGGGCACCTGTTAAAGCTTTCTCAGGCAAGGTATTGTTTGTTCTTTTGTTAGGTAATTTGTAGATAACTATGTCAGAAAATGTTTGATGAGTAGATAATATTCGTTAGTGAATAGCATTAGCTTGGTGTTAGAATTTTCACTATTGATGACCCTCCAAAGCTATGAGGGCCAATAAATGTAAATCTATTTACTTTCAAAGTCCCAACAAGATAGCTTGAGGCCATTTTAGACATCAGGCACACTCTGTAAAGCATGAAAAATCTGAATCAATGTCAACCTTGGCAATCAAAGTAAATATGGCATGACACTTTTCTCCATCAGAGAGAGAGTAGTCACAAATGTTCGACTGTGAACATCGACCCAAGAAAAGTTTCCAACTACACAACTAGTTGTTGTTACATTTCGTCACTAAATAAAAATGAGATCATGTAAATCTACTATAAATGTGGCCATAAATGCAGGTTTGTCCTTATGAATATGAAATCATGCAAATCTACTATAAATATGGTCAATAAATGTAGGCTTGTCCTTTTCCTTCAATCTCATGCTACTCATTCAAAATTGGAAACCAAACATCCAACTGCCATTTTTAAATGGCACAAGCTATCCTCTCGACAAAATGTATTAGAAAGACAAAATATTGAATTTTTTTTGACAATTGCAAAATTACAACTATTTTTTCACAAATTTAGTATTATTTTCAAGTAATTTATAAAGAATTCATTTGGAAATCTGTGTTTATGTCAAAGGGTCTTTAGTCTATTAGTGAAGTTGATTGGTTCACAAAGAGCCTACTAGAGATCAAGTCTTCCTAAATACAAAGCCCTCAACATCAAAAAGAAAAGGGATAGAACTTAATGAGATAGATGAGAGAATTTTAATATTGTTTTAACTTCTTTTGATCAATACATGTGATTGAAATAGAATCTGCCAATTGTCATAATCATCCTATTATTTATTTAATTGTTTATACCATTTTCTTATCTTAATTTCATTTTCCTTATAACATAGTTTCCTAATCATTTACATAGTATTTAGTTAAAATAATTGATCAAAGGTTTTTTTTCTCATGTAACCATCTAAATTGGATGAAAAGAGTAATCAAATATATTTTATTCTCTTCTTTCTATTTCATAGTCATCTTTCAAATATTGAAAAAAAAAAATTCTACAATTCATTAAAGAACTTCCATGGTTACATGCTAAATACTCAAAGTTTATGTAATATTGAATATGTGACCTCATGGGAAGCTTTCACTTTGTTAGGATGACCTCATGGGAATTTTTGGCTTTCTAATGAATGATTCCTTCCTTATGTAATATGAAGCTTCATTTATGATTTTCAATCCTTTTGTATTTACAATTCAAAAAATATTTCAACAAATATACATTAAAGTTGTACAATGTTTAAACCTCTAAAGAGGTAACTCATGTATATATGCCTCTATTCTATATAAAATTATAATTCTATGCTAACAATTTAAAATCTTTCCTTGAATTTGACATCTATTCAATTTTTCTTTTCTAATAAAACCTATTAGCGTACCCCTTGCAACTCTTTTTGGTGCAAGTGCTAGTAGCATTAAACTCATTTAAATGATCCACAATAGATCCACCTTTTGTGATTTTCATATTAAATAAATGCTTGATGAGAAATACCTTTTTTGAAGTAGAGGGCTTGTCATATAGTTTCACTAGGGTTTGCATCAACTCTTCTATTGTCTTCACTTTTGTAATATTAAATGCTACTAATAGTGCCAGGCATAATCAAATGCTTCCCAATGCCTTTTTGTCCAAAAGATCCCAGTCATCATTTGTCATAGATCCCTGATTCTTGGTTTTTTCTTCCATCGCTCTCACTCAACCGTGAGACTCCCACTCAACCATGAGACCTTCCTATGGAGGATCGATAAAAAAATGATGATGGTCTACCCCCCCAAAAAAAATGACCATCTAGCTCTGTTACCACTTATTAGGATTAACCTCAGACAAAAATAACAGTTACATGCAAATATAACCAATACCAAAAAATAGTAGATCGTATAAAAGAAAACACAAGACACCAAGATTTAACATGGTTCACTCAATCTCTAGGCCAAGTCCACCAATAGCAAGTCCAATATTATTATTATCCAATGATTAAAACTTTCTTATAATCTATAATCCCTTACAACTCAATACTATCGTAAGAAACTACAATATCACCATGAAGAAAATCACTAGCCCTAAGCCTTTTATACAAGCTTTTTTTCGCTTACAAAATTAGGGCTAGTATAATAGAAAAATAATAGCCAACACCTTTTACAATATAAGGTCATCTTAAACTTCAAGGGTGCTACCCCTGAAAACCCCCATAGGGGTGTTGCTTATCGACCCACCCTATACTAGGATAGGGAATGCACTTGGGGCATTGCTTTAGGACCCTACAAAGGTGCTGCCCCTTAATCTCTTCTTGAGGGCACCACCCCCAAACCCCCATAGAAATAATATGGGGAGAAAACTACACCAAATAAACCTTCGAGTCTAATTAGGCTCCACATGACTAAAAACTTTTTCTTCTCAACAATTTTGAATTCATCCTTGTAAGAATTTGCCTTAGAGAAAAATTCACCCAAGATCAAGGAGCACGAGCACAAGCACACAGTAGACCAAAGAGTATGATCAATATGATAATGTTCACTCTTATCGGAAGCATGTACATACACACTAGCAGAGCCTATATATAAAGGCCTCTAAGATGCATTTAGAATATGTCTAGAAAGAACTAGGAGATAAGCATGACAACTAAGCACATATCCTTGACAATAAGAAGATAAGCATGATGAGGTGTCTAGAATTTTGTAGACACCGTGTTCTCAAATAATGTGCTAACTCCTAAGTGTAGACAACATGTGCATAATTAGAGTGCAAACTCCTATGTTGTCAACATGACAACTCATAAGAATACACATACTCCTAGGTGATTAATAAATAAATAATAAAATATGAATTAACCTAAGTAAACTTAAGTAAGTGTAAATAGTAAATACTTATTTACACCAACACCCCCCCTTAAGTTTACAAAATCTAGGATGAAATGCATGATGGGTCCTGACTACTAGGCAATGTTAGGTACCCATGTACATAATGATATGCAATCTCTCATTAAGTAGAGAAAGAGGGAAAACCTCATGGGAAAAACCCTTGCCCAAAAAGAAAGATAAAAAAGATACGATGCATGGATAGATGGAGTAATCAAGACCCCCTCATTATGACTTACATCAAATATATTAGGAGAAGGACAAAACCCTAAAGAGGAAAAAGTCCCCCCCAAAGAAAAGAAGAAAGAGACAAGGTAGTCCCCCCCTAAAAGTAGTGTTTCGATTAGTGAGAAATGCTCTAGTGTAGAAGTTGATCCATGACCACTATATAATGTTCCTCCCCCTTTGGAAGAAACAATGGAAAAGGTACAGATGAGATGCTTCCCCTATGTGTGGAAAGAATCTGGATGATGAAAGGTATCTCTAAAACCTATTCAAGTGTACTTGTGTTGATGTCAATGGTTGCTCCCTCCAAGACTACTGAAAAGAACACATGCACATCGAGAAAGGATGAATGTAGAACCTATTTCAAAGAACCATCAATCTCCTCAAATGATAAAGAGACCTCCTACAACTATTGTACATAAGTATCCACAATCAATTCAACCTATAAAGATTGATCATTTAAAGAATGGACAAGAGGGTCAGAGTGGGCACTCACAAGAACTATAGAAGGATCATCCTCATCAAAGAGAAGCTGAATATCATCAAAGAAGTCCTCCAAACCTAATGTGTGTGACTCAATGAAAAAACCTAAAATGTCATCAAGAAGTCATCACCTGAGGCTAGAACTGGAAGACATAGTGTACCCTGCTATGCTGAAGTACATGAATCTGTCATTGCAACAACAGATGAAGAATTTTCCTCAAAGAGAAGATGAATATCATAAATAGTGTCTCCCACATATTCAATGTGAGACTCCATGAACAACCTCGCAATGTCTTGAAGGAAGTCATCCCATGAAGCTGAAGTAGGAAGACGTGGAATTTCCTACTACACTGAATCAAAAGCATCTACGGTTGGAATTGGATTAGTAGAATCAATAGGAGAATCATGAGGTGAGATCTCATTTGGAGTTACTAGATGTAGAATGTCTTATAGAAATGGAGGAACACATGGATCTCCATATGCTTCCTAAAGAGCCATCCAAATATCATGAGGAAAAATTGCCATAAGAAGAGGAGTAAAGGATTCCTTACTCATATTGTTATACATAAAGTTAAGAACTTTAGAAAGATATTTGAACAAAGGTGGTATCTTTGACAAAAGAGAAGGAATCAATTCCTGACATTCTCTTAGATGAGCAATGCTTAGGGCACTCCATTTCTAATAGTTCCTTGGTGTCAACTTTGGTCTTATACTAGATTGACATATGTGACAAGCCTCCATGAGATCAATAAATGTATGCACCCCCCAAAATATAGAAATAATCAATCAACTGCCCCAATGTATGATTTGGCACTTAGTGCAATAGCCACATGCCAATTTAGGGCCTATTTTTGAAAGTAGTATTTCTATCCATAGAACCTATAATCTAATTAAAAATCTGGAAAGTAGACAAAAAAAATGCACTTTCAAAAAAAATAGAACCTATTTTGGAGTCCACATGAGCCCGTACCAAGCATATGAAGTGGCAAAAATTGAGATTTGTGATTTGCAAAAAAATTTAGGAACAAAGATTTCAAACCACCTACACAAATGTGTAGATCACAAAATTCTACCTCAAAACAAAAAAAAAATGCTTGCAAAAAGCAATCTATATGAGGAAGATATCGCTATTTGAAAATTGTTGCTATTATTATTTTTCTTGAATTGTTGTTGCACCTCCAAAAATCAAAAGGCTCTAGATTTTTCCTCAGATGTCTGATTTGGGGTTTTTTTGACCTTTTGAATATGATGCAAATATCTAATTTGCACTAGCAGGCTTCAATATTCACCTGCAAAATATCTCTCCTACAAGCCTGATGGCCAATTTTTCTAGAAAAATAATGCAAATCCAATTTTTTTTGTAGAGAGGCAGATGAAAAGAAGGTAGATTTAAAAATTAAATTCACAGATCTAAAATGATCATACCAATTTTGCGAATCGAGCCTTCAAGTTGCCAATTTGTAAAAAAAAATTCCCTCAATTTTGACTATTGCCCAACATAGGTGAATTTATAGTCAATTCACCAAATCGACGCACCAAATGTAGTGGTGCAGTCCACTTTGGCTCTAGATGCTACCAATTTCTGTAAATTCTTTGGATCTTTGGATTGAAGGTATTGAAGCAACAATGGTCTCAAATGGCTAGTGAAAAGAATCTCCCTAAGCTCTGATACCATGTAAGAACTTTTCTTAGAGCAAAATTCACCCAAGATCAAGGAGCACAAGCACAAGCACATAGTAGACCAAAGAGTATGATCAATATGATAATGCTCACTATTATTAGAAGCATGTACATACACACTAGTGGAACCTATATATAAAGGCCTCTAAGATGCATCTAGAATGTGTCTAGAAAGAAGTAGGAGATAAGCATGACAACTAAGCACATATCCTCCACAATAAGAAGATAAGCATGATGAGGTGTCTAGAATGTTGTAGACACCATGTGCTCAAATAATGTGCTAACTCCTAAGTGTAGACAAAATGTGCATAAGTAGAGTGCAAAATCCTGTGTTGTCAACATGACAACTCACAAGAGTACACATACTCCTAGGTGAGTAATAAATAAATAATTAAATATACATTAATCTAAGTAAGCTTAAGTACGTGTGAATAGTAAATACTTATTTACACCAAGAATCCTTCAAAATTCCTTCATCACACAGGTTATCATTAGCTTCTTAAATTTCATAATCTCCACTTCTCCAATATTACAGATGTAGCAGCTCCGCACACCATGTATCATGATTACCTTGGGTGGTATGGAAGACAACACACTCATTGAGTAACCTCTCATTACAATTTTAGTAATAACATGATATTCGAGTGTTGAAAAATTGTCACTCTTCAACAATTGAATATTACTAACCTTTATTCCTTGACTCTTTCCTACAGATGATGAACCTTCCATTTTCTCTTTGTGAGGGTCCGTAAAATTTATTTCCTCTAGATCACTCAATACAACTTACATCTCCACTTGATCAATCTTACTGTCTCATATTTTTTCTTAAATTGCTCCATGCTCTAAAATTCTATATGCAAGGTATGAAATAATGCCTTTATAATTTTATATATACTTCCTTTTTATTGATTTAGGGTCTCCATTAATGTTATGTACTTAGATAGGTGGTCAGCTATCTTGGTGGACATTGGTGCCTTTGAACTAGCTCTTCACTCTACCACTCGATCTCTTCCATCTAGCTTGGCCTCTACACTAGTTTATCTTATGAAGTACTTGGTCCATATTCCAATGCTCGATCTATATATCCAATTTTATCGATGTTCAACACTATTTGTGTACATGTTTCTTTTTTTGAGATAATGGGTTTTGCACACATTGCATAATATTGTTATATTGTATTATTTTATTTTATTATGTAATGTTGTACCTAGATGGACGTGCAACATGTAAAGATTCACATGGGATAAACTTGATGAGTTGTATTGTAACATTGTGATAATATTTCATGTAACTATTTAATATTGGGGAAAAAAATTAAACTTTCAATACTAAATGTGGGTTCAATGGGTTAGGTAGCACAAGGTTTTAGTACATGGTTTATGTAATACTACTTGGTGGTTCTGTGGGACTTACTACTATATAAGCAGCCACAAGGGCAACTGTTGTAGGAGAAGATAGAAGGGAAAAAGGCAAGAGTCGAGTCAGACAAGGCTTGACAGGTTAGCCGAGGGAGCATTTGTGAAGGTTGGAAGCATGCTATGGGATGTGTGGATTCATGCTTGTCCACATGGATTTCTTGGCTATGGCTAAGGATTTGAAGGTTGTATTGTAATGGTATTTTTGTTGAATAATACATGGTGATGGATGCTTTTGGAGGCTAGGTTTTTTTCCCTTAATGAGGGTTTCCAGGGTATATCTTGTGTCACAATTTTTTTGTTGGTATGTTGTCTATTCTCTTGCATATGGATTTTAATTAAATATTTATTTTAGATCTATTATGGGTTATGTGGAAATGGTTATATTCTTTCTTGCAATTTTCCATACAAGTGGTATCAGAGCTATGGTTTTATTATTGTAACCCTAGATTGAATCCATGTGAATGCATGAGAGAATACAAGAAATGGAAAGATATATGGGTTACATAGGTATTTTATTGTAGATCTGAGGGTTTTATGTTTGCTATTATGATGGGATATTGGTAGATTTTGGGAATGTGAAATTTTTGGACAAAAGAGTTATTTGGATGTTTCATTTAAATGAGGGTTTTATGGGGAGCTTGCAAAAATGACGTCTTGGGTAAAAAAACCTCACCATTGGATCTGGGTCGATTCTTCCATAAATTTTGATGTATAATATGCTCTAGTTTGGCCATGTTTAGAAGAAATGAAAGAGTTTTTTAGTTCTAGCTAGTGATGGCCATCAAATTTAATCCCGTCAGAATTTTCATCATAAAAACAAATTGTAGTGAAAATGGTAAAAAGACTATCTTAATAATAACTTTCTCTTAGGATATTGGATTTTAGACTTCTTATAGGAATTGGAAAGCTAATTCAAATCACTACAACTTTGTGTAGGTTTGGTTCTACGATTTTGACATTTTTTCAAGTTTTAAGAGTCCAAAAGTTAGATGTTGTTTATTTTGAGCACAAATTAGGGTATAATTTGGGCATATAGAGTTAGATTTTGGACTTTGAGTAGTCAACGAAAAGCTCTTGAAGAGCTCTACACATTGGTTTAGATTTGGTATAGGTTTGGTATGGTTTATTTGGTGATATATAAATATAAATAGTTTATGATATATATTGACTATGGTATCATTGTGAGTTTATGACAATGTATATTTTGGAGATTTGGATTTGATGTCATTGTATACTCAGTTCATATTTTAGATTGGTCTTATGATGATATGGTTATCAGTGTTTGATTTTGATATGTATGGTGACTTGTTGGGTCTACAAGTTATGTAGTGTTGTAAGTGGTCTATACTTATGGGTTGTCTTTGCCCATTGATCTTTCATTATTGATGCATATTTAGATTGGTGGTTTGTATTTGGGTTATCTATGCCCCCAGTCACATGATTTTCTATTTTTCTTCATGTAGAAGGGATGAGATATTTTTACTAGGTATAGTCATTGTAGAGGATTGTGGTTGACTATTTTATGCTGATAGGTTGGACATATTAAGGGCTAGATGCTCAATTCATGGATGTGATCATGGTGCCAAAGATTTGGGCATGACATGATTGGATATATAGGCACATCTTTGATGTTCATTGGTTTGGTTTTCTAATTTGGTTATGGTAGTATATTTTCTTGTTTGAGGATCATGGTTATTTGGTTTCTTTTGAAGAGCTCATGATTTGCACTTTGAGTTCTTTGATGTTTTAGTATCTTAGTTAATTCTCATTGTTAGAGGATGGTTATTTTTCATCATGATATCATGGATAACTTGGATACATAGTTTAGTGGGAGCTTGTGACAGTGATGGGGTAACAGTGCAGGATTAGTTCCTAGTTTGGTTTGTATCTTCTTAGTTTGGAGATCTTGATTTCACTTGGTATTAACACTTTGGTTGTGTGTATAGACCTAAATAATCTTCATGTAGGGGACAAATTTTATTATGTCATGTGTTACTCAATAACATAGTTTAGTGTGAGTTATTGGCATGTTTGCAAATGTAGAGATTTTTCTTAGATCCTATTGCTATAGAAGTATCTTTGACATTTGTGTGGTGCACTTGTTATCTTCATGGTGTGTGAATATGGTTAGATCTTGAGGACTCATGAGGTTCTTGGTTATCTTCATGGTGTGTAGAGATGGATACTTAATAATGTTTCTATGTTGTATTTGGAGTTGGCATGGATTGATTGGTTACAGGTGCTCATGGATACTTAGAGATAGTGGAGATGTCAATTTCTCTTAGATTAGAGAAGTATTTGTTGGGACAAGATTTTGGCTTCAGCAAGAAGTCTGAGGGGTATTCACCTAATATGGACTTGAGAGGAGATTGCTCGTAGATGAGTCTTGGTTGGAGACTTAGATATCTTAATGAGCATTATCATTCCCCACTCTTGGTCTACTTGGCAATTTTCTACTTGAGAGGTATAGCCCATTGTTTCTCTCAGGTGCATTATGTTTATGTTTGTCTTTCATAGATATGAATCTTGAGCTATGGTACATGAGTTAATTCTAGAGGGTTCATTTGAGAGAAGATTTAGCATTAGTTATCTCCATTTTCATATGTTGTTATGATGGTTGAGTTTCATAAATGGTTTTATATTGGGCATATTCTTTGGAATAGGAATAGTTTATAACTTTGATCTTCTTATGAGAAGCTTACATCCATGATTAGTTATATGGTTTGGTTTGGGTGTTGTTGAGGCTTATTGGTTGGAGTTTTATGGAGGAGATCATACTTGCACAATTTACATCTAGAGGTGTGTGTAGAAGCACATAATACAGATTATGATTTGCAAGGTTTCTCTTTAGTCTTGGTTATATTCTTGGATGTTTAGTTTCACTTACAATTTGAGATTGGTTAGATACTGTGATTGCTAGTTTGTGCTCATGCATGTCATGTGAGAGATGACATGATTTTTTTTTTTTATCTCTTTCCTTTTTTGGTTGTGGAGAGCTTGGGACATTGTTGGAGATTGTTTATGAGAGTTGTTCTTGTAGGTTATTGGTTTATGTGTTTTGGATGTCCTTTAGACTACATTGATTCACTTCTTTGAGATGTTGTGAGTGGATTGGTTATAGATTTGGTATTATCTTTTATAGTGGGAGCTTCTTATTATATTTGTGGTAGGTATTGCTCTTGAGGCTTGTGATTGTAGGTTACAGATTGGATATGTTGATGATGTGAGATTCATTGGTATACCTTTGAAGGTATGGATAGTTGGATGGGTTTGGCACTTGTTGTGGGTGCTATTTCAGCTATGGATATTTTAATAACTATGGATACATGTGATTACCTTTGGATCAGATTTTTGTGCTTGACATTTTAGTTAGTACATGATTTTATGATCTTCTAATGGGACAGTTTGGTGGCTTTCTCTTTGAATGGCTTCTATGTATGTTTGGTGGTAGTGGCATAATAGGAGGTGAGATCATTCATGTTGGAGATGCTAGATACATTGATTTTTTTGTGGGTACCAGGATGGAGCACTTTGTGTAATTTGATCCATGGTGGTGGATGTGCTAGGAATGATTATTCCTTTGTTCCTTGATGTCACTACATATTGACCCTATGCAATGTATACAACAAGTTGGAGATTGTTGAGATAATGGGTGTTGCACATATTGCATAATATTGTTATATTGTATTATTTTATTTTATTATGTAATATTGCACGTAGATGGATGTACAACGTGTAAAGATTCCCATGGGATATACTTGATAAGTTGTACTATAACATTGTGATAATATTTCATGTAATTATTTAATATTGGCGAAAAGAATTAAATTTCTAATATTAAATGTGGGGTCAATGGGTTAGGTAGCACATGGTTTATGGAATACCACTTGGTGGTTTAGTGAGACTTGCTACTATAAAGCAGCCACGAGGGTAGTTGTTGTAGGAGAAGATAGAAGGGAAAAAGGAAAAAGTTGAGTAAGACAAGACTTGACAGGTTAGCCAAGGGAGCATTTGTAAAGGTTGGAAGCATGGCATGGGATGTGTAGATTCATGCTTGTTCACATAGATTTCTTGGTTGTGGCTATGGCTTTGAAGGCTTCCGTGGTTATGTTGCAATGATATTTTTGCTGAATAATACATGGTGATGGATGCTTTTGGAGGCTAGGATTTTTTCCCTCAATGAGGGTTTCCTAGGGTATATCTTGTGTCACAATTTTTGTGTGGGTATTTTGTCTATTCTCTTGCATGTGGATTTTAATTACATATTTATTTTAAATTTGTTATGCATTATGTGGAAACAAGTATATTGTTTCTTGCAAGTTTCCTTACAAGAAATCCATATTGCAATGCTTGATCAATATAAACAATTTTACCGATCTTTGACACTCTTTGTGTACATGATTCTTTTGCACTGATCCTTTCATAAATCTATTCTTATGCATATTTACTTGTGCAAATATGAACTTTAGCACATTTTATGTTAGGAATTGATGTGAGATGTATCATTAGATATATATTTCCAAACTTACCCTTCTCACTTAGTTTGAGATGATGTGATCACCTTCTCCATTGGATTGGGTGACCTTAACTCCATTTGTTCCAGTGCCTCCATCTCCTATCTTTTTCTTCCATGTTTGATTTATCTCCTTACTTATTTGATCAATATCAACTTTTCCTTTACCCCTATTTTTGTGATTTTCTATTGGTACTTGAGTTTTGTAATATTTTCTTGAATGTTTAAACTTGTGACATTTGGAACATGCATTATTAGGTGCATGGTTTTTCCTTTTATTAATCTAATAAGGTTTTATCTGTGATCTAGATTCATATACTCTATGTCCATGCTTTTGACAATTGTAGCAATAGCCTTCAAATCTTGGTGTACTAGATACATTTTTTATGCTTGACCTACACTCATGCATTTAATCTCCTTGCTTCTTGCAGTAAAAACAATAACTAGTAAACTTAGATTTTGGATTTTGCATACCATTTTTTCTTTGGCAAATGCTTGAAATATTACCAAGTTTTCTATAGTGGTAACATGTCGATTTTCCCTTTGGCTTTGCAATTCTCAATTCTCCATTTCTGGATGATTCCCTTTGCTGAGTAGATGAATATCCTAATCCTATAGTGTTGCCAAATGGCCTCATAAGTTCTTAAAATTATTTCATTACTTCATTTATCTTGTTAAATTTTCCATATTTTCTTTTTAAATTTTTAGTTCATTTTTTAGTAGATCCTTCTATGATATTAGATGTGCAATTTTCACATCCTTACCATTCAACTGTTGATTTACAAGCACCAGTTGATTCATCATATCAAGTTTAGTGTTTGTGAGCTTTTGTACATTAAATATCATTTTTCAAGTCCAATTACCATTTTCCTTTTGTCTTCCTAATAGAAAACCTTGTCTTCCTCATCTTTCTTCTTTTTCTTAGTTATTTCACATAACCTTACTAATTGAATCTCATGTTCCCTTTTTAATCCTCTCACTTTTTCATTTAGGAATTTGTTCATATCTAATAGATCTATAGTTGTTGTGTCATTTGAATTTATTGGTTTAAATAGTCCTTCAATTTTAACTTCTTCATAAGAAAACTAATTGTGTTGAATAAACAATTCCTTTCTCCTTTTTAGGGATTTCTTCATATCTTGTCTTGTTGTTTCAAGTTTCTACAATAGGAACTTGGTGTCAATTAATTGCTTGTCAAAAGTTTTGTCCAATCTAAAATCCTCCATCTTCAAGATCTTTACTCCAAGTTATTAAACTTCTCCAATAGAACTAATCTTTGATACCAATTCTTAGAAGTCTTAATTGGACACTAAGTTATTAAGAGGGGGGCATGAATTAGGATCTATAATATTTTAACCTATTTAAGGATCCTAAAATACATTTATCACATTTACCATCTCATATCAAATTTCTTATGCATGAACAACTTATATAATCAAAATTTAATAGCATATAGAACTAATCTATCAATCACATGCATGAAAAGTTATCACATGACACAAAGGTTTTGGCTACCCAGAAATACTTCAGAATGAAGGTAAAAATGGGGTGGGGATGAGACCCACAAATATTCACTACTATAGTACTAAAGTTAACCTATTAGTGCGACAATTTTTGACCATATACAATGATCTATCCTATGAGGGATGTTCCCTATTAAAATATTTTGAGACTATTAGATCTCACCTTGTTAAAGGATTTCACACTTCCAAAACAATAAGGACTTTGTTAGGAGATTTACAAAGAGTTGTTAAGACCACTTTGTTAAGAGATTTACCCTGTCTTCATCAATTAAAATTAATTCAGTATCTAATCCTTAGTATTCTCTAATAAGATGATATTGGATCTCCTCTTTCCAATCTGATCCTTATATCTGATCTGATAAAAGTTTTATGTCCTTCACTTCTTGACTAGGTTGCCTTCTATGTTCTAAGAAAGAACACTTTGCCTCTTCTACAATGTTTACACATTCGCACATGAATGATATGAATATTCTGTTCACTCCTTGGTATCTTTACCATACCATACTCTCTCATATACATCAAAATAGGTAAAGTTCTAGTCTAGTTAAGGATTTCATAAAGAGTTTTCTAGATGCTTCATGTTTTGCCTCTTCATCTCATTTGTTCATCACATAAAATAGGGATATGTGATCCACATCATAAAATGTGTAAAAATATTTGCAAAATAATCTACAAGTATTAAATAGCACATCCATGTCACCTTGAAATAGTTAACCTCAAAGTTTACATCATTTTTTATTGGTATGTAAATTCTGTAGTACTTGATACACATTGTTTCTGATACTTGATACTCACTATTTAATTTATTGTCACTCATTCTCTACTATGCTTAACACCTTATATATATCTCATCTTCAACATACTTGAACTACTAGGTCAACATTACACTCAGCTTATATTGAAAATACTTGACAACCACATATTTTGTTGGCTCCTATAGACATTGATATATACAAGTTTACATACATGACTCAACCTATATAGAGTAGCTCGGTCACAGTAATGACCGTATGACTCTACCTAGCAAATGACGAAGTGTTTGACACTAATAGAAAACAAAAATTAAAGAGACCAACATATATTAATGTAGATTTGGTAGAAAGTATGAATGATATGAAGAGTAGAAGTGGTGGAGCAATTTTCTTAAGAGGAAGATTGGTTTTTTGGCTAAGCAAGAAAATAGATTGTATTTCACAAAGTACAGAAGAAGAAGAAGAGTTTGTAGAAACAACAAAAAATTGAAATCAAATTATATGGATAATGTAGATGTTGAAGCATATTTGAGTTGAGTTTATTAGACCTATTGTCATCCATTCTGATAACACAAGTACAATAAATATGTCAAAGAATTCAATATTACACTACAAGATGAAGCACATATTTATTATCATGTTTTTAGAGAGAAAATTGTAGAGAAAGAGATTAGAATTGAGTATGGTAGTACAAAGGAACCTATAGAAGATACATTGATTAGAAATAGGAATTACTAGGGGGGGAATCAATATTTTACAAACTTTAGCCCAATATTAGATATTATTAACAATTTTATAACTTGCATATGGAAGTAAACTAACTATGCTGAAAAATAAACATAATCATGCAATAAGAGAACTCATAACACCATTTTTTTAAAACTAGGGAAATCTTGACAAGGAAAAACCTTGATGGGAATGGTCCTCACAATATGATCCACTAATAAAAGGTATCCTATGAAAGATATTGACCCTGTTAGGAGTCTATTAAATTCCTATAGTGTCTCAGGCCTTGTTAGAGGACTGGGCCTTTTTAGAAGCCTCAAACCTATTTGAATATGTAATATACAAATAGAAAATATATGCAAGATGAGCCCACTACCCAAACATGCAATATACAATATAGTTATTCAATACAAAGAGATAGATACAAAAATCTCTTTTGCAATGTTGATGATATCTTCAATATCATATTTGTCCTTCCTACTTCATCAAAAAACTTTACCTCAATTCAAATTCTCCCGATCTTATATCAAAAATTGTATATCACATAATACATACATATTTCACAAAACTCTGCATTCATGATCTTTCCTTTATACCTGGGTAATTTACAAATTACAGCTTGGTCAGCCTTCATGTCTTTATACACTTTATAAAATATAATATTAACTTTCAATGACTTAGCATTAACATACAGGATGTCATCCCTAATTAGGTAAGTAGTTATTTTTAAAGAAAATAGTTCCTTAAACCAAAATACCCATTTCTCTATTATACCTTATTCTTCTTGTATACTATTTTAACTGGTAATTTGATCATAATTCTCCCCAAATTGTATGTATGGTCTTGCAGACTTGATAGTAGAATCCTCATACTATGCACTATCTTTCCTCAAGTGTACATGTGCCAATATGACTTTGGTGAATTGAACTGATGAAAAATCTAACTATTCTAGTAGACAAACCATGTAACACGTAGACAATTTTCTAAGTATACATTCCAAAACTTTATTTACATAATCTGCTGCTTCATATAGCTAATATGTTTCCATAAATAAAAATATCACATATTATAACCTATCCAAATTTCCAACAATCTCCCCCTTTGGCATTGATGACATTTTATAGGAAAATTGGCCAAGTTTTGAACAAAAATTCAAAATTTGTGGCCTTTACAAAATTTAAAAATTGTGGATCATATATATATATATATATCATTTTTTTCTAATACCACCTAATTATTTTCTACAATACACCCCTTACATATATACACATACAAGTTTCCTTATCTCTCACTCTTTGACATTAATGACAAAGGTGCCAAAGTTTATGCACAAGTCAAAATTGAATTACCTTCCCCCTCATGATGAGTTTGACATCCTAGAAATATAGTCTACAAAGCTTGACTTTAGACTCTCAAACTCTTCCTAACATGTGTCCTTTACTTCCTTTGACACATTGATAAGAGTGCATAGACCATAGGATGCTACTTCAACAACATTAAGATAAGAATACAAAAAATTCTCATATGATGTCTTGGTTGTAAGATATTCATCTAATTGTTTCTACACATTACTAATCTTCAAGGTAATATGTTCTCTTAATAGTAAGAACCTATTTATAATTCTATCTTTCTTGAGCTCAATGATCCTTATGTCATCATGAACATGTGTAATGGTTGCTTCAAGTTCTTCAATCTTTGTATCTAGTTGTTGGAGCTTATTCACTAGATTCTGCAACTCACTCACATTTCCATTTAGCTCATAATTCAAATCTATAACATGATTGCATGATAGGGTGCATTGTTCATACAATTTCCTCCCTCCTATTAAGCATCTTCTTAGTTTCTTGATGCAAGCATCAAGTTTCAGAAATTCATTTCTTATATTAGTGCATACTGTAGCAAATAATTTTTCATCATTCTTGATTTTTGCATGTGCCACTACCACTTCTATTAAAGGAGTAAAATTGTCATCAAACAATTTTACCAAGTCCTTCACTCTTAGATATGGATTAGTCCTTGACTAATATGGAATCACGCTATTTTTCTAAAACATCTTCTAAAGTCTTTTTAGACTTTTCACCTTCTTGTTTCTTTTAGACAATTTACTCAAAGATGATATCATACCTATCTAATCATCATCATCTTTATACAAGTTTTCCAATGGTGATTCTAGTAAAGATTTGGTCTTCTCAAGAGTCTATAGTAGAATGTTGGTTTCATGCTAAAATTCAATTCTATCAAATTTAGTTTCAGTATGCTTCAATTGTGGCAAGAATATTGACTCTTGCAATCTGTCGTCCAATTCCTTTAATAATCTTTTCTTGTTTTTGCTCCTCTATTTCCTCCTCTTCTTCTTTCTCCCTTTCTTTCATTTCTTCTTCTTTTTCTTCTTTTCTCTTCTCCTCTTCTTCTTTCCTCTCTTCCTCTTCTCTTTTATTTTCTTTTTTAACTTTCTTCTTTTCTTCTTCCTTCTTCTTTCTATCCTCCACTTCTTTTTTCTCTTCTTCTTCTTCTTCTTGTTCCTCAATCTCAGAGCTTATGTAGCTCACCAAATTACCAACAATGGATGATCCATAATCTTTGAATGGATCCTCTATGTATCCAAGATGATTCTTGTACTTTCCACTTGCATTTTATCATTACCAATAGTTACCTATGGAGTAGCCTTAGACATTATTTTATTTTTATTGACTTTTGCAATAATTGTAGGGATTGCTACCCCTAATTCCTTTTTTATTTCTTCTTGGATAGGTAATAAGGTCATATATTTCACAATTGCCTCTTTTGTTTCCTCATTAACCTCTTCATAGTTACCTCCCATTATTAAAATTTCTCTTCTTTTATTCCTTAATTAGGGCTCAATACACTTCATGATGTTGTCAAGGTGTTCATCATTCCTAAACTCACACAGTTTCCTTATTTGATTTTTTCTTATCTTCTTGTCCTCATTAATTACCCTCACTTTCTATTCATTAACCTACCATACGAAAACTTAGGAATTTCTTCTATATGTCTTCAAATTTCTTATTTGATAATATCAGTGCCTTACTATTGCATTTTCTAGCTGTAATCTATATACACTATCATACAAATCATAGAACTTGTTCAATTGTACAAAGTTACCATTATTGATGATTTCATTGTTGTGTGTCTCTACTTTAGGCTTCTAGGGCTTCCTTTCTATAGGTGATTTATTTCCTACCTTCACTTTATTTGCATGTTTTGCCCCTATTTTTTTCCCATTCAATTCTTCAAATTTAGATTCAATTATTTGAACCTTTCTTTGTTATGTACCATGGATAGTTTTTATTTTCTTCACGGGCCCACTTATCATTTCCTTAGTTCTTTTGTGTGCAAAAGATTCCATTTTATCCTATTTAATTTTAGTTAATCTTGTAGACCTTTTGGTGTTGGGTAGGATAATTGTTTAATCTATAACAATGTTCACATCTTCTTCCTCATTTTTCCTCTGAACTGGTGACATAACTTGTAGTTGAACTTGTGAAACTATTGCATAAGGTGCACTTGCTAACAGTCCAACTACTATGACTCCTTATGAAAATACTATCTCCATTGCTAAAGGTTTTTCATTTAATATTTAATATTCCCCACTTGCTCTCATTTCTAGAGAAATTCCCATAGCTTCCATATACTTGTCTCTTCTCATCTTTATTTATTTCAATATGGTCTCAATCATCTTATCTACTCTTTGCTTAATGTCTTTGTTGTGAAGTTTGCTATGAACTTCCTTTACTTTTTCTTAATATGTGCCCCATCTAGGACACTCCATATCTCTTTCTAACTCAAGGATTATTTTCGCATATCCTTCTATTAACTCTTTTGTCATCGCATACCCCATAAGGTCAATGAATTCAACCCTTGGTACTATTGCTTCCGTGTATGTCACATCAATTTCAACCATTAAACATATGTCCTCTTTACTCTTCTCTACAAAATATGGAGGGATTATATACTTCAATTCATTGTAGCTTGGAAAATATTCATCATTCTAGAAATGGCCTATGTTATTATGTCCTTTGATTGCTTGCTATAGTGGTAAGTGATCATGTTCATTGTACAATTATTACTATCCCATTCATGTTTTGGCATTCCAAGAAATTTTATGATTACTTGAAAAAAATAGATGTGTTATCAAGGATTCAAATGTGAATATTGTGTTATTTGTTTTCTTAATTCTATTAATGTTGTCTAATAATTGTTGTCTTAGGATTTCACATATATTCACCCTATCCTTCTTTAATATCATCAAGCAAGTTGTATGGATAAATTCAACAGGTATCGAGTTTAAACTAGATATATAGTTCATCTTGTAAATAATAATCTTACTTATCGATCTCATTTTAGTCTTAGCCATCATATCCAATCTCATGTTTATCCCATATGACTTTGTTTTCAAGGTTGTCTCCACTAACTTATTCACATTTTTCCTATTAAAGCGATTGATGCCCTCATTACTTAATCTAGTAAGCTTGTGAATTAGTTCACTATCAGTAATAATAGATATATCACCTACCCAAAACATGTCTTTTTAAATTCTACTAAGTGTAATTTTGGTCCATTCATGGTTGTCAAACTCAGTAGAAAATATGTGCCTAATAATATTTAACTCATTCAAGTTCTCAAACCCTTGTTTTAATGATAGGTCATTGTTGCAAACTAAATCTAAATCATTATGGATATCACTATCATCAATTCTTTCAAATTTATAATAAATGTATTCCCTAACATCCTCAACATGTAAAATGATATGGGGCACTTGTAGAAATGCTCCTAGGGTATTGTTAGAAATGGAAAAAGAAATCTGTAAATAAGCAATACCAGGAAAGAATCTAAGTGAATAAATGCATGAAAAAATATTATCATAAAATAGGAGAGAGAAAGCTCCAAGCTCCAACACCATGAGACAATATATTTGGAAAGGGGAAAGAAAAGAAAACCCCTTGTGACATTATGAATGAGGAATGAAAAGCCTAAGAAGAAAAAGAGAGAGCAAGAGAGCAAGAGCTCATACAATATTTGAGAAGAGGAAGAAACCTCATTGTTAAATGAGAGAGGAGGGTCATCTCTTAAATAGAGATGAGAGAGAGGAGTTAGAATGTAACTCCCATGTCTATGAATGCCACCATTCATAAGTGTGTAAGGCCAAGTGTGAGATTCCTCTTAAGGAGGAATAATCTAAAATTAGAAATTACAATACATATTTATCCTCACATATTCCACTAGATGACAAAATAAGATGTAGTGGAAAAAGGACAAAAAAGAAATATATTAGGATACCTTGGCTTATATCCTAATATATTATAATAATAAATAAAGGAGGTCTAACCTTGGTTTATAAATACACCAAGGAAAGATTACAACTTCTAACACCCCCCTTTATTCTTTACTTGGGGTAATTGCATCAAAGGGTATTAAACCCATAATTTACAAAAATCTGCAACTTAATATTCAATATGAAATAATTTGATTGTCTTCAAGCCATATGGAACATTTGTAGATCCAAGAGAAGCACATGAGTCCTTTGAATGTGATCAAGTGGAAGCATAGACACATCTTCGAGAAGGTTCCTTGATGGATTACCTAAAAAAAAAAGAACAACAAGACAAATATCCACAAGTAGAATGCCATCATATATGCAAATTCGAAATCCTTTTGAATAAGGATAATAAAACTCTCATAGAGAAACAATGAGTAAAACATGTTACTAGAAAACAATGGAGATAACCTGATATCAAGATAAAGTATATGCTCAAAAAATTGTCAACAAGGACAAATTGAGTAAAAAGCTTGATCAATGCTCTCATGAAAAGTATATTATACTAATGCACAAATGACCACAGACAAGGCCAACTAATGATACTTGCATCAATCTTGCATCAATCACGTGGATATAGACAGTCCACTTAATGAATCATCCCACTGCAAGCTAATGGGTGATCAATCCATAACATGCATGACTCATGATCTAAGCAATAAAGTATGCAGATCATTATCACATTAATATATGAAAATAAAGTAAAAAGAGAGACATGCTGATCAAATTAGAATTATCATGATTTGTTAGGATAATCAAAAGAATGGATTATGAGGATAGAACAACATATTGCCTTCAAATTGGATCAAATCATCTGAATTTGGAGGGAAAACTCCAATAATAACATCCTCTTCATGAGGAACAGAAAATGGAACAACATGGAGGGAAACTCAATAAATATATTATCCTATCAAAATGGAACAGATAGGATCAAATGGAGGGAAACTCCATATAAAATGAGTGCATACCAATATAGGATGGAGGGATACTCCATGGGCTAGATAAGGAAACTATGTATCAGTTATACTGAGGGGACCTACATAGTTAACCTTGAAAAAAATATTAAGCTCCCTATGCAACTCAAAAAAAAATATCATATAAATCATGTAGATCATTGGTATAAAACCAGAAAGTGCCAACATGGGCATAGAACAATGCTTTAAAAGCATAAAAGTGCAACTATGAGAACATCAAAATATCAAAATGAAGGAAAATGTGTAAGGTTACTCATAATCCAATTAAGTAAAATGATTTAAGGAAGATCAACTAAATATAGATATCAGGTATAAAACTCCATTGAGGGTAAACATGAGTATTTAATTTATTTTCTGAAAGAATATACCAATTTTTGAATCATCATAATCATAAGAATTTATATATTTATCTGGGCATATATGTGGGCCCCCATATATGCTTGAATAAATATACATAAAATATGAAATCCTTC
The DNA here is from genome assembly GCA_028749045.1 of Cupressus sempervirens. NCBI lineage: Eukaryota > Viridiplantae > Streptophyta > Pinopsida > Cupressales > Cupressaceae > Cupressus > Cupressus sempervirens. Next base: position 530,852,066 of record CM053790.1, read on the forward strand.
AATGAAACAAGGTCATATCTAGCTCACATGAAGCCAAATTATTGATGAAACATAAATACTTATTCTAAAAAAATAGACTTGAGGTACTTACCTTGATGCTTGATCAAAAATTAAAATGGAAAAATATAAATACTGTTAGAATAGAAACAAGTAGCCATTGACTATTCATAATTTAGAAAAGGACCTACACCAAAGATTAGTAATGGCAGCTTTACTATAAAAAAAACTCAGAAATTGTAAAGAACTCCAAGAATAGTAAGAGACAGTCACAGCTGGAATGAAAGTTCTGATACCCAGAAGATGTGCAGCCATGGCAGTAAGATTCCTGGCTAAAGTAATGATGGGTTTAGAATTTGTGGCAGAGGTATAGGATTTAGGCAAATATGAAAGCTTTTGCAGGTCCAATAGTATAGGTTTCCAAGGCACCAGTCGTAGTGCAACTATTGTAATTTTCCTGTGTCACTCGAAGAACATTATGGGCATTCGTAGCAAAGTTGAACACGAGTGTATCTCCAACTTTGAAGGTGGAATTGCCGCCCAGCTTGTTTAGAGTGAATTACCAGTGGGAATAGTCCACCCGGAGGCCCCTCCCATAGTATGATTGACTGCAACAGTGAAAAGGAGAGCTCTTATACAACAAACGGGCCTGATAATGGGATGAATAAAATACAGAGAAAATTGAGGGAAAGAAAGAATGCGTGGCTTGAGCATTTAAGAATAAAAAGTAAAATTACAAGATAAACAAGATGTGAAGAGAAAACATCCCTTCATCCCATTGAAAGCTTAGAGGAAATCATATGTTCGAATTCAGAGAAATCCAGCAGTCCATTGTAATCCAAATCAAATATGCAAATCATCTTCTCACAGTTATGCATATCTTGTTCCAGTGGAATCAATCCCATTGTGGAAAGGACCTTCTGAAGCTCGTCAGAAGAAATGTACCCATCTTTTTTCTCATCGAACACACGGAATGCTTCCATCAGATCTTTTGAATAAACTAGCAGAGCCCTTGTACTAAGAAAAGCCATGTTCCTAGGTTGACCCACTCCACAAAATAGGTTCAGAATGCCTAAAAACTGCACTTCAGCTTGAACAAGGATCGAAGAATGGGTCTGCAAGAAATAGGAGACCAAGCCCTTGATTTGCATTTGAGCATGACCTCGGAGCAAATGATGAAGTCAGCGCCTCAATCGAGTCTCCAGCACCTCAAATGATTTCTAATGGACGAGATGGAGTTTACTGAGGCTGAGAGCAACATGAACGATCTGGTCTCTAAGTATATGCAATACCAAGATGCTACCGCTGATGATGAAGGGGAGTAAGACGATGAAGAAGAACAGGAAATGTGATCATTCTACAATAATATCCATATTAATGACTAGTGTTAAACATTGTCGACAACGGCTAGTTGTGCAGGCTTCTAGATGTAATTGTCTACTTAATTTTTTGTTTCCCCACCTACTACTGGAGGTTAAGAAAATATGCATAAGTTGCTTCTTTCTTTGATACCTCTCTGCTACATTACATTGATATGTATGTAACACATGTGGATCGAATGTCCTATAAAGTTTTTTGATATAAGAGTGATGAATTTGTTTTTGTTTTTAAAATATATATATATATTTGCTATCCAGTGCTATCCAGGTCTTGAAAGAAAAGCTAGAAATTGGTTAAAACCGAAAGGACAAGATGAGTCAAAGAGATGGATTCTCGGCTGACCATCGAGATCCTTTCCAGTATGCTGGAGAACGACAAAGCCCGCAATAAAAGAGAAACTGAAAACGTAAGGACCCACAACTAGGAAGCTCTGAATTAGTAACAAACTTTGCCTATTTCTCCTTTCTTACAAATTCAAGGCATGGATACAGTAAAAAACCAATCAGGACCACAGTAAGGCTGACCACCATGAATTTTTGTGATGCAATAACCACCACCAAAATCAACAAAAGAGAAGGTGGAACGCAAAGCAAAATCACCCCAAGCATTCTGAAAGGCACCTTATAAGGCCAATGCATATTTGGCTCTTTAAACCTTAGCCACATAAATGCTGCAAACTCTGCAAACATACCGAAATAGTAGAGATAATTCTCTATGGCTACAATCTCTTGAAAGGTCATCGATGATAACAACAGCATGCCTGATGCAGAAAACAAAATGCCTAATAGAGGAGTTCCATATTTCGATCTAACTGCAAACATCGACGGTAACATACCTCTCTCTGCCATCCAAGAAGCTGAAAAGAATCACTACTCATCTCTGCCTCAAACATACCCATGTTTGAAAGAGCAAAAGCTGCTTCCATAACCAGGATAATCAGAAATTGGTGGAGAGGACAAAAAATGAAATCTTCAATAGCAAACACTAAAAAGATAAGAAATTGAAGTCTATTGTGGGCAGTTTTACATATGCTTGTACATTTCGCAGGCAGAAAAAATGGAAAGATTACAGCATGAAAAAGAGGGGAAACTTCATGGCTGATACAAAGGCAATATAAATCTATGGAACTAACTAAGACCCCACCAAAAAGTGCAAAAAATAATTGATATGAGGCAACAAGAGTTTGAGACAACGAGGGCTTAATGAGAAACCAAGCGGTGCTATAACATCAAAGGATCAAGTCCTCTGATTGCTGCAGCAAAAGGACAAAAATTCAGTTCCATTAGGTAAACCAACCTGCAAGAAATTGATAAAGGCTTGCAAATTCTAAATAAATAGAAAAGAGCAAAATATTGACTGGAGAAGTGAATTCTGAATCAAAATGCTTCCCTCGCATCTCATAGAATTCACTCCTCACGGCCTGGAACCCCAATAAATATTTCTACAGCAAGGGTTCCATTCATCAAATCAACAGAGACATTCAACTCATCAATAGAGCCAAACCCAAAAGGCCAAAAAAAACAAGTGCGAGCCAAACCTATGTAGGAAACCAAAATGCTAATAAAAGGCAAAAGCTGGAGGAAGGACATGCAAGATAGATATCAAAAGAGCACAGAGTGGCTTATAAGGAAAACCCTTTCACGGCAAGCCTTCCAAATGGGGTTAGATGAAAACTAATAGAAAATAAGAAGTAACCTGTAAAAATTAGAGCAAATAGAAGTTAATCAAGTTTGGCGGTAAACTAGCCAAAATCAAAAAAAAAATTCAATTTCTTCCAACTTAAGAGATTTTAAAAAAAATTAGTGAAATCTCTCTCAAGAGTCTCCTTCGAATTGTACCTTCATGCAAACACTCAAAACAAAGATTAAACTGCTCTGATACCATGTTAGAAATGGAAAAAGAAATCTATAAATAAGCAATACCAGGAAAGAATCTAAGTGAATAAATGCATGAAAAAATATTACCATAAAATAGGAGAGAGAAAGCTCCAAGCTCCAACACCATGAGACAAGATATTTGGAAAGGGGAAAGCAAAAAAAACCCCTTGTGACATTATGAATGAGGCATGAAAAGCCTAAGAAGAAAAAGAGAGAGCAAGAGAGCAAGAGCTCATACAATATTTGAGAAGAGGAAGAAACCTCATTGTTAAATGAGAGAGGAGGGCCATCTCTTAAATAGAGATGAGAGAGAGGAGTTAGAATGTAACTCCCATGTCTATGAATGCCACCATTCATAAGTGTGTGAGTCCAAGTGTGAGATTCCTCTTAAGGAGGAATAATCTAAAATTAGAAATTACAATACATATTTATCCTCACATATTCCACTAGATGACAAAATAAGATGTAGTGGAAAAAGGACAAAAAAGAAATATATTAGGATACCTTGGCTTATATCCTAATATATTATAATAATAAATAAAGGAGGTCTAACCTTGGTTTATAAATACACCAAGGAAAGATTACAACTTCTAACAGGTATCATTCTCCATAGAAATATATGGGTGCTTCTTAAACTTGTACCTAGGCCTCTTAGTCATATCACATACTATAGGATTCACCACTTTTTCATATTAAAACTCAAATTAGAACTATGCACACGATGAATACCTTGATTCCATGTAACTAGGGATTCTTTCAATTAGTTTCTTAGAACACTTCAAATTCACCTTAAATTTCTCTAAAACTCTCCTTTACTTCTTGCATGATCCAATGATACTCAATAGTTTGATTTCAACCCTTAAATCACTTCCAAATCATCTTTACATTAATTGTCAAGGTATGCAATAAAGAAAAGTTATTTTTTATTACAAGGAGACTTAAGTTCTTTTGTGCACTCAAATATGACTCCCAAATCATCTATGCACTTAATCACAACTTCAACACATAATACCCTACCTCATAGTAATTGTGCAAACCTTGACTCACTTTTTGTCATTACTTCTACCTCTGTAATGCTTGATCTCTTATGTAAAGTACTTAATTCAAATAGGATGAATCAAATACGATTTCCAACTTCAATCTACTTCCAAATGCTTTATTTGACTATTCTTCTAACACCAAATGTGAGCTAGTTGGATCTTTAGCTTTGAAGAATACCTCTTTAAATTCTTTTACATGTTCCTTATGTTGTCTTTCTTACTATCATTTATGCTATCAATTATTATAGCATTCTTTCTTGTACTCCTTATGAAGCTTGGATTCCTTGTATTTTTCCTCATATCCATTCTTTAGAATCTTGCTATATGACCCAAGTTGTTACACAACTAGCATACTGTGCATTATTTCCAAATTTGGGTCTAGGCTAGTTTATATGTGCTCTACAATTTCTAGCAATATGTCCAAAGTTGTTATATTTGTAACATATAAGTTTATTCATTTCTCCATTATTTCCTTCTTCAGATCTTATTCTTGTACAGTTATTATGATGAAGGGTGCTCCCCTTAATACCATAAACCCATAACAGAAAAAAAGAAACAAAAAAAAATGTGAGAACAAAATATGGACTTCCTATTATTATCACAAATGTAGAATTATAGTAATCTTCAAGACTAAGATGCGAACTACCACCCAGAGCTATTCTAGACAATGTTTCGGTCTTTCTTAAATAGGTAGATTTATGCCACCTGGGAAGGTTCTAGATGCTAAAACTTAATATCTAGGGCCAAAAGACCCTAAGAATACATATAGAGCTGGCTAAATACATCTTTGACAAATTATTTTAGAAATTTTGGGTAGCCCAACTTTGAAAGGCCATAACTCTTGAGCCATTGCTTTAATTAGCCATTATAACCACTTTTTAGAAATGCCTACTCCTAGTCTATAGGCTTGGAATTGCACAAATGTCATTTGATCTAGTTTTTGAACCTCATCCAGACGCTCTAAGGCCTCCAACGATGAGCTTGAAGATTTTTTCTCCCAAATTTTCTACCAAAAATCCGCAATAACTTCTTTGATAGTTAAGTTGGAGCAATGATATTTTTTATGGTAGGCTTATAATTCTAGAATAACTGTTCATGTAGAATATCAAAACATTCTAAGCTTGCACAAAAATCTTACTAAAAATAGTAAGCTCCTAGAAATAGTAACCACCCTGTCCACTAGTCCTTATTAAAATAGAAAAGAAAATATTATTGGGTGATGTAAGATTACTCTTACACTTGGAATGCTCCTACATCAGACACTTAGGGTAATTTGAGAAGAGACTCCATCATGTCTCAGGTTTTTATAGGAAAACTAACATGGTTAACCTCCTCCCTTGCTAGCCATGATGAATCCTCTATTGGCGTCCCTTTCCATTTGACTAGTTATTCCTTATAAGTTTTTTCCCTTGTACTTTTTCCAACATGACTATCTAGTATCTCTTTAATCTCCTTTTTAGTTGAACAAACTATTGGAATGCTTCACTGCACTTTTGCAACTTCATTTCCATCACCTCCTTCATAATAATCTATCAAATCTAAAATATTAAGTATTAGTGAAATGCTCAATTTAGCAAGCATCTCCAATTCATAAGCATTTTCAGAAACATAACTTTTCATTATCTTGCATGGTCCAAATTTATTCATCTTTAGCTTATTATTTGCACCCACTGAAAAATGCTCCTTTCTCAAATGAACCATGACTTCATATCCAATATGAAATTTCTTATACCTCCTTTTCACATCTACCTTAGCTTTATATTGTGTATTCATATTTATAATGTGCTTCCTCACCTCCTCATGAATATTCTTCAAATGTTCAACAAATTCTTTTGATTCAGCACTACTTATCTCTCCTTTATGCAACTACCCTAGTTCGAAAGCATTTTTGGGACTACTCCCATATAGAATCTAGAATGGTGATTTACTAGTACTCATATTGATAGAATTATTATATGAAAATTCTACCTATGGTAAAATAAAATCTCAACCCTTTGGCTTGTCTCCAACCAAACATCTCAATAAATTTCCCAAACTCCTATTCACCACTTCTATTTGTTAATCAGACTGTAGATGATGAAATGAACCAAACTTTAAATCTATCTTCAACTTTTTCCATAATGTATGCCAGAAATACCCAAAAAAATTGGCATCTTGATCTAAAACTATACACTTTTGAAGACCATGTAGTCTCACAAATTCTTAGAAGAACAACTCTACCACATGGACAACATCACTAGTCTTCTTGCAAGGAACAAAATATGCCATCTTTGAAAACTTGTCAACCACTGCAAAAATAGAATCATGCCCATGTTGTGTCCTCAATAATCCAAGAAAAAAATCCATGCTAACATCCTCCCACAACTTCTCTAGTATATGTAATGGATGATACAACCCTTATTCTACTTCACTCCTTTCGCCATCTAACATAATTTGCAACTTTGTACAAACTTTTTTACATCTTGTAGAAACCATGACCAGCAATAATTCTCAGTAGCCAAAGCAATGGTCTTATGTTTGCCAAAATGTCTAGGTAGTCCCCCACTATGCTTCTCCTTGATGAGATTCTCTCTTATGAAAATTTTGGGAATGCACAACTGGCTTCCTTTGAACAACATACTATCCTCAATCATGAAATCCAACCACTTTATCATGTCAAGTGTAACAAGTTCTGTACAAGTCTTCCAAACTTCACCAAAATCAGAATCATTTAGATACAAATTACTACATTTCTTAAATCCTACCACCTCTATCTGTATTTTTATCAAAAAGAATTGTCTTCTACTAAGAGCATCTACAACTTTGTTAGACTTCCCACTTCTATATTTCAAAACAAATGTATAACTCTACAAAAACTCAACCCACTTCAAATGCCTTTGGTTCAATTTTCCTTGACTATTTAAATATTACAAAATTTGATGATCATTATAAAAAATAGGCCCCTTATGAAGAAGATAGTATCTCCACTTCTTCAATGCTTGAACAGAAACAAAATATTTTCTTTTTGCTTCATTTAACTTCTCACTAAACCAAGCAACAGGTCTACCTTCTTGGCTCAAAACACCTCCGATTGTAGTACCAGTACCATCACAATCTAATTGAAACACCTTGTTAAAATTAGGAAGGGCTAATACAGGTTGCCCAGTAACCATTTATTTCAATAGATTAAAACTCTTATCTACTCCTATAGTCCACTTAAATTCTTTCCTATCCCCTCTCATTATTTCATTCAAGGGTCCACAAATACTGCTAAAACCTCTTATTAACTTTCTATAAAAACTAGCTAGTCCATGAAAAGATCTTATCTCTATTAGACTCTTTGGATTACGACATTCAAGGATAGCCTTCACTTTCTCTAGACCCATTTTTAGACCTTCTACTAAGACTAAAAATCCTAGGTACACCAACTCCTTTACAAAACTACACTTCTTCAAGTTTATCAGTCACTTTTCTTCCCTCAAATTATCAAACACCTTTCAAATATGAATTAAATGCTCCTTCAATGTCTTACTAAAGATCATTATATCATCTAGGTAAACTATGAAAAATTTATTGAGAAACTCCTTCAGTACCTCATTCATGAGCCATGTGAAAGTGCTCAATGCATTGGTTAGCCCAAAAGGCCTAACTAACCACTCATATAGTCCTTCTTTTGTCTTGAAAGAAGTCTTCTACTAATCACATTCTATGATATGAATCTGATGGTACCCACTCTTCAAATCTTTATGAAATACTCAACTCCACTCAAATAGTCCATAATATCATTCGTCCTTGGTAAAAGAAATATGTACTTGATTATGATCTTGTTGATAGCATGAGAATCTATGCATATCCTCCATTCTCCATTCTTCTTTGGTGCTAGTATAACTGGTACAGAACATGGACTTAGACTCTCTCGAATCAATCCCTTCTATAGCAACTCATTAACTTGTTTGTTCAGCTCTTTACTTTCTGTTAATGTTATTCTCTATGCTACCTTATTTAGAAAACTAGCTCTTGGAACCAAATCCATCTAGTGACTAATATTTCTTATTGGGGGCAATCCATCAAGTACATAATTTGATATAATATCAAAAAACTCTTCCAACATATTTGTAACTTCTGCAGGTAGCTCCTCTATTTCTTCTTTACTATCTTTTGGAATTATAGAAAAACACATATGCTTAAGCTTCATACCTTTTAGAAACTCTTTTCCATCAACAAAACATATTTTGAGAACACTACATACCTTTTCTTTTTTCTCCTGCAATGGCTTCAACTTATGATTCACTCCATCCTTGGTCAGAGACTTAGAGTGTAGGTATTTGCTCACTCATTGTGAAAAACACATTTGTGAAAATACCATGACCTACCCAATAACATATAACATATTTCCATAGGTATCATATCACAAAGTACATCATCCTGGTAGCTTCAAATCTTGAACTTTACTAAACACATCTCATTGACCATGACCTTGTGGTCATATTGCACCCAAGAAATATGGTATGGATGCAGGTGTTTTTGTCTCTTCAGCTTCAACTTTGTGACCATCATTTATGACACTAGATTATCAATACTTCCACCATCAATGATCACATTACAAGAATTCTTTTCACATCTACACCTTTTATGAAACAAGCTCCTTCTTTGATTAGGTTCATTCTCACCACTTAGCGAGACTCTTCTATTAACTAGGACTTCTCCTCTTTTAACATCTTCAAAATGTGAGGATATGGCATCTTCATCAACATATGAAACTCTATCTTGGCCTTCTTTTCTTTGATCTATCCTTCCTTGGTGATGGGAAAATTCAAATTTTCTATGCTCTTCTTCTCTACAGTGAAAAAATTTGCCATGATAGCCTCCTCTTCTACATCCTTATCTTCTACCTCTTCCTCTCTAATCTCTATTGTTTTGATCATAGAAATGATTGGAATTTTTTTCCCCTCTAGTACTAACTACTACTTCCAACCTCATCCTTATTTTTTTTATCATGAATACAAACTCCATAAGACCATCCACTAGATCTTCTACTGTGACCTCTTCCACTATTCTTCTTGTCAAACTTCTTGCTCAGTTTCTCATAAACTCTTTGTGAAAATTGGCATGCCTCCTTAATATTATTCATTCAAACTAGACTTATCTCATCCTAAATACTTGGCCTTAACCCATTAAGATAGTGACCCACTTTCTCCTTATTAGCTTATGCATGGTTGTTTCTAATGACAACTCAATAGAACTCTTCAGTATACTCTTGAACAAGTTTTCCCACTTGCTTCAACCCTTGTATTTTCTTCAATAGATCAAGCTCATAATCCACAAGAATGAATGGTTTCTTCAATTTAGCTATCATCTAATCCAATCTGGTGATTTTGTCCTTTCTCTTTCTATTTTTCTCCAACTGAACTTCCTGCCACTAGATCTGTGCATGTCCCTTCAGTTTTGCTTTCAAAAACTTGACCCTATCAAGATCCTCAATATCTTCATACTCAAATTACTCCTCTAGTTCATTGATCCAATCGATTAGCTCCTCTAGGTTAAGATTTCCCAAAAATGTGGGAACCTCAAACTTAGGTCTTTTTCCAATCTTGGAGATGGCCTTACAAAGCCTCTCTTCCTTTAGGTTAAGAACTGCCTCTACTTTGGCATTTTCTTATACTTCATCCTCATCCTCACTTTCATCTCTTATAGGAAGATTTATTCCTCTACACATTTTTCTTCCAATGCTTGCATTTTTCTTTGGAGGGCTCTAAAACCCTTAATTGTAATATCTAGAACTCTTCCACCATGCTTTCTTTGTGAAGGCATTTTTGTGCTTCCACTAAAACCCTAGTGCAAACTACCTCACAATTGGTGATTTGTCTACATGCTCAATGCAAACCATGGTCCTAGTGCGAATTGCCTCATAGTCAGTGATCCATCCACACACTCAAGAACTCTAGTTTTGATACCACTTGATGAAGGGTGCTCCCCTTAGTACCATAAATCCATAACAAAAACAAGAAACAACAACAAGTGCGAGAAAAAAAGTAGACTTCTTATTATTGCCGCAAATGTGAAATTATAGAATTCAAAATTACAATATGCTAACACACATGGGTGCCTATATTACAATAATGTACAAGACTAAGCTGCGAACTACCACCCAAATTTATTCTAGACAATGTTTGAGCCTTTCTTAAATAGGCAATTTTATGTCACCTAGGAAGGTTCTAGATGCTCAAACTAAATACCTAGGGTGACAGACCCTAACAATACATATAGAGTCAGCTAAATACATATTTGAAAAATTTGGTTAGAAATTTTGAGTAGCCCAACTTTGGAAGACGATAACTCTTGAATTGTTGCTCAAATTGGCTATTATAATGACTTTTTGAAAATGTTAGCTCTTGATCTACAGACTTAAAATGGCACAAGTACCCTTCCATCTAGTTTTTAGACCTTGTCCGAGCAATCTAATGCCTCTAATGGTGAACCTGAAGATTTTTTTCTCCTTAATTTTTCACCAAAAATCCACAATAACTTCTCTGATACTTAAGATGGAGCAATGAGATTTTTATGGTAGGCTTATAATTCTAAAATGAACCTTCAAGTAGAAAATCTAAACATTCTGAGCTTGTATGACAAAATTACTAAAAATAGTATGCTTGTGGAAATAGTAACCACCCTATCTACTAGTGCTTATTAAAATAGAAAAGATTGAAAAGAAAATATTTTTTGGGTGATGCAAGATTGCTTTTACACCTAGGTTGCTCCAGCATCATATTACCTCTAAAAATTCTACTATTTGTATTACTATTTTCAAACTTAAGTTTCTTACAATTTACATCTCTATGACCAAAACCATGACAATTATAACAATAACAATTAGTAACTAGTTTGAATGCCTTACTTGTGAAGTATTCTTTATATGACCAACTTCATTACATGAATAACATCTACCTTTTAATTTATATCTTACTTCATTAGATGATTTAGTTTGATCAAATTCCTTGGGTTGGTCAACTTGTTCAGGTTGCTTGACTTGCTCAACCTATTTAAGTGTATTAACAGATTGATTTGACCCGATCCTCCTTTCTTCCTTAGGATGATGAATTTAAGGATTAGATTCCTTTCCATCTTCATATTTTTTAGCTAACTTTTCTCCAATGAAATATCCAAGACCAATCTTATAATAAGGTGGTCTCTAGGAAGATATTTGTTCATGAATCTTCTCACTAGTAGAATATAATCTCTCAAGTTATTACTTGGACTTGGTCAACTCTCCTTTCATAATGGTATTGTACTTCTCAATTTTTTTGTATTGCAACATAGTAGATTCAAGTTTAGATGTAACTTTTGTAAGATTATATCTTAGATTTGCATTCTCATATTTCAAATCTGACTCACTTTTGCTATCATCTTTCTTTATGTAACTTTTGTAAGATTATATCTTAGTTCATGCTTCAAGATTTCATTTTCTTTATTCAATCTAGAAACTTCATCACTATCCTTGATTTGATCCTTAGGGTCTTTCTTGGACTTGAGATGATCAATCTTATCTTTTAGCTTTCCATTATAGTCCTTTGCATCCTCATATCTTTCTGTCAAATCATCTCTTTCTTTAGCAAGAATATCAATTTTCTGAAGAGCTTCTTCTAGTTTTCTATTCCATATCCATAGGGATCTTATGCAAGTTGTTAAGCCTCATCTAAGGAATTGTTCTCTAATAACAATTTTTAGAAATAGGGTGAATCAACATTTTACAAACTTTATCCCAAAATTGGATATTATTAACAATCATATAACTTGCATATGAAAGTAAACTAACTATGTTCAATAATAAACATATTCATGCAATAAGAGAATTGTTTACACCATATTTTGTTAACAAGGGAAATGCTAGCCAAGGGAAAACCTTGGGGAGGATGGTGTCCACAAAATGATTCACTAATCAAAAGTATCTTGTGAAAGATATTGACCATGTTAGGAGTCTATTATATTTTTATAGTATCTTGATCCTTGTTAGAGAACTAGGCCTTGTCAAAAGCCTCAACCCTATTAGGAGTTGTAATATACAAATACAAAATGTATGCAAGATGAGCCCGCTGCCCAAATATACAATATACAATGTAGGTCATCAATACAAAGAGATAGATAATAAAAACTCTTTTACATTGCCACTGATATCTTCAATATCTAATTTGTATTAGTTGCTTCATCATAAACCTTTATCTTAGTTTAAATTCCTCTAATTTTACATAAAAATTTTCATATCACATAATACATACATACTTCACAAAATCTCACATTTGTAATCTTTCCTTTATATCTTGCTAATTTGCAAAATAAAACCCAATTAACCTTCATGTCTTTATACATTTGAAAAAATATAAAATTAACTTTCACTGACTTAGGGTTAACATCTGGGATGTCATCCCTAATTAGTTAATTAATTATTTTATTAAAAAAATTTCTTAATCCAAAATACCCATTTCTCTATTATACGTTATTCTACTTGTACACTATCATAATTGGTTATTTGATCATAACTCTTTTAGTAATGTATGTTATGTCCTATGGACTTAACTATACAATCCTCATACTCTATACTATCTTTCCTTAAGTGCACACATGAAAACATGACTTCTATAAACTATGTTGGTCAAAACTCTAACTATTTCGATAGATAAAGCATGTAAGACTTAGATAGTTTTCTAAGTATACATTCCAAAACTTTATCTTTGTACCCTACTTACTTCATATAGCTATTATGCTTCCATAAATAACAACACCACATATTCTAATCTAGCCAAATTTCCAACAATATTTACAAATCCTTTACCAAATTATACATTTGAGTGTTTGAGAGGCATTGTTGGGGATATTCCCATACCTACTTCTAAGTAGATGATGTAGAGATTGCAACAGTCTAGTAGTACAAGAGCACTATTGTTTATCTATGCTGAGTGCTTGATGCTTCCTCCATGGGGGACTATTTTGTGCTTGAGATAAATTGTAAAAGACTCTTGGTAGTTGATATTTAACTAGTGTCTTTTGACACTTGAGTTGATTGAGGATACATAGAAAAAAATTGACATAATGATGCCTTTGTCATTGATGTCAATAGAGGAGGAAATGCATGAAAAACATTTCCTATGAATGAGGGAGAGAATGAACTCTTGAGTATGGGGAAAGATGACGTAAACATATTTTATAAGGAAAATATATGGCAATGGGGTAGATGCATTGATTACAAGATAATTGATGAAGATGATTTGAAAATATGAGAGTAGCACTAACAATAGAGTTGTATTTGATATTCATGGGACTTAGATGTTTTTCATCTATGTTGCCATCAATGCCAAAAGGAAAGATTGTTAGCATGAATTTTGATGATATTTCTATGGGGGATTATCCTAGCATTTGGTAAAGTGTTTTTGTGTTCATATGTTGCATTCATGACATTATTTTTCATTGATGTCAACATACTAAAGATTGATAGAGTAGTAGATAGAGATTGAGGCCTTGCAACTCAAGGATTACAAATGAGATGAAGTGTGGTTGAGGACATGTTCTATAGATCTTCCTAATCCTATCATTAAGGGTACACAAAAAAAGCCATAGACTAGTAGCAATTATTTGAGATTTACATAAGATAGTTTATAGACAAAGTTTTTCAGAAGTGATTTCTAGAAATTAGGTTATATATCCTAACAAGTATAGAATATAGTTGAGAAAAGTTAGACAAAGGTAGAAGATATCCTAATGATGACATCAATGAGTGTGCAAATTTAGTAGTTGCACATGTGAAATATTTGTAAGGCCTATGATTCGATAATGTTATGTAATTATGAAAAGATGCAATGTAATGTGTATTTTTTTAATCTTAATGAGGTCCTATTATAATTGTAAATTGGGAAAGACATAAGGCTAACTCAATAAATTATTTTTGAGGACTTGGTATAAAGTAAAGTTATATTCCTTGTGATAATGTGCAAAATCAAGTATGAGATTCTTTTGAAATAGAAAGTGAATTGTAAGTGTGAAGTATATGTGAGTTAGCAATCTAAGGGATTAATGTAATGCAAGTTTGTAGATATTGTATTGATATTTAAGAAGAATTTGATGCAATAGAGGAATAGTGAATGAGCACAATGACTATTATTTGGTAGAGAATGCTAGTGGACAATTGATCAATTACTATTGTTCTAGAAGGGAATTATACAAAGGCTAGTTAGACAATGTATTTGGTGGTCTTTCCACTAAATTTGTTTGGATAGTGGGTCCTTTTTCCTTCCATAACTCCTAACAGGGTTGGCACAACTCCTAACAAGGTTGAAATATCCTAATAGGGACTGATATGTACTAAATGTATTTTATTGGCTCCTAACAATGTCCATCCTCTTGCAAGGAATTTATACATTAGTACATCATTTTGTGGGTGCCATCCTCATTGGGGTTTTCCCTCTGACCAAGGGTTTCCCTAGTTGAAAAATTTGGTGTTGTTGTGTATGGTTATCTTCTTTTATTTATTGCACTTGTACATTACATGTTTCAAATTTAATAAGGAGAATAAAAGTTGTTTTGATTGCATAACTAATTCACCTCCTCTCAATTATCTTGGTGGCCTTTACTTTCTAACAACTCTTTCAAGAAGAAACACCATTTCTAGCCAAAAGTTGCAAAGAATGGCTTTATAATGCCCTAAATTTCTTTGCTTCAAGAACTTTAATTAGTTATGTCAAAGTACAAAGGTGAAGGAATGTATTCAAGTTGAGGTATAATTACCATTGCTCATGCACTTTACTAGCAAGTAGGAGCATCCAAACAAGGCCAAAGAAGTGACTAGGATAGAATGCAAATGTGAACTACCATCATAAGAAGCATTAAGTGACAAGTTTATCCTACTCAGTTTTTCATCTTGATTTATGGGTTTTCAAGTCTCATTTGAACTGCATCCCTTTTTGAAGTCCTAGTGTGGCCAAAGTGAAAGTCCCTCGAGGGTAGAAATCTTCATAGAAATGATCATGTTAACCATGCATTGCTGACATGTAATACCCTAATAAGAAGATATGAAATTTCATGCTTTCTTGATATTCTCAAATGTAAGACCCTAAGAAGGTAAAATGGACAGTATCAAGGTATAGTCAGATTGGAAGACATGAGGCTAAATCGGTTGTCATAAGTGGAGCTAGTAGCAGTATCACAATGTAGCTTTGAAGGTCTAGGAATTTCTCTTTAGTTATGTCTTCTCCAACACCTCTAATTTCATTTAGCACTTCTTTGATTTAACCTTAGTAATGGGCAACAATTTCTTCTTCTTTCATTCTCATGTCATCAAACATGCCTCTCAAACTTTTTGTTGCATCCCTTAACACAACTTTGTCACCTCTATGAATTTGTGCCAACTTATCCCACATTGGATTTGCAGTAATGCAATCCTTTACATCATCAAACTTAACATATCTTAGGAAAGATCCTAGATATATCATCATTTAATTTTGCTCATGTTTCTCATTCAATTGATCAATTTTCATAAGTCTGAGTACTTCAATATATTCATTGTCCAAGTAGTATACTATAGAGTCTCCATCTCTAGATAGATGCAATCTCATCAAATGTTGTCATGATAGGAAGCTCTATTTGTTCACCTTGGGTACCTCTCTCTTGTACATCTTGATCTTTAGCTTAAGTTCCTTCAAACTTTTCTTACAAGCACCAAATCTCTAATACTAATTATTAGAATGATTAGAATAATTGAGAGGGGGGGAGGGATAAGTTATTCTCTAGTTTAGATGTACCAATTCAACTTTTAACAACTTAAAACAACTTAGTCATACTCTTAAATCCACTCAGCCAATATAGTTGATCATCTGTTATCAAACTTATTCATTCACACTTAGATCTATGTTTAGCACATGCCAAATTAAAAAATACTTAAATAGTAAATAACATGGAAACAACATTCACACAAGCATGACACCAACATTTAATGTGGAGACCTAATTTGTTTATGAAAAAAAAAAAAGTAACATGCTAACACTTTTCACTCTTTTGAAGTGAGGTCAATTAAGAGCCAATCCTGTTAAAAGTTACAAAACACACTATTGGGTGTGACCCTATTAAAGGATTTAATCACCCCATGAGGAGTGGCCTTGTTAGAAGTCTTTAAAACATTCCATAAAAATGTCAAATTGATTAAAGGATTTACAATATGATTGTTAGGTCAACCTTGATTAAAGGATTTTATTGCCATAATGGTTAAAAAGTAACAACTAGGTTTGATATAATAAAATACAACTCACTTTGAAAGTTTAGATCTTCATTTATCTCATTCTTGGTTTATTGACTAGACTTCATCACACTCTTCATCTTTGATCTACTTGGAAACACTTCAAGTAATCTTGTTATCACCATCTTCTCACTTTTCCTTTGTAACTCTATTCTTCACAATTTTCTACTCAAAAACCAAAGCATCACTTATGCTTCCATAAGTTGACAAATTTCATATTTTTATCTTTAAAATACTTGTAAATCTTATGGTTTCATTAGATTCATCGAATCTATCCATCATTTTTTCCTTCTTCTTATTTCTTGAAACTTCTTGAAACTTCTCACTAAATCCCTACCTTAGATCACTTTACAAACTCAATTCATGCATTAAATATTCCATCTAATAAATTCTTATCTTTAATGCTCTTTAACTGTTCCATTAATTCAATTGTGTTAGCTTCAAACCTTGATTCGTATGGAAACTCTTAATTTGAGGTGATGTGGGGAAGGTGCATGGAGGGTCTAAAACAACATGTGGAATATAATCCACTTTCAACCTTCACACCCCTTCTTAGAGTACACATGGAAGCTACACATTGAAAAAATGAAACTACAAAGAACACAAGACTAGATGCATTATATTTTAGTTGTAATTATTTTTCTTCACATATAGAACAACCACAACATTCCCAACTATGACACCTTCCTAGTTGAGGCCTGAAAAAAAATAGGAATTCTTCTATCATATTCTTCTCGTTTTCTTGTAATGTTACTTCCCTACATCTAACCAATCTTCTTTTATAGCTAGGTAAGCCAAAAGTTAGCTAGTCCAGTGTTAATTATAATTTAGGACCATACTTGGACGAGAAAATGAAAACCCTCACAAAAAGACATATAAAATGATGCACACTCAAAGGTAGGTCCACATATGTTTTAGGAGTTGTCTCCTAACTGCATAATATGCCACTAAACAACCAAAGCCATGCCAATTTGAACAACTCATTACACAAGGTGAAAACATTAGAAAAATAGGATTGCAATTAATGACATGGAACTTGAGAAATATTTAACGTAATAATTTGTTTACTTAGGACAATGTTCTAGGATAGGTCATTGACATGATGATAATTTATATAACATGCAAACAAAAAAAGAAACTTCTACTTCATGAACAATAAAATGGTACAAAAAATTGGAAATATTTTTGGTTGATGCAAGATTGCTCAAAGACCCAAGATATTCTTGCATCATGTTGACACTTAGTCATCACTATGTTCTTCATCTTTGTCATTACTAGCTTGCTTGGCTAATACTACATGTTGTCATAGCTTTTAGTTTCTCTTCATTTTTCTTGGCCATTACCAACACTTAGTTAATACTCTTTTTCTTAGCTTATATTTAAGTTCTTTAATCTTTTTAATTTAACTTCATCATTGACCTAGTAACCTATCACTTAGCCAAACTCAATGTTTCACTCAAATTCTTGACTTCCATCAATCACTTCTTCTACACTTCAACTCATCTATCTTCTTCACTTAATACAATGATCAAACAACACATTATCTTGTCAAATATTAACTAATCAAGTGCCCTTTTTATTTCTATCATACTTACTCCTCTTTACTCAACAACTTTAATGGTTCATTGTGTTATATATCTTTTTAAAATCCTCTTCATCAATCAAATGATATAGAACTCTACAATGTTAGAAAATGTATTACCATTAAGGTTTAACATCAATAAGAACATAACAACTATTCCATTTATAGTTCCAATAACCTTTAGATATCAAAAAACTATAGACAAGAGCTATGTGAACATCAAAACATTAGGAAAAAATGTCAAACACATATGGGTCAATAAGAAAGAGAAGAGTGTAACTAATAATAGAACATAAAACTCAAGTCAAGAAAATACGATTTAAAACTAAAATAGAAGCACTTCTTAGGGAAAACTAGCAAGGTAATGACATGTAATGAATAAGAAGTAAAATACTATCGATAAGAAAAGTTAAAACTCTATTGGGATGAATCCCATCAAAAAAGCCACTATTGCAAATGCATTAATTGCATAGTTAAACATTTTCTTTTTTTGGATTATAAGTACATACAAATGGTAACTCACTCAATACCTTACTATATAAGAAATTACTAAGTGTAAAAATTAAAACTCTAAAATGACTTACTACATGCATTATTGAGAAAAAGTTATAGCGAGCAACACACTATTTTTTGTATACACTGTGTCAAGGAATATTCTTGAAGAAATAGTGGCCCTAAACAAGAATCTTCTTGTTGTGAGCATTAACGAGATTAGAGTCAGAAGTCAAAGTCTATCTAGAAGATTCAAGCATAGGTGATAATAATGGAGCTCTTTAATCACTACCATCGAGGGTAGCACTGACCAAGGATCACTGATTTTATTCATAACAAGATTGTGGTACTAGGAAATTTTGGAATTGAAGAGATATATAGAAAATAAATATGTGTGGATGGAAAGTTGAAAGATGAATACAAGAACCTCAAGACTCAAGCCTCACACAAATGGTTCATATGCCAATTTTTTTTTTTTGATGAATGGATAAGATTTTTATTGAGAAAAGTGCATGGTGGAGCACTATGGTTAGACATGGATGGACTGGTAGATATTACAAGATAAATCATCAATAGAGTTACAGGTCTATTGGCACAAGGAAAAGAATGTCGATTAGGAGCTAGCAATATGACTAATATAAGACAAATAATCAAGAGAACTTTGGACAAGAGCTATGATAGTGGATAAGGTGAAACATGTAGGAAGAAGGTTTACTACAATGCTATTTGGATATAAAATATATCAATCTAGTCACCCCAATAGCATATCAGGCACTATCATATGGATGGCACATGAAATCACTACACAGGGTAAATCATATTATCTTTCAAGTATAGTTGTTAGTTAGTTAAATGTAAATATGGAAAGATTGAAGAAGGATCAAGAGAAAGACATAAAATTTGGTACTCTACTTATATGTCTATATTTATATGTTAAGAACTTTTTCCCCAGTATAGGAAATGTACAATGGAGTGAAAATAAATCGATTATATATTTGATTAATGAGTATGTTGAGAAGATAGGTGATGAATTTAAGAAAATTATGAGGATGTAATTCAAAGAATTTCAATTAAAAATGTAAGCACATTATCGGATCCTAGGTGGAGTAGTTAATGAGTATAAGGACACTTGATGTTTTGTTACTAATACTAATAATTGTAGGATAAAACTAATGGAGCTAAGAACTTCTTGTGTTCCATATCTAGATTATGACGCATCAAAAGAAGAGTTGGTTAATTATGTTGATCGAATACTAAGTTGATCAAAGAACACTTTAGTTGAATGATTTGGAACTTATAAGGAATTTTTCAAAAGTAAAGCTTCAAAGGCCCCAATAGAAAAGAGGGAGAAAATTACAAAGAGAAAATATGGAGCCACATGGGAGACATCGAGCAACCTATCAATATAGTAGGTTACGCAAGCTACATATGTGCTTTAGTTAGGCACATTGATAAGGAAAGGAAAAGGTAAATAAATGTCGTCTATAGGAGAAATTGTGACTATCTCACAGAAGGTAGCAAAGAAGAATTGGAAGTGAGTACTCAAGAAGAAGCTACTAAAGAAAGGGTTATAAAAACCAATAAGGGAAAAGTATTCAAAAGCTGGTAGACATAACATGTTATAACTAAGAGAATAATAATGACTAGAAGTCAAGTTCAAATTCCACCACCAAAGAAGAAATTTCAAGCTGAATTAGAAAAGGAAGTAAGTTCATCAGGAAGGAAATCAATACGACGAAGCACAAGATTCCTATTGATCCTAGGGAACTCACAAAATATATTACTGAAAGGGGAATAGTTGGAAAGATGGATCCCAACTCATTTGTGAAGTTGATTAAAGAAGATAAGAGACCGATTTAGGATTCTATCATTAAAAAATTCAAGGAAGAATGAAAATATCTTGAAGATATGAAGGAAATAGTGCCATATGAGCTATATACCACCCTATTGGAAAGATGTCACTCAACAAGTATGAGGGAAAAAGAGTTAAGGAAATAAGTATTTTAGGAGTTACAACTTGGCTTATTAGTTAATGATGTAGAAGTATGGATGTGTTGATCTCAAATTATTTTTTAAAATTGAGTGTCAACACACTTAAGACATTCACTTAGTTTATGTTGAACTAGTAATGCATGTCGAGTATGATATGTAAATACAAGACTATGACGAGTTACAATGAGTGTCAAGTCACTCATGTGCTGAGTCACTCAAGTGTCGAGTAGATAGACCATGCCGAGTGATTCAAGTATCGAGTAAATAATATATGCCGAGCAGTTCGGGTGCTGAGTCAAAAAAAAATTATAGTATGTGTTGAGCATTAGTAGCTTCAAGTGCTGAGCAGTACAGATTGGACATATTTGTTTGTGATTGCACAAATAGTTATTTAAACCATTTTCAAGCCAACATAAGGTTAGATCTCGATTCTTTAAATATAAGAACAAATCTATTTGCATAATCCCTATGTGTTCACATACAACCAATTAGAAAATAGGAAGGATTAAGTGGCAAAAAGAATGAATCTCAGCTATAGATTCATACCTAACCCTAAGCCACCAAAGTATTTATAAGGAAAATGAAGCCCCAATAATTAGAAGTGAGTGAATGAATAGAAAATGTGAAAGATAATGTTACAAAAGGTAACAAAGGGGTGAATGATTGAATTTGTTTTAGTGCATTTCAATGTGACTTAGCATTGAGAGTGAATTGAAAAATTAGTTAAGGAGAATAGAGAACAAAAGGATACAATAATTGTTACATCAAATCAGAGAGGATCAAGAAGGACATTGTATGGATTTGATCTTTAATCAAGCAACTAGAGCCAATCACAAGATCTATGCTGAAACATCCTAACAAGTGATTTTAGTTAAATCTCTTAGGTAGAGTAGTCCTAATAGCGTGTTGTAAATCCTTTAATAGGGTGACATTCCAAGTGGATGTTCTAAAGTCCTTTAGTTAAGCACACTTCTAACAAGATGTTGAAATCCTCTAATAAGGTGGGACTTAACAGTCCTTGTAAGCCTTTACCAGGGTAGGCTTTTCACAAGGTTGATCATGCTTCATAGTCAAACCAATGTAACCTTAATCGGCTACACTTTATTGTTGTAGTAGTGAAGATTTGTGGGTGTCATCCCCACCCCAGTTTTACCTTCTCTTTGGAGGGTCTCTAAGTAAGCATATCTCCTGTTAAGTATGTATGTTCAATTTCTTGTATGTTTTAGATGCATTTACTTTTCATGCTATTTTTAGTTCATATATTACATGCATCTAATGAATGGTGAAATTTTTAATAGTTGAAGTTTGAAGTTTTGATTCACCTCCCCCCCCCCTCTTAGAAGTATATGTTTCCCATTTGTAATTCTAAAAATTGGTATTAGAGTCAAGTTCTCAAAAGAAGAAGCTTTGCAGCTTAGAGGAAAGATCTTGAAATGGAAGTCTAAAAATTGGGAAAGACCATTGAGAACCAGGAGGTTGAGATACATCTCATACTACATCAATTGAATGAAGCTAGAGATGCTTTTAAGAGTTCCTTGAAAAGAAGGAAAGAGATTGCCATAGTAGGGTCAGTGCAAGAAGTTGGGTCTCATTTTTGGCCAAAAAGTGGAAGTGTTTTTCTTGTTTTTGAAATATTTTGTCAATTGATGCCAAAATTTGAGCCATTTAGAGATTAGATATAAAAAAATATCAACAATAAAAATTGTAGTGCCTAGGATCTTCTTTTTGAATATGTAATTTATTTGCATACCCATATGATAGATTTTTTTTTTTTGGTATGGATCTTTAAAAACCACTTTTTCAAAATGCTTGTTTCAGGACCATACCATACTCATGTACGAATACCATAATTTGACACAAATAAATGAATATTTGTAAATCCTTCTAAAGGGAGTTACCTAATACACCTAATATTGATGACAATATTTTTTCTTAATTTTTTATTGAATAATATTTTTATTATTAATTATTAATTAGCTATAAAGTTAAATTTTAAAACCTCTTGTGTACAAACACCATAATTTGATCAAAATTTCACTTTTTTCAAATTTTTTTAAACCTCAAAAGAATTGTATGTAGATTGATGACATATAAATTCATTTAAGAAAAATTATAAAATAAAAAAGTTATTAAAGTTTTAGTGAATGTCACTTTTTAATGTTTAAGAGATTAATAAATAATGGAAAAATAGAAAATAAACTAATAACACTATAAAATTTACATTTTTGAAATTAGAACAGGAAGACTTATAATGGGTTTTTGTTTCATCAAAAAATTCAATGGGGACAACCATATAAAAATTATGACAATCCCTGAAATTGTCGATTAAATGCCTTAGTAAAAAAATGGTTCATAAAGGCATGGCTTGGTGGGACCAAGCCTATGCCATAACTTTCCCCAAGGAAAAACCTCATGTAAAAGTTGTGGCCATTCCAAATTTTTGCTCATGTCTCAAGAATCGGGCACCCAATTTGTAATTCAAAAAGTGAGTGCCCAATTGCATGTTAACCATTATAAGAATTGGGTACTCGATTGTTCAAAAATTGAGTACCCGATTCTTTTAAAATTGGGTACCCAATTTGTAAGTGGGTACCTGATTCTTTAAAAATTGGGTACCCAATTCTAATGTACCCTTTGGGCCTCAAAAGCTAACCCACAAACCAACTTTCAATGATTGAAATGATTGAAAAATAGTTTCAATCTGCAACATCAAATTCTATCATAGTTAGTCTATTTTCTTGTCTTCTTCTACAATTTGAAAGCTATTGATTCAAATTCAAAAAGTGTGCAAACATGGGATCAAAACAACGAAGAAAGAAGAAGAAAAAAAGCTCTAAAAGATGAGGAGATTGCAACAAATAAAGGGAATGAAGCACAACATCAATGAGAGAGAAGAGAAAGAATTAGAGACTTGAATAATGTTTTAAAGGAGAAAGACATTGAGGATACCATGATGGATGAAGAGGCCAAAGAAGAGAACCCAATACAAGGAAATTCAGGTGCACATTTTAATCAAACATTCAATACAGTTGTGTCTCCAAACCCTCAAGGTTTTTCTCGTGATGAAATTGATGATTTTTTAGAAGCAGGTTATGATTTAAATGATTTAGACTTTCTTCACGAGAATAAATTGTCAAACAATCATGCACAACAAACTCCAATGGAAATGCATGCCCCGAAAGAACTACCAAGAAAAATTGAAAATGAGATTCAAATCCCAAATAATAGTGAAAATGAAATGTCAATTGAGAATAAAAATTGCATGAATGTAGACATAGAAACACCAACTATTGAACAAACATGTCAGAATGATAGTAAAGTGTTGAACATAATTTTTATTTTCCTAATAATGTGCTAGATAATCTTGAGGGATTGGTTTCATGGAGACAAATTAGGCCACATGCTAATAGATTATATAGACATTTTTTTATAATAAAAAATTTGGGTTTCAATATCAGTTGATGTTGCAACTAATTAAAATGTCTAAAATGCGAAAAGTAATGCAAAACCCAAGAATAAAAATGAGTCTTTAAAACAAGTTGTATCCACTATTGCTAGTGCATTTGATGTTATCAGAAAGAGAAGTCACTCTAAAGATAAGAATGAAGCATGTGGAGAAATAACAACTTTAGTTAACAAATCAACAACTGAAAAAAGATTGATTAGCAACATAAGTGGATATCTTAATGTGAATCATAAGACTTTAGAAAGAGTTATAAAGAGAAGGGTTAAATTTGAATGTGATCTAACAAATATTTTGTGGACTTCTAGTGGTAGACTCCCGAGATGTGATGGGAAACTTACTAGTGAAGTCAAAAGTATGTTGAAATTTTTTAGCATGATAATACAAGAGTGTCACATAATTCAAGAGATGTTCTTAAATTGAGACTTGGGTCAAAAATACATGATCCACATCCTATACACCTTTTGGACATAACTCAAACTGAATTGTTTAGAAATTTTGTAAATAGTAAGGTATTAAATATTACCATTAGTCAAAGATCTTTTGAAAAGTGTAAACCATGGTATGGAAGGATTAACTAGGAAAGAATCACATGTTCTTGTAAAACTCATGTTCAATTTTGTTACCATTATGATGTATTTTGATCTATACGTGGTACCATGCATAGTAAAGAAATGTTGTAGGAATGTGGTATTCAAATATCACCTCAAACTATAAAGGATTTCATATCAGGTTTGTTTTGTAAGCCACCTAATGATCAATACTTTCTTTTCAATGCATGTCTTTCTAGTACATGTGATATGTGTGGCAATCTTTCTTTGTTAGATGAATGTTTGCATGAAAATGCTTTGACTACTTTTGGACAATAATTAGTTGAGGTAAAAAGATTCAAAACTATTGAATATCCATTGAAGGATGGGAAGATTGGAAGAAGGTGTGATCTAGTTATAGATAAAGTTATTTGTCATGCATTTATAGATGATTTTAAGAGTGTGATCATACTAGAATATGTTAAACACTCTCAATATTTTAGATGGCTTGATGGACAATTTTGTATATGTAAGAATACATTTCCAATTGTTACTATACTCTTAGTTGTTGACTTTGTAGAGAACTACACACTTGCACCACAAGATGAAGGACAACCACAATATCACAATTTAGTGCAAGTAACAATTTATGTTCATATGGTGCTCAAGGCTTTTGGGTTTGATTTAAAAATTTGTAAGATGATATCTCTACTTGTTTCTACTTCCTCACTTGATGTGTTGGTTAATGGAGCTCCTTTAGATTTTTTCAAACCCTCTAGAGGTCTTCTTTAGGGCGATCCTCTCTCACCTATTCTCTTCATTATCCTAGTTGAATGTATAGGAAGGCTTATTGAGAGAAAGAAGAAGGAAGGTAGAATTAAAGGGATAAAACATTTCTCTAAAAGTGATCATTCTTACATTAGCAATTTTTTGATGATACTATCATGTGGGGGAAGGCTTCAGTTAAGGAGGCAAAAGCTATAAAGGAAGTCCTGGATATCTACTCCAAAGGGTTGGGTCAACTTATTAACTGGGATGATAGCTCTTTATACTTTATTAATACCCCAGAGGATATATAGAGAAATTTTTTTAGGATTCTAGGTTGTGGAGTGGGAAAGTTTCCCTCTACTTACCTTGGGCTTCCTTTGGGAATGATTCCTCTTGACTCTTTTTGGAACGGTATTATGGATAGGTTCAGCAAAAATTTAGTAGGCTAGAAAGGTACCACTCTAAGCCAACTTGGAAAATGCCAACTAGTTAAATCCACCCTTTAGAACTTGCCTATGTACACTTTGAGTCTTTTTGTGATTCTAGTGAAATTTGTTGAGAGGATGGAGAAAATATAGACGGATTTTTTATGGACTAGTGTAGAAGGGAAAAAAAGATATCCTCTAGTTTCCTGGGACAAAGTTTATCTCCTTAAGAAATATCGAGGTCTTGGTATAAGGAAGCTTACTCATCTCAATAAGGCTCTTGGCAAAGTAATTATGGCGTATCTTCAATAGCACTGGGGAATTGAGAGACATTTTGGTTAACAGAGGATCTACTATCTAGAATGGTTTTCTAAAAGTTAGGGACCTGGCTAAGGAAATTTTTTCTTGGAAATTGGGGAATGGAGAGGATATCCAATTTTTGTCTAATAGTTGGTTAATTCAGGGTCCCCTTATGAACAATCTTGTCTATGAAGTTTGGGTGAATGACTATATTCAACATTTTGGGCTAAAAGTTAATAACTATAGGAATGACCAGGGTTGGAAAGGTTTGTCTATTATCTCTAAAGATCTAAATCCAATCATGATAATGTTAGATTCTATGGCTCTCAGCAACAAGAGGGATGAAATGATCTCGAGGGACAATTCCAATGGAAACTACACTATTGCTTTAGGTTATATGACTCTTTGGAGCTTAAAAGAGAAGCTTCCATGGTTGAGAGCTTGGCCCCTTGGCCTCATACCAAAAATCAATATATTTTGTTGGTTGGCCCTACAGAATAAAATCCTCACTCAGGATAACCTTATAAAAATAGGATAGATTATGCCAAGAAGATGTATTTTATGTAAGAACTAGTTGGAAATAGGTAAACACTTTTTCATTCACTATTCCTACTCAAGGGAGGTTTGGGATTTCCTTACCCAAGACTTAGGGATTAGCTGGTGCATGTTAGATAATATCTTGGACTTTTTCAGCCAATGGAAAAGTTTGTTCAATCTATCTGCTTTGCAAGAATTAAGTACCTAGATCTTACCTCACTACTGCTAGAGCATATGGAAGAAGAGGAAAAATAGAATCTTCAAAGATATAGAGGAGCCAACCATAGTGCTTGAGAAGAATATTTATAAAAATATAGAGGAAAACTACCTAGTAAGGAAGGGGGGAGATATCAAAGCTGGTGGTAGAAAAATTGAGAAGGAAAAAGACAAAATGTTAAAAAGACAGGAAGCCAAGTGGCTTCTCTACCTAGAAGGATGACATAAGGCCAACTTTGATGGGGCTTCCAAGGGAAATTTTGGCTCCTTGGGAAGTGAAGGCATAATAAGGAATGAATTTGGTGAGGGGGTAGTGGCCTTCTCTCTTCCGCTGGGTTTTCAAACTAATCACTTTGTTGAAGCAAGTGTTGCTTGCCATGTGGTGAAACTAGCCTTTGAAGTTGGAGTTACTAATCTCTAGCTTGAAGGGGATTCAAATAAAATTATTAAATTTATTAATGGAAATTATCATTATTCATGTTCAATTGCAAATCTAATTGAGGAGACTCATGAGACTCTTGCTAAATTTAATAGAGTCCATGTCACTCACATTTTCTAGGAAGTAAACTCAATGGCATATTGGTTCGCAAATAAAGGTGTCAAATCTTACCAAAAGATGACTTGGAAACTGGGAAGGAGTTTTCTAGTGGATGTTAAGAGCCTGATCAAGCTAGATAAGATCCAAGGGAGTACGAAGAAGATCAATTTGAAATTATGACTAGGAATGGTTTTTAGGGAAAGGGTACGATTCATAAAGGTTGTATTGGAAAGTGCAAGAGGTGGAATTCATTACAGTCTATTTGACACGCTTTATGGGTCCTTTTTTGCATATGCAACCTATGCTACTGTAAGGTTAATTTCTTTAGCTTTTTTCTCAAACACAGAGGTCACCATCAGGTGGTGAAGTTATAGTGTGCTATGCTTATGAGAATTGTGGGAGTGCAAAGTGCTGAAATGGTGGGTGAAAGGTACAGAAAAGAATGGTGGGAAAGATGAAAAAATGGAGAAGTAGGGACAAAGTGCAGGAGAAGCTAGAATAGGGGCAGGATTGCATGATATATCATGAAGCTTCATGGTTTTGATCAAGATGTGACCAACAACATCGTCAACCCGTGGAAGGATGGTAGAGTCAGGGTGAATGGGGTTTCATTTCTGATAACGGAGGAGGTGATTTTGACTGTAACTGAGATTTTGATTGAGAGTTTTAAGTTCTTTAGGGACAAAAAGCTCTTGGCCAATGCAGTGAAGTACTTCATACAGATGAGTAAGGAGTTGAATGCCCTAAAAAAGAGTGATATGTTCTATGATCTGGATTCCATAATGAAACTATGGAGGTATGTTCTATGCATCGTCATCGAGTACATTACTCTTGAACCTAGGTTTTTTTGGGTTCACACTCACCATTTTGTTCATTTGAATCATTTTTAGCATGATAGTAAAGTTTCATTTCCTTTTTATTTGTTGACTTCCATGAGCAAGGCAGTGTCTAGCTTCAAAAAGAAGCCCACTGTTAACCTCGCTTTACATGAGGGGTTGTTATTGCTTATCTATGAGCACTTTAAGGCTCAAACAATAAGTAACATCCCCTCATAGGATGGGAAAGAGGAAAATGGTAGCTTAAGCTACTCCTTTGACTCAGATGATATTTAGAGCATTAGCTCTAAGGAAGGGGGGTTAACTTCCTCTGGTAAAAAAGTTACACCTCATGATAAGAAGTCACCCTCTCCCATTATCCCTAGTAGAAAAAGCCCTAGGGGTCATGGTGAAAAGATGTTTGGGAATGAGGAGAAGGACTATAGTGATTAAGAGGAGCACATGGAGACTAAACATGAGGATAAGGAGAAGCAAGAAAATAAAAAGGAAGACTAGGGTGGGAAGAAATGCAAGTGGGTGGGATTGGAGGATGCGAGGATGTAGTAGGAACTAGATATGTCTTTGCTACCTCTCTCCCCCATCCATCCTCAAGCCCAACCAGATGACCAAAAAAAGGACAATATTAGAGATGGGGGGGGGGAGGCAGTGCTGGTTAAAGATAGGAGGAAAGCCTAGAGGAATTTTAATGTGAGGATAACAAAAATGGGTATTTTTAGAGAAGTGATGAATCCCCAGATTCTGGTGGAGAACTAGGAGGAGCTGCAGCTTAAAGAGCTAATTGACCATGTGATTGTGGCAATCTCTAATAATGCTAGGGAAATTGGGATGAACCTTTTGAACAATGCCCACAATAGCTTGATTGACAATTTTAGGTCAATCAAGTGGCTTTTTCATGAGCTAGAGGAGTTTAAGGAGAAGGTGGGTCAAATGAAAGGAGCTAGGAATTTGACAGGTCTTGAGAAAGGGACAAACCAGGATGATAGAATTAGCCTAGCGAAAAGGAGGATTCTCAACCTATAAAATTACAACCACAATCTATCAAACCAAATGATCTCACTGCTCAACTCGATAAATGACAATATCCTATCTTTAATTGGTTTTCTTAAAGATAGAGGAATGTTGGGGGATGAGGAAGGAAAAGATAGGGGAAAAGCTAGATTTGATGTTGAAACTACCATGGGTATCACTTACACTTGTCTAGACTAGGATGTGCATAGGACTCATTAGCAGGAGGCTAAGGAGAACCAGATGGGCTACAAGGCTGCCCAAGTCATGCAAGAGGTGGGAAGAATGAATGAGGATTAGCTCTTTTCTGTCCTTTTGTTTCTAGCTATTCCTTTTTTGTTTGGCTTTTTGTCCTGGATTTTTCCTATTTCATTTTTCAAAAAATAGTTTGGCCTTTCCTATGGGCTTTGTTGTTTGGTTGGGCCTAGTGCTTTTTATTAGCCTTTAGACTTGTTTATTCTTGCTAGGCTTTTAATGCTTATTATTAGCCTTGTTTATGTTTTAACTCTTGGGTTCCAGGGTCCCTATAAAATGTATTTATCTAATCAAAAGCAATTTATGCTCATATATTTTATAGGCATACACCTGATAGTACAGAGAAGGATTGAAAAATATTGAGAGAGTACCATTTTTATATGAGTAATGATAAACTCCATTCATTTGAGTTTGTCCAATAGTGTTTCAATGTCTTTTATGATGGTTTAAAAGAGAGACAAATTCAAATGACACAACATTGGATATGGTTAGGTAATTGTAGAGGACAATTCAAGAATTCTAGAATGTTCTATATGTTGAGTAGGACACATAGAAAAACTAACGTTCAACATGTGTGGAGTTTTTTATAGGCTAGACATGGTAAAGGAGAAAATGACGGTGTTGGTGCATGCATGAAGAGAGCCCTTAGTAGAGAGCAATTAAAATTTGAGGAAAAAGATAAATTCTAAAATGCATATGAGATTGTCAAATGATGTAACAAATATTTATACACAAGATCAAGTGAGAACTCTACAATCAAACATTTCTCCTACCTAGTTGAAGAGAAGAATATCCTTTCAAGATATGACTATGATACAATTAGTGGGTCAGCTAAATGGCATTCATTTAGGAGTTCAGATTCTAACATTTGGACTATATGGACTAGGGAGCTTGTTTGTTTTTGTCAATTTTGTCTTGTAGGTGAATGGGAAGAATATGAGAATACAAAATGGGTTGAAGATTGGCAATGAAAATCATTAGCACCTACTAACATACATTTTCAAGATTATATAGTAAATGAAGGCCAAAATGTTACTTTTGCATCAGAAGACTATGATCATATTTCAAACCTCATAGAACTTGGTATGCACAATTTAATTAGATTTTGTTGTGATCTCATGCTTCAATTTATATAATCTGCATATGTACTCATGTGATTAAAGTGTTTTTGTACTTTGTCTTATCTTGTAGGAAATGTTTATGCTATTATTGCACCTAGTGATAATGATGAACAGACTGAGTATTGGCTAGCTAGATGTGTGGAACCTAAGAAAAAATTGATATGTTAATAAGTAGACGATGATGGTTTTGAGTATCCAATTGGGTCTATCATTGTAGCTAGCACCTAGCTACATAGATACCTAATAAGAAGAAATGATTTACCAACATTTGAAGACTACCAATCCGAAAAGAAGATGTTACACTATTCTCATTTGGTTGTGGAAATGAATATAAAATTAGAAAGATACAAAGGGAGACCTGCCAATAAGGTATTATGGACAATTTCAATGGATGAACATGAGACAATCATAGATGCATTGCAAAGGAGAGAGGATACAAATGGTATAGTGGGATGACTACATTTAAATAAAACACATGTAAATTTTTTATTTATTGTGTTATTTTTATATATGTACTTATATAATTTAATTACATGTATGTTTGCACTGTCAATATCAAATTAGAGAACTTATATATATTCCTCTTATTCAGGTCTCAATTACAATTTATGCAAATTTAAATGTTAAATTGGATCGAACATCAACATCTTGTGCAATTCCACATAGTAAGTACATACAAATTACACATATTTACATAGTTCAGATACCTCATATTAATTTATGCATTTATTAACATGTGTTTTTGTTTTACAATTTTATTTTATAGGACCTCATTTGAAGAGATGCGTTGAACCAATTTTATATTTTGAGTTCACTTCTATAAATTTATCATTGACATTGTCTTACATATATTGTGAAATATGTTGTACAAACAAATTTAAAAATAGGAGTTTACTTCTATTTGAAAGTTAAAGGTGTGCACTTGATATTATAAATTAATTGTCAATTTAAGTAATGGCCTCCTACTTTTTTCCATTACTTTTACATTCAAGCATGTTTAAATTAATGTTTGTTTTAAGTTTCAAATTACTATTGATTGTAATATTAAACCCTTCACTTGTACATGATAATGTAAAGATCATTACTCATTGTATTTATTATATGCTATTATTATGCTGATAATTGATGTATGTATGTTTAACCATGTTAACCATGTAAAGTGAGAGGGAGGGAAGGAGGAAGAGATGGAGAGAGAGGGAGGGAGGGATATGGGGAGGGTTATAAGTGCTTGTAATTTATCAGAAAGGGTTATAATGGGTTCTAGGCGGTCCTACAATCCCTTTGGACCCATTATGACTCCTTAGGACACATTAAGATTGATTAGGATACCTTGGGACAAATTAGCACTCTTAGCACCCGTTACAACACATTACTTATTGTAGTCCTAAAAGTAATATTTTTTAATGTGTCCTAGTACATTCTAATGTTTCCAAGAGGTTTTGATGGGTCATATGTGGTCATAAGAAACCTTAGGACCCATTATGACTCCTTGGAACCCATTCATACCATTAACACACTTTATGAACCCTTAGAACATATTAATCATCATAGGATACACTTTAGGGCTGTAATGTGTCCTATTCAATCCTATTTTTTCCTAAGGAGTTTTAGTGGATCCTAAGTGGTTCTAGGAGTCCTTGAGACTAATTACAACCTCCTAGGAACAATTATGACCCATTATGAGCATTTATAGCATATTAGTCATTGTAAGACACTGTTTAGAGGTCTAATGTGCCTTAATGAGTCATATGTTCTAATGGGACATTAGGGATTTTTAGGACCCATTAGTACACATAGGTCTCATTAGGACACATTAGGGTCCATTCACACACATTAGGACCCATTAGACCCCATTAAAACCTCTTATAACACATTAACCATTGCAAGACATAGTAATGTGTCCTAAGTGGTCCTAATATCTCACAAAAGATCACAATTGGTCCTATGTGGTTTGAAAACCCATTAGTACCCTGTAGGGTGCACATTATGACCATTTACAACATATTAAAATCCATTAATGCCTCTTAGATAATCTTAAGGGGCATAAGACACATTAATGGGTTATAATATGCCCTAATGGGTCCTAACGTGTCTTAAGAGGTTATAATGTGTTTTAAGCGATCCCATGACCTTTTAGGACCTATTAGGAACCCTTATAATCCATTAGGGACCATTAGGACACATAAGAATCAACTATAACCCCTCTGAACACATTCACCATCATACAATACACTACTGTGTCCAAAGGCATTATAATAGTTCCTAAGTGGTTGTAATCAGCCCTAATGTTTCTTCTTGTATTTTAAGTGGTATTAATATATTATGAAGGGTTTTAATGGGTTCTTAGAGTTCCTAGGACATCTTAGGGCCTATTAGGACCCCTTAGAACACATTAACTATAGTGGGACATACAAAAGGGATGTTAATGATTCTAATGTATCATAAGGTGTCATAATGGATTATAAGTGGCACTAAAACCCATTAAAAAACCTTATAATATATTAGGAAACATTAGAACTACCTCAATCTATTATTTAATTACACAGTGAAATATAGTAAAGAAAATGTAACAACTTGATAAGACATCAAGTGCCTTGTCTAGAAAAATAGGCATTCTAGCCAGAATGACACTTGGGATGTAAGAAAACCTAAGTCAAAGTTACAAGGAACCATGTAGGTACATGACTTTCCTATGTACATAATAGTATTCATACGTACATAGCCTTGATGAGAAAATATGTGAAAGGAAGGGTATCATCCATCATTTCATATAAAAAATCTTCAATCTTTACCTCAATTTTATAAATTTGAATTTTTAGGATGAAAAATATTTATAATAGTAGGTCAATTTTATTTGTATGAATCTCAATGCATAAATTTGATGTGATATTTATCCAATAATGTTTTTGATATCAGTACTAATGCTCTATAAATAGTTAAAATTATTGTTCATGTACCATATATACTTACAAAATGTGTCAAATGTTAATGAATAAAATATGTCATAATAAAGAAAATGGTTTGAATACTTAAAACATGATTTAATATAATAATATACACTACATACACTAGCATGATAAGAATTCATAAAAAAATAGTACATGGTTTAACATGTCATAGCATGATCTATGAAGTCAAAAAATACATATAATACAATTAACTGTCCTAATACAAAGTGTATCAAAATAAACAATATGTGTCATAAAAATATAATCTAAAGGTGCCAAAAAGACCTAATCTATCTGATTGAATGTCCTCTTTACTCCACATGAAGATGACTTAGATGGATCATCATGTGTAATATGAGTTGTTGCATTATGTACATGCTTAATTGAAATGGGTTTCAAAATCTAGCTTGCAAATAAATTAAATATTCACTACATAATAAAATAAATACCACATGAGATAGATGTCCCTTAATAATGCGAGGAGGTGCACTGTGAAAGCTACCAAATGCAGCAGTGGTGAGGTCCTATAATTTACAATACATACATTTAAAAAATTTGATAAAGAGCATAATGAACTATGTATCCACATAAATCACTATACTGATCTCAAAGGATGATGTAGGTACCTCCATCTGGCTTAGTCTCGTACTCTTAGCAACACTCATGGCGACATAGTCCTAAAATTATGGATACATAAATATTGAGTCAAAATTATATATACATGAATAATTACAAAGTATGTAAACTAAAAAGTACATAATTTGTACACTACATTTTTTATACACTATAAAAATATGCATATATATGATACCTAAGTAGTAGCCAATGTCACAAATGTGTCTAAAGGTATGCTAGCACGATGATCAAAAGATGGAGTCAAAAATAAACTATATTGACTCTTGTATGGATGATTACGATCCACCTCATCTTCATAAAATCAAAACACATAAAATATATACATGATTCAAAATTATTCAAATTATAAGTTAATAAAAATGTACATAAAAATAGTACAAACTATTTATCTTCAATAAAAAGTTCATGCCATATGTATTTGAGGTTGTGCCTCAGTGGTAACTAGATTAGGACCTACACTGACATCAAACTATGTAGTAGCCGACAATCCCTGCAAAATCAGATAAAAAGAACATATGAGAACATGTTATTAAATTTGAGTTTGGATGTACATTTTTACAATGTAATTCAAAGTACATATAGTATGAGGGACACCAACATCTATAGGTCTAAAAAAAAGACTATACTGCCTCCTAGGAGGAACAATATCATCCATCCTCTATTATTTCAAAAGTACAAATTAATATGGTTAATAAAATTACACACCTATGTAGAAAGTAAATAATTATGTACTTTATATTTAAATTTTAATTAAAATTTTACCTTCTACTCTTAACTATCTCCAAGCTCTCCCTGCATGAGGTCAACAAATGATGACACATCAATCTCATCACTACCATCACCATGGGTAGTGTATATGTCATCATCAAAATCAGCACCCTTAGCTTAATGATCATCATGCGCTACATCAACATCACTTTGGGGGCCTCTGCATATGCCTCTACAGCTAGTACAAATATGTCCAAGTGGACAAACATGTGTCATCTGCATCCACTGCTATACTAAATTGCCTGAAAGGGCACTTAAAGAGGTAAGAGCGGATGAAATTGCTTGGTGATGGTGTGGAGCTAGTACAACAGGTGCACGAAGAGGTACAAGGGGTTGAGGTCACCTACAATTTCTTGTTCTATCACTCAACTTTTCCCCAAGCCTATCCTAAGGCATCCCTCCACCAACCCCCTAAAATTATTTCATATCAAAATAATTGGGTTTCAAACCCAATTCAAACTCAACCAATAGCTTCCTAAGGAAGTACATGGGCACCTCATGATTAGCGTGTGGTGGATGGTCAAATACCATCCACCACCACTCCAAAAAGTGTCCTGCTATGTGTGGATGTGTGCACCATCTAATAGAAATATGAGGCTTCCTATCATTAATCTCCTCACCTATCTTAGGGTTTAAAAAATAGCTTTTGAAATTTCCTTTACCTCTTTTGAGGTTATGTACCTTTTATATGATTAGCCATCAAAATAGAAGGCATGCATGTTTTACATCCACAATCTAAATGAATCAATATTGTAATCCAAATGCTTTATAGACCGAATGATGCATTGCATGATGTTTGCAAGGCATAGTAGGTGAGGAGAGGAGTGGGGCTCATGCCTAATAGCCTCAATATCTAGTATGAGGTCATTAAGATTATGCCTCATGCTCTCTCACAGATCATCTGTACTGTGTTGTGGAGGAGGACTAGGTAGTTGTGGAGATGGGGGTGGAGGCAGATGTGGAGATGGAGGGCGTGAAGGCAGGGTGGGGGAGGGGGAGAGGGTGGTGGCATGTCCATTAAATATAATCTACATATATGTTTAAACAACACAAAAAATGACAAAATTACTATTTAATATAATTTAAACCTAAAATATCAATTATATAAATGTACAGATCTTTAAAACCATATCAATTAAATAAATAAAGTTAAACACTTAAGTAAACTTCAATGTTAAGGCTAATTGAACATTATACCAAATTTAAGTCTAATCATAAAATAATACTCCAAAAAAATATTTTAAAAAAATCAACTATATAAATCTGGTTTTAATGTCGGATACGAACTTGTTTTGTCTATGCAAGCTCAAGGGAACATGTTTTTGGTATTAAGGAAAAGGATGTGAAAGTGCCCAATAGTTTAACCATTGTTTTTTTAGATTATGATCTAGATCCTAAATCGAATTACTTTATGAAATATTGTAGTGATTTTTTATTATTAATATTTTATACTGAATGCTAGAGTTGTTGTATTCCTATTCTATTTAGTTTTTAAAGTCTTGTTGAAAAAATATTATAGTTATATGTTTCTGTCCTAGACCACTAACTAACCATTAAGGATGATTTAGACAAACCATGTGTGATTAAGGATAGAAAAAGAACACTGATGATGATGTTGATTTTAATCAATTCTTTAGTATTGTATAGAAGAATGACTCCTTATGTTAGGAGTTCCCATTTTATTGGATGCATCCAAGGAGAAATCAAGGAGCCACTTCTAGGTAATTTCAGCAATATGAGAAAAGAAGAAGAGAAGGAACCAAATAAAGTTAAGGATTACAATTGTTGCAAAAGATATTATGACTAAGAAAGAGAAAAATCTTCATGATAAGAGAAGGTGACAGATAAAATGGAAAATATTATCTAGACTGGCATTCCTTGTAGTGATGAGAAATTAGGCATAAGTTTATTGTTGGTAGGTGATTTTGGTAAGACATCTTACATTAGAAAAATTTGGAAAGGAATAAGACTTAGAGACATGTATGGCAAGGATCAACTCATGAACTAATTACTGATCCTTTGTGAAGGAAAATGAGAGTTTAAAGAAGAAAATAGAAGAAGATTGTTGGAAAGTGTATTCCATGTGACCATATAGATGTTATCATTGTTGGAAACATATCTCTTGGGTATGATTAGTAGTCATGATGAGTCAAATAAGAATAACATGTCTACGTCTAGGAAGGACTCACAGTGTTGCTTGAAGACATTAATATGATGATTTGAGTTCTAAGTTACAATATGTTGATCAGAGACTAGTTTTTCTAGTGATGATGGATCGATTATGTAATATTTTTTGGTGCTAACCAAGTGAAGTGTTGAGTAATCATATGTGTATCTCAAGATAGAAAGCTTAATGATTTTTATTTGTGCATGCTATTTTTATTTGAAGATAGATATTTCTATTTGATGTTCATGATGAATAGTGTAGAGTTTATTTTGGATTATGAGATAGAGATGTGTTTTTTGTTGATGTGGTATTTCACAATGCTTATTTAAGTTTCTTAATTGTATCATGCTATTAATATGAGAAAACAATGAGAAGTTTGATTGGATTCAAAAGGTCTCTTGGAGTGTGTTGATGTATTATTTCCCCAACTCAGTTAGTTGTCATGTTACATTAGATCATGAGTGTGATTGATAGATCATGGCATACTAGAGATTATATATGTGGGTCCTAACCATGTCTTAGTTTACATATCTTGGGTAAAATTGATTATTGTAGTTTATTTTTGCAAAATTAATATGATGGTTAAGATCAACCTTTTTTAATGTTAATTGCATGTATATAAAGATGAAATTATGTTTTAATGCTACAAGAAAATGACCAATGTTATGAGTTTGTGAGATATAAAGGTGTTTAAGAATGTCATACTAAAGATTGATCTAAGAGGCATGACTAGAATATATATTGAAATTTAGAGAGTTGATAACTTGTTTAGAGTTGTATTAGCATATCATTAATGTTATCAGTTAGTCTATAATTCAATGGATTTTTGTCCATAATGGATTGTTTTTTATTCTAGGGTTGTTTCTCTCAAAATTGTTTCCCTTTTCTATATTCAAGTAGCTAGATCAATTTTTATGTACACTTATTTTGTGACACTAGGGGATTGCATTCTCATGATGGATTATATGTTAATCCAGGATCAAACAAAGTTTAGTAATGTTACCTTTGTTGGCTTGAAATCTTAGTAATGAATGGGTTAAAAAGGTTATAACATCTAATAGAATCATTCAAACTCATAGCTAAAGTTGTAATGAATGTAGACTTCATCACAAGTTGAATGAGTAATGGACAATGATAAAATATACTTAATTTAATAGTTTGATAGAGGAAGTTTATAGTTGGTATAGTTTTAGTGTCTCAAAATATCAATGTACCAAGATCTAGTATTTAACTTAAGACAATTATATCTATTAAATAACTACATTAATAAATGAATTTTTATACACAATCCATTTCATTATTTAGAACTAATTATTAATAACATATATTCTCAAAATAATATTATTCATATTATCCATAATATTTTTGCAACCCAATTGAAAATCATTAAATATAGTTTTCAACCTTAGGATTAATATTTCTTTCCATTATACCTACTATTATGGTTACCTAGCTAGGGATCAAGTGTTAGGTTTAAGATTTGAATTTACAATTAAAATTAGGGTTTAACATTTAGGATTAAGTTTATTAACATGATTAGGGTTAGGCTTAGATTTAAATTTGTTGATTTTAATTATATAATTTGGTTAAAATTTTAATCAGTGTTAGGGTTAGGTTAGAATTATGGTGAGAGTGAGATTTTACATCAAGGTTAATACTATGTTTATGATTAGTGTGTAGTTTTATTAAAAAAGATATGGTTTTAAGGTAAGGGAGCACATTATGTAACGCTTAGCCAAGGGATCCAAAGAACTAACATAAAGTTTTACTAAGCAAGCAATAACATGTACAATAATTTACATTAAAAACATAATAGATTACATTCTTTAATGATTCCTTAATGAGCACATTTACATTTCATTTTTAAATAATTATACTAGAAG
The DNA here is from genome assembly GCA_028749045.1 of Cupressus sempervirens. Taxonomy (NCBI): domain Eukaryota; kingdom Viridiplantae; phylum Streptophyta; class Pinopsida; order Cupressales; family Cupressaceae; genus Cupressus; species Cupressus sempervirens. The sequence goes on from CM053790.1 coordinate 530,891,078, forward strand.
TAAAATAAATAACACATCCACATGAAAGAATAACTACAAGTTCAATCCAATTAAATAATATATATTTGTTCTGAATACCACTTGGCATTAATTTGGAATGCACAATCATCCACTGTACATGTCACAGGGTATGAAAGGTTGAAAGAATATACATTTATAAAATAGTTTACATCATCCATTTTCAATCAATGAAACAAAGTACAATACAATAAGCAAAATCATTAAATACTAAGTTTTGTGTTTGGATCCCTTGGCGGGGTGTTACGTGATTAAATACTTAGTTATATGTTTAGGGTTTTGTTGTATAGTTATGGTTAAGTTGAGGTTAAAGACTTACAAATATAGTTAGTTTTACTTATTTATTATATGGTTTACAAACTAATCTATAATTAATCACTATTTATTTGAAATAAATATAAAATATTGAATGTAGTTACATGTTTAAACAATGAATTTACATCTATCTAATCATTCAACATTGTAATTTACATATTAAATATATTTCAAAACATCTAAAATAATAATTTTTAAATGAACATCTATGAAACTATTATTTAAATTAATAGATACAATAATCTAAAGATAATACTGTTAACAATGAAAATTTACAATTTTATGTGCATATTAAAACTAAAAATAATAATAAATTGATAGTATATCAAACATAAAATTAAAAACAATTAAATAAAATAGTACAAAACAAAATAAAATACCTAGTATGTCAGAAAATAGCAATAGGGGGGTTGGTAGAGGTTAAAAATGGGCTCCTGTATTGCTCTAAAATTTGGCTCACAATTTGTAAATGATAAAAATGTCACAAAAATGCCAAATATGGGGGGATTTGTAGTTTTTCAAATTGGTTACTTGATATTTTCAGAATTGGGCACTCGATTTGTTGAAAATCGGGTGCTCAATTTTTAAGACGCTCGGGCACTCGATCCACATTTCAAAAATTGGGTGCCCAAAGTGAGATTTTAGAATTGGGTACCTGATTCTAAGAAAATTGAGTACCCATTTTTGAGAGGTCTAATTCCATGGATTTAACTTCCATGAAATTGCAACCCAACTTTGTGCTCTTACCCAGTAGAAAATGAGACACAATACAAAGAGATTGACACCACAAAGTTATTTGCAGATGGTAACTCCTATAAATTTGATGTAACAATTGTAGATCTATTAAAATTAATAATCTTTCCTTGGTTGTATTTATTTATTTATTGGGATAAACCAAAGTATCCCTTATGTATTATTTATTTTTCCTCTACTCCACATGTAAAGGACATGTCATTCTTGTCCTATTGTCCACTTGTGAGGACAACTCATTTTTGTATTTCCTTTAATAAGAAAAATAGATATTCCTCCTTAAGAGGAACTTGACACTTTGCACACACCTTTTATGAATGTGGCATTCATAGAAATGAGAGTTACACATGCGAAGACATGCAACTCCTTTCTCATCTCTTTAAAAGAGGTGCTTCTCTCTCTCATTTTCATCTAGTCTCTATTATTCACATCAAGTTTTTGATGCTATTGTAAATGAGCTATTTTGCTCCATTTCTTCTCTCTCTCTCTCTCTCTCTCTCTCTCTCTCTCTCTCTCTCTCTCTCTCTCTCTCTCTCTCTCTCTCATTCTTAGGCTTTTGCCTCATTCATAATACTCACAAGGGGTTTTCTTTGCTTTCCCCTTATCAAATCCTTGTCTCTTGTGTTGCTTCCTCTTTGGTATTGCTCCATTGATCTTGTATCATTTACATGGTAAAAATCTTCTTGCTCTCTTGGATTAAATCTATTATTTCATGCTATTTCATTTTATTATATTTTATCATTTCAATCACTTTTTCTTACATGGTATTAGAGCTACTAATCCTTGTTTTGAGCTTGTGTGAAGGGTTCATTAGAAGAGCTTGATATTGTGAAGATCTTGAAGTTTGAAATATTGAAAGTCTTATCTTATTATTTTGCAGTTTTGCTTCTTTCTTATTCATTCTAACCCTCTGTAAAGACCACCCAAGGATAAAGAAGAAAATAATGAAACAAAACTAAAAAGAAAAACACAACAATTTTTTTTTTATTACTCAACATAATATATGTGTCCATACATTGATCGATCCACACTTAAATAGAAAACTTCATAATAATAAAGAATTCCATCTACAAACATCTCCATAGAAACACAAATACATATGGAGTTCAAAATAAGAATGAGATACATATTCATCCTTTTAAATATATTATCAAGTTCCCTCCGAGTATTCTTCAACGAATAGTTTTTTGAATAAAGTAAACTTCGACAATAATCCTCAGATACCTATTAGCCATTTCAAAGCACCTGAAAGTGATCACATAAAAGAATGCAACACAAAACAAGAGGGCTCAGTACACACAGAATCAAATGAATAATCCACCTGCATACATGTTAGAATAAACATATATAAACCAAAATGTAGACATCTGAACCACTTAATCATAGTGTAGTTTCAAATTAATATGCAAGAAGTAAATATTTACTTAACAACGCAAAATTCAAGTCGCACTAAGAATAACCCATAAATGAATCATATATATACTAAGGTGTCATCGTTATGGCACTAAGATTTTGCATCCATGTTTGGTATGCCCATAGTCAACTCATAACGGTAATTTCTATTATACTTATCATGGATAGAATAGAAATATGCCTTTTTCTCCGTACTCAACCATACAGGTTTAAGTCATAAGTAAGGCCAAATATATTTTATATATATTTAACCCATCCCAAATTATTTTAAGGTTATTACTGATTTAATCAACTAAATTAGAATAAATCGATATTCAGCCACCTCGATATACATTCGTTACAATTATCCTTAAAATACACATAAAGCAGATATTCTAAGAATGCACAATTATGAATAGCAAATTAGTTATTACATTCTTCATCTTTTGATAAAAAAACTCATCTTTTACTGTCACATTCAAAAGTAAACTTAGATTATTTTAAAAACAGAAATAAGTACTATAATATTACACCCTTGTAATTATAACTAAACTATTACACTGGTTTAATGATAATTACCAGTCGTAACACTATACTACTTACTCCTACTGTCGAAGTAAACTAAATTTTTCCTTTGAAAGATCCAAGACAAATAAATAATGCTCGTGTGATATTCTAGTTTAATTTGGTTAACTTATATCATAAAGCTGCCTTTCACAAAACAACTTTCCATTTCATTTATGAACAGAAATACATCAGGATAAATTAAAAAGAATTCTGTTTCAACATAACATTCCAAAAAATCCATAATAACTATGAAAATACTTCACAACAAAATTCAAATATAATTAAATCCAAATACAGCCAAATGATCCTTTACCATGTTATGGTAAATCCAAAATATGATTCACAAAAGTGCAATTTAACTTTTAGCATGCCTTTATCCAAAAACCATTAAGCTATATAATCCTTATACAAAAATACATACCATTCAGATATTGATAAAAAAACAACCAAAACAAATCAATTTCTTCAACCATAAAAAGAAGTTTATGCTGTCACAACAAAACTTATACTTTAAATACAAATTTCCATATAACTGTTTGACGAATTGCCATGTTAGATATCAACCGACAGCGAAACCTAAATTTTAAATTATCAAATGAATACTTTGTAACAATAATACGATTTTGAATCACATTGCATTTCCATGATAATAATAGTTGATAGTTTTACTATACTATTAAGCATTAAATGACTCTAAAATCATTTCAATTTTATAGTACCCATTCTAAAATCCTGAAGGTCAAACTCGAGTTTTATTCCTCTAAACCCATACAGTTGAATAAACAAAAACAGTGCCTTAAACAACATACAGGTGACTCTATGTTATAGCTTAAACCTTAGATCCTTGCAAAAGTATGAAATAGTAAACACATAATGCCTACAGATTTTGCTCAATGATATCACATAAAAACTCAATCAATTCACACAAACATATTCTTATAAAACTCTTTTTCATACAACCGAGCTCAAACAAACATCATAATTTTGAAAATAATCTCCTAAGATGTTAATCCTAATGTCATTACCATCAAGAGTCTCATACAGTTCACTACGTTTTTCCTCATCTTACCAAATAACAGTTCCAGACAGCTAATTCATGAAACAAAGTAATTGTGTCCTCAAACTGACGTGATACTGCAACCTAATATGTGCACATGACTGTGGCAGAACCACACATACCAATATCTTGAGGTATGGGTTCTATCCAAGCTCAGGCCCAACGTAGCCATAATACCAAACCCACATATAGCTAACTGTCTCAAATTGAGGCCCCGACAGGGTTTAACATGAACTGAACCATACAGCTAGGGCACAACCCAATTATGAAACTCATCACTATACCCAATACGATATTCCATACTTCACATCCAAAGGTGGGTATCTACAGGGCATTGCTTATAGTGCCTTGCTCTGTACATATCCATCTTTGAATGTAGATTCACTTAATAAAAATCAAATACCCATTTGCAAAATGCTAAATAACAACATATAAAATTACAAACAAAAAGAGAGTAGGGTAAGGAATTGCCCCTACGTGGGTAATGAAGATGGAAAACACTCCTGTAATGAAGCTCGAAGCCAAAGTCCAAAACCCAAGTCCAAACTGCACTTCCACAAGACAAAGATTGAAGAACTTGCTCACAACAGAGGAAACAATTTCCAACAAGAAAACCCGAACCATGAATCAAATGAACCGACTATCAGCAACTTCTCAAATCTCTATCTCTTAAACACAAAATATCTTTCCTCGAGACCTTCCATAATGCCAATTTACCAGCATCAACGGCTACAGATGCTTAAAAATGAAAGCATTGCAGCCATATTTCCGGCCCTATCTCAAAGATAACCCATTGAAAACAACGAAGAGATCAACAAAACCCATAAATCCATGATATCTCATTAATACACAACTACCAGATTCATTGCACAAGAGTTCACCACAATGCCGTGGATATGGCGGTTCCATTTCCACCGCCATAAGTGATATGCTTCCAAAAACAAAGCCAAAACCCCTTAGGGTTTTTATTAATAAAACCTCCTTCCCTAACTAACAAAACAATATGAGACACCATAAATCCAATAGTAAAAAGGTATAGCCACGAGTTTTTTTTTTAAGACCATTCCAAATAAATACAACACATAATATATATATATATATATATATATATATATATATATATATATATAACAAGAGAACTTCGTAATACTTATCATCATTTATCACAACTGTAACATAATCGATTATAATTCTTTTAATTTATTGAATCAAATCAAACTGTTTTATAACAATATGCCTAAGCAAGAAAAAACTCTTTTTTGCATATCATAAATTTGACATTGGCAATTGAATACTCGTAGCAATGTTTGAAAATTAATCACACCATATCATTCTGAAGTAATATTTCTAACATAATTCCTAACAGAATTATTAAAAATGTTTACACAACAACATTGTAAAAATAGTGAAATCAAACATAGAAACCTGAGATAGCAATATGTTCTGAAATAACACGTCTCTAGACATTAACACCAAGTCCAATAGATAAAAAGAACGTATCATCAGAAAGATACTATAACCACATAATCTTGATAAGCAGTAAAGTCCAAATAAAAGAAAAAGTCAAGCATGACACCCTCTTTGGAAGGCTTGCTGCCAAAGAGTTCTTCATTTTTTATTTTTTCTAACCTCCTTTGGAAGGCTTGCCGCCAAAGGATTCTTTATTTTAAAATTTTTTTATTATTATATCTAACCCTATTTCTATTGCAGGCTTTTTAAGTTTTTGAAATTCAAGGTTTTTTTCTGTTTTTGTTTTAGAAAGGAAAGTATAACAGTTTGTATTTTTCTTATATCTCATAATCTATGATCTGAGTTTGGTTGAAATTTTAACAGCATTTAGAAAATATAAAAATAAAAAAACTCTTTAAATTTCATTTTTATTAGAATAGTATTGCAAAAGTTATTATACTATATGTGTAGTATTATTTGTTTTTCAAGTTTTAAGACAACAATTCGTATTTTTATGATATCCCTCAATCTGTGATCTGGGTTTGGCTGAAATTTGAACAGCATTTAGAAAACATAAAAATGAAAAAACTCTTTAAATTTTATTGAAAATAGAGTTAAATTAAAAAATTTATTGCTCTTTGTGTGTAACACATTTTTTTTAGTTTTTCAAATTTTTAATTTTCCTATTTTTTCAATCTGACCAGTGTTTTGCAGGGAACATTTTAGTTTTTAATTTTGACTCTCTAAATCTCTTAATAATTATTTAACATTCTTGTGGATAATAAGTCTCACTTTTTTATTTCAAATCTATTATTTAAATTTTAAACGTAATTTTTAAATCATGTCGACTTTAATTTCAGAAATCAAGTTAAATAACTCAAACTATCATGCTTGAAAAACTCATCTTTCATTTATATTTCGTTTTAAGCATATTTTAGATATTGCTACTGACCCTTCTGTAGTTCTTGGTACCTCAGCTACACAAGATGAAAAAAATGCATGGAATACTAAAAATGAGGAAGCCCTTGGCCTTATTGGTATATCTCTTAACCCAAATTTATATGTTCTAATTTCTCATTGCACTAATGCCCATGAAGCTTGGGATATTTTAAAGCAAACATATGGCAGGCCATCTAAATCATGCAAGATTCAATTGCAAGACAATTTGGAAGACTTAAGGTATATTGATTTCAAATCCATGGATGAATTTTTACTTAAATTTGATTATATTAAAAGTCAACTAATTGGATTATGTGTTACTCTCACTAATATTAGATTAATTACCATTATTTAAAAAAAATGTCTTCCTAGATAATTTCAACAATTTATTACTAATGTTCATTCTCAAATTTCTATTCCTACTTTGTCTACTCAATTAACTTATAGTATTTTTTAAAATTTGTTACATCAAGAAGAAGCTAAGTTGTTACAATTTGGTACTCTTAGATCTAATGAACATGCTTTTGTGTCTAAAAGTCAAAATCAAAATTTCAAATCTTCTAATAATGATTCTCCCAATACTTATAATAATAATAATCACAATAATCATCCAAACACTCATCGTAATAATACTCATTCTAATCAATCTAATAAAAAACTCCACTGTACTTATTGTGGAAAAGATGGTCATGTAACTAATAATTGTTTTAAAAAATAAAAAGATAAGCAACCTATCAATAACAATAATCAAAACTCTCATCCATCTCGTCATTCTTTTATTGTTAGTTACAATATTCGTAAAAATTTAGAATGGATTATTGATACTAGTGCATCTCAACATGTTACTTTTCATAAAGAAGTGTTTGATTCTTTAAAACTCGATCTTTCTAATATTTCAATTCAATTAGTTGATAATCATAGTTGCAAAGTTGAAGGATTTGGTAATGTTAGTATTCCAAATGAAAAATTACATGATGTCCTTTATGTTCCTGAGTTGAAATACAATCTTCTTTCTGTTGTAAAATTATGTCAAAATTACAAAGTTGAGTTTCATAGGGACATGTGCTCTTTTATTGATCCTAACACTAATGAAGTTGTTGCTAATGCTAAGTTAGGCGATGATAACTTATTTAAATTTTCTGGGTTCACCTCTTCTGGACTCTCTTTGCACAAAGATATTGCTTTTAATATGGAGCATGAAAGGCTCACTCATTTGGAAAATGAGCATATCTTATCTAATATGGTTGAAAATTTACCTCGTATTTCTCCATCTAAGATTGCATGCACTAGGTGCATGAGTGAAAAAATACAAAATACCAAAGATTTTCCAGCTTATAATACTATTACTAACAAAGTGCAAATAGCACGAAATGTTTGTATTGCAGAAAAAAATATGCATGATGTCTCTAATGCTCAAAATGAACAAGTTCATGGAAGTAGAATTGTGTTAGTGGAGGACCAACCTCCTTCTCTAAACCCTACTCCTCATATATCTACCTTTATTCCTCTTATTCTTTCTTATGATGGTAATGGTAATGATGCATTAATAGATCATGGTAATAATGCTAATATTGATAATGGTAATAATACTAATGTTGAAACAAATGATGCATTCATACATCATGACTCTTCTTCTAGTGATAAATTTGTTAAGAGAAAAAATAAATGGTTTCAAAAAATACTTAGTCAAAGAGATCAATTTTTAGAATGGGTGGACTTCAACTTAGGAGGATTAATTACTGCAAATATTGTTTGATGTTAATAATTCTCTTTCATCTTCTTTGGCATTTCTCTTTAGTATGTTGCCTAGAAATTATGTTCTATATATGATCTTAATTTTATTTGCATGATTTCATACCATGATAGTTTAGCTATATTTATTCATGTGTAAATATGGGAGCCCACATATATATCCTAATAAATATACAAATTATTATGTCTCTTGTGACTTATCAAATATGAGTGCATTCTTTATTTCACATAAGTAAATTTATTTTATTTATTTTTCTTATTCCTTGGGATTATGAGTTATTATACACTATTGCTTTTAACATTTATTTTGTTCTACTGATTGGCACATAAGTGCAGTTTATGCTTTTCTAGTATCATTCTATTGCCATATTGGCACTTTATGGTTAATACCATTTATTATTGGAGTTTCCCTCCAATTTTAGTTAATTTGACCCATCTTGAAGGCATTTTACTCTTATTTGAAGGTAGTCAATTGTTAATACTCATACTCCTCCCCTTTGATATCTTTGAAAACATGCCATATAATGTTATGTATAATTCTTTGCTTAAATCATGAGTCATGCAGGTTATGGATTGATCACCCTTTAACTTACAGTAAAATGACTTATTAGTGGACTGTCTATATCCATGTGATTGAAGCATTGTTGATGTTGGATTCATTAGCTAGCCTTTTCTATGGTCTTTTTTTGAAAGTTTTGATAACATATTTTTTCTTTGTAGGATATGATTTATCTTGATTTCTTTGCGGTACCAAGTTACACTTATATTTACTCTATGAGAATTTACTTATACATAAAAAGTTTCTAACTTGAATATAAGATGAAATTATCCTTGTGGATAGTTGCCTTTGTTTCTATGTTTCAGGTAATCCATCAAGGCACATACAAGATATCATTATTTGTTGTAAAGATCCTATGCCACATGAATCCACTTGAAGATGTAACACACTTGAAAAATTATCCACTTCTCTTGTCTCTCCAATGATGTACCCATGATAATAAGAGACCTCTTGCACAATGAAGATATTTTAAAAAATCAAGTTGTAATATTGTAAATTGGTTTTGACAACATCTCTCCAAGTAAAGATTAAAGGGGTGTGTTAGAATTAATAATCTTTCCTTGGTTGTATTTATTTATTTATTGGGATAAACCAAAGTATCTCTTTTGTATTATTTATTTGTCTTTTAGTCCACATGTAAAGGACATGTCATTCTTGTCCAATTGTCCACTTGTGAGGACAACTCATTTTTGTATTTTCTTTAATAAGTAAAATAGATATTCCTCGTTAAGAAAAACTTGACACTTTGCACACACTTATTATGAATGTGGCATTCATATAAATAAGAGTTACACATGCAAAGACATGCAAATCCTTTCTCATCTCTTTAAAAGAGGTGCTTCTCTCTCTCATTTTCATCTCGTCTCCATTATTCACATCAAGTTTTTGATGCTATTGTAAATGAGCTATTTTTCTCCATTTCTTCTCTCTCTCTCTCTCTCTCATTATTAGGCTTTTGCCTTATTCATAATACTCACAAGGGGTTTTCTTTGCTTTCCCCTTATCAAATACTTGTCTCTTGTGTTGCTTCCTCTTTGGTATTGCTCCATTGATCTTGTATCATTTGTATGGTAAAACTGTTCTTGCTCTCTTGGATTAAATCTATTATTTCATGCTATTTTATTTTATTATATTTTATCATTTAATCACTTTTTCTTACAAGATCTAATGGAGAAAAATAGAACACAAGCTGAACAAATCAGAAATCTCAAGTTGGAGCAAGAATCACAAGCTATACTGTTGTGTGAGGTGACTGAACAAAAGAAGAAAGCTATAGAAGACAAGGCCATGATTGAAGAAGACTGAAAAATTTTGGCAAACAAATTGGAAGAAAAGTCAATAGAGCTATCTAGGATCTCAAACATGCAATTGGATACCTTAAGCCAAATGATGAATGCTCATCATGAGTTGAATGTCAGGGACATTGAGATAAGTACATTAAAATTGCAGAATGAAAAACTGCAAAATAACCTGAAAAGAGAAAAGAAATTTGCTGAAAGTTTTAACAAGCCAAATGAAGCTATCAAGTACTTTGGGAAATTACTAAAATCCTCTAGATTGAATAGAGATACATTAGGATTGGGCTACACAAGCACTAAAGAAAGTGAATCATCTAAAGTTGCTAAGGAAAGGAACAACAAAGGTAATAACTCCAAACCCACTTGTCATCATTGTGGAAAGAAAGGGTATACCTCTAATATGTGTAGGAGCAAGAATACAAATCAGAATGCTAAGCCTAAGGACATGGTCTCCTATCATAAGTGCAATAAACAAGGTCATCTGACACATGAATGTAGAACTAGAACCATGCATGCACCAAAATTTGAAGGATATTGCTACAACTATTAGAAGTATGGACATAGAGCCTTTGAATGCAAATCTAAGTCTACATGGTCATCAAGCAAGCCAACAAAGATAAGAAGCTATGGAAACTCTTATGATTTGGATTAAAACACAAGATATAGTTGTTAGTATTGTAAGGAATATGGACATGCACCTGAAAACTACATGAGGACTCACTTCAGTGGTATTTACAAGAGGTAGTTGACTCAAACTACATGTTTCAATTGTTTGAAGACTGGTCATATCACTAAACATTGTCCAACTAGGTCTAAGGCACCAAGTTGTGAATTTGATAAAGGTAAAGGCAAGGCATTTGTTGAACACATCAACAATGAAATGAACAAGACATGGAAGAAGAAAGATGGAGGCAATACATCAAATGAAGAAGTGATCACTTCACCTAATAGGTCAAGTGGTCACACTTCATCAAACTAAGAAATAGGATGTATGAGGGACTAATATCCAAAAGTATTATATCATACATCAGTTCCAAAAGAACTTAGCACTAAAAATATTACATTAGCATGAATAAAGATGCAAGGAGTTGTAGTAAATTCAAGGTTAAAACTTCAAGTTTTCATGTTGTCGTCGAGCATGAAAAGTTCATTGTGAATGCCAAATGAAATACTAGTTATAGTCGAGCTATTAGTTGAGGCCAAGCTTATTATAGCTATCAAATGATGTTCATGCTAGTAGATGCTGAGTTAAATTGAAATCATGTTGATGCTGAGTTTACAGTTGTACAAGCATTAAGCATTATATGCAAAGTTTTGGAGAAGTATAAGGTTGATTTTCACTCATTGTTCATCATTTCAAACTCAAGCAATTACAAGGAGAGTAGAAGGTGACTCAAAGACCAATTTCAAAGCAATTGCATTTATTTCAACAAAAATCCAACTCCAACTCATCAAATTTCCAAGGCATTCTTCATAAGTTGAGTCACACAGTTTAAAATTTCTTAAACCCTAGCTTGTCAAATGGCATCTAGTTCAAGGAATTTAGAGGGCTCAAGAAGTTTTGAATGCTCAATTAGTTAGAAATGAAGTAAAGAAACTAGACATTAGAGAAATTCTAGACATTACATATAAACAAGACCTGTCAGGCGCACTTTCCATGATTCCTCCAAAGGTCATAATGGTCCAAGATGTCAGAAAATGCTATAACTACAAGATAGGTGGAATAGGAGACATGGAAATAAGGCAAGCATATGAAAAATTGTGTGAAAATGGCTTTCTGAAAGAAGAATTCAAGATTATTGAAAGAAAGGGTTTGACTCGGTGCCCTAGATTTTCCTACGATGTTTAAAACAGAATGGATCAAGATAGTGCTAAGAAGAATACATGATGGATGCTCATGGCTGGAAGATGGTCCCATTAAAATTTTGAAGAGAATAGTTCATAGGGTAATTGATTTTCCAACCCTAGATCGGCTGAAGACCCTATGAAGTGACTCAAAGGAAGTTATTGAGAAAAACATAGGAGCAAAATGGAACAAACATGGAATGACTACTGATACTATCACAGACCCTTTATTGAACTTTTCCATAAGGTTAATTTCTCACAAGTTTTATTACTCAAGGAAATTGAATAGTATCCACTATATTGTAGTAGATCTAGGGTACAAAATTTTAAATAGGGATCATATGTATGATCTAGCCAAATTACAATTGCAACAAATAGTGGAAAACCTAGGTGCCATTAGAAAAACCAAGAGTACACAGTGTAAGTTTGGAGCAATCCTAATTTGCATATTTTTCTATGTTCAAAATGCATTCCCATCCTTTGGCAAGGTAAGTTAGAAGACAAACAGATCAGAAGCAGTTCAAGTTAATGAGTATATTGAGCAAATGGGAGATAACTTTGAGACTATCATGACAAGCTATTTTGAAGACTTCAAGAAGTCTATGAAATAGAGAATGAAAATACTAGTTTCCTTGGTTGAATAGTTTTATAATGATATATTCTTTCTTGTTGATATTGACTATATGTATGTACATACTACCATACCCAGGGTAAGATGGCTAAGACCCCTAGGCTATGAAATTAATGTTGATGAAGCCTATGTTACTATAACTACACTTCTAGTTGAAGAAGTTGATAAATTAGCTAAATCTTCGGAAACTATGATGTTATGAAATCCAAAGTTGAGATGGAGTTGAAGACAACCTCCACATTGAAGAAGAAAGAAAAATTGGTGAAGAAAATAAAGGCCCAATTTGGTGAAGGTACAGGTGAAGAAGAAGAAGATGATGAAGAGGAAGAACAAGAACTAGCTAAGAACCTCATAAATTAACCCAAGGATTGGGAGAAGATATGTATGAAGAAGAGGTAAAAGGTGTCAAGGAAGTAGAGGAAGTACTAGTCCAGGCAGAACCAAAGAAGAGAAAGGCCAAAGCACAACCTGTGGCAAAGAGAAAGGCAAAGAAGATTGCTAAGCCAAGCCTAGCAAAGCCAATAGCACTAACAACTAGGGCAAGCACACGGGCCACCACAAAAAAGGCCCAAGAAAAAGCCAAAGAAAAGGACAAGGCTACAAAACAAGAAGGGCTAGAGAAAAAGAAGCAAAGAAGGAAATACATTGCATAGCTAGAAACTAATGATGAGAGGACAGAATCAAAGAATACATGCCAATTTAGAGTGGTAAGTCATCCACCAAAATCTGATCTTGAGAATCTCTATGAAAATGTTAGAAACAATGCAGATTTATCTAGATTGAAAAGTATTAATTTTGAAAAACTTGGTAGAGAAGAGTAAAACTTGATTGAAGAATCAATTTATGAAATGATGTTTAAGTTCAAGAACACCCCACTTGAATTAGATAACACTATGCCAAAATAATTATATACTATTGTTGAAAATAAGTGACATTATTATTTAAACCTAGAGAAACAAATTAGAGAATCCACATTAGCCCAAGTAATTCTAGAATTTTCAAAAGGGTAGATTATCAAGGCCAACAAGAAATATGGTGGAATGTTTCCACCAAAATATAGGGCATTCAACATTCTTCAGAAAAATATTGAAGATGCTGTGAAGAAATCTACACAAATGTGGAAATTGATTTATGGATTGACAATTGTCAAAGTAGGAGAAGAAGATCCCTTTGAGGGAAGAAATAATGGTGATGACAACAATGATAAAGAGGAGAAAGATAAAGAAAAGGATAATACTAAGGAAGATACACAAAAGAAACATGGCTACAACTAAAGAATTATAGGAAGAACAGAGTGTGTAAGATGCACAAATGCCAACTATAAGCCTTCCACATGACACCAGTATACCTACACAAATCATAATTGTTAAGGATGTTCTTGATAGCTTAGCTCAGAACATCAATCCCTTAACTATAGAAGATCTAAAGAAGATTCTTGACCAATCCACACTACATGCAAGATTATGTGAAAATATAATATTGGTCAGTGTTGATGAACTTTAGAAGGTAGTAGCTAACATCACAAGGGATAAGGTGAACACACAAGAACCACCTTCTACCATCCCTTCAGCTACTAGTGATCAACCCTTAATTCAAGCAACTAAAGATACATCTATCAAGGTTGACACAAGAATCAAAGAAAACAAGGTTGAGTAGGGGTAGACTACCAAAGAAGAGGAAAAGGAAACAACAACAACAGATCAAACAAGATAGATAGACACATCTATACCTACAACACAACCACTAGGTGTAACTCAAATAATTGTGATTAATGGGACAAGATTTGAAGAAAGAAAGGAAACACCAAAGGAGAAGGAGCAAGAAGCTATTCAAGCATTGGTAAAATTACCAACATCAAGAACTCCTACAAAAATCCTTCAGAAGCTAAGCACAAAGGCAATACCACTACAAATTTTAGCACCAGGCTCATGCTCTACAAAAGTTGACAAGGCCACTCACTATGGTGATGTAACTTTAGATGAAGAAATAGTGATACCTTAGTTTGATTATGCAACAATAACACTAGAAAAAATAAACATGTTACAACAAGCTTCGGAACAAAAGAAACATCAATAAATACTTAGAAATGAATTTAGGAAAAGGCAAGCATTACAAGGCATCAAGGGAATCTTCCTAGATGCATTCAACCTGTCTGCACCTAAGAAACAGAGCCTCTATTGGAACAATTGTTAAACATTCTTGAGAAGGGAAATAATGAAGATATTGACACAAGTGCAAAACTTCTTTAGTGTTTAAAGAAGAAATTTCAAAATAATGTAAACGAGAAAATATCTGGATAGATTGTAGTCACTCAAGTTGCACTAACCACAAAGGTTGAAGATGTGAAAAAAGTATTGGAGAATATTTTCTCATTATACACTAAATTGTGTGACCCAACACCCTTCACTCTAGAAACAAGACATAGAATTTTAAGTCTAGAGATAAATCTCAATGTATCAGGTATGCAATTACCATAAAACCTAGCTTAGAGTGAGAAGCATTTTCATGCATTGCTTCAATCACAAAACCAACTAGCTGTGTTAACAGTAGAAGAGGATAATATAAGAGCCAAGTTGACACAAATTAAAGCCTCCCTCACCCCACATATGGTAATACTCCATAAAGAGCTAGGATATGAAAAAAAAAATTTAAAGAAAGATTCTCATCTTTCTACATCAGATGACCTAGTTCACCTAGTAGCCAAGCTGGCAATCCAACTCAAGTCACTAGATGTTGCATGTGACAACTCTGATGCAACTCTAAAGATAATTATGGAGGTCCAAAAATTGTTTTTGGAAAAATACACTCTAGGTGTATAGACCCTTTGACATAAGTGTCAAAAGGGGGGAGAAAAAGGGGGTGAGAAAGAAAAGAGTAAGAGGGAGATAAACCAAAGGGGGAGAGTAAGAGAGCTAAAAAAGGAAATAAGAAAAGGAGAAGATAAAGCAAGAAGAGAGAAATGAAAGAGGGAGCAAACAGAATAAACAAAGGAGAAAGAAAGGTTAGAACAAAACAAAAAGAAAGCATATTAGATGATAGAGAATTAGTTGCAACTACATTGAAGGCAAAGAGTATCAGCCAGTAGAGACAAAACCACGTAGAATAGAGAAAAGATTTGGTACATTAACTCAAGGGGAGTTATAAATTTTGAGGTATATAGGTTATTACAAAATTTTGAAAATTTGAAGTTTCATATATAAGCCAAGTTGTGAATATATTATACTCAAGAAGATTAGATTGATTATGTATAGTTAGGTTTTTTTTACACTGATGTCAAAGGGGGGTATTGTTGATCTCAAATTGGTTTTGAAAATTCAATGTCAATGCACTTAAGACATTCACTTAGTTTATGCTAAACTAGTAATGCATATCGAGTATGATATGTAAATACAAGACTGTGCTGAGTTACAATGAGTGCCGAGTCACTCAAGTGCCGAGTAGATAGACCATGCCAAGTGATTCAAGTGTTGAGTAAATAGTAGATGCCAAGTAGTTTAGGTTCCAAGTCAAAAAAAAAATTGCAGTATTATTTGAGCATCAGTATCTTCAAGTGCTAAGCAACACAGATTGGACATATTTGTTTGTGATTGCACAAACAACTATGTAAACCATTTTCAAGCCGACATAAGGTTAGATCTCAATTCTTTAAAGATAAGAACAAATCTATTTGCATAATTGCTATGTGTTTAAATGCAATCAATCGGAAAATAGGAAGGATTAAGTAGCAAAAAGGATGAATCTTAGCCATAGATTCTTACCTAAACCTAAGCCACCCAAGTCTTTATAAGGAAGATGAGGCCCCAACAATTAGAAGTGAGTAAATGAATAGAAAGTGTGAGACATAATGTTATAGGAGGTAACAAAGGGGTGAATGATTGGATTTGTTTTAGTGCATTTCAACATGACTTAGCAGTGAGAGTGAATTGAAAAATTAGTTGAAGGAGAACAAAGAACAGAAGGATACAACAATTATTACATTAGATCATAGAGGATCAAGAAGGACACTGTATAGATTTGATCTTTAATCAGGAAACTAGAGCCAATCACAAGATCTATGCTGAAACATCCTAACAAGTGGTTTTAGTTAAATCTCTTCGGAGGGGTAGTCCTAATAGGTTGTTGTAAATCCTTTAATAGGGTGACATTCCAAGTGGATGTTCTAAAGTCCTTTAGCTAGGCACACTTTTAACAGGGTGTTGAAATCCTCTAACAAGGTGAGACTAAGCAATCCTTGTAAGCCTTTAACAAGGTAGGCCTTTCATAGGGTAGATCATATTTCATGGTCAAACTATTGTAACCTTAATTGGCTACACTTTATTACTATAGTAGTGAAGATTTGTGGGTGTCATCCCCACCCCAACTTTACCTTCTCTTTGGAGGGTTTCTGGGTAATCATATTTGGTGTTAAGTGTGTATGTTCAAATTGCTTACATGTTTTAGATGCATTTACTTTTCATGCTATTTTTAGTTCATAAATTACATGCATCTAATGAATGGTGAAAGTTTTAATAGCTGAATTTTGACCTTCTGATTCACCGCTGCCTCTCAGAAGTATATGTTTCCCATTTGTAATTCCAACATGGATGGACAAGTTCCAAAAAGTATTTAGAAGAAAGATACTAACTATCATGGTACTAGTAGATGAAGAACCTATTTTACTACAAAATACTAAATAAATTTGGATGGAAGGATTGCAAAATGAACAAATTGAATCTTATGAATAAGCAAGAAAATCAAATGTTAATGATTTATTTTTAGTAAGTGAGCTACTTGGAGTTGCAAGTATAGAAAATGATACAAATATATATAAGATAAAGTTACAATTGAAGAAATCACATATAGGAAAGAGGATTAAAATTTAGAGAAATAAAATCGGGAAAAGAGAATAGAAGCTTGGAAAAAGATAATAACCACTATTAGTATTGAAAACATTGAAGTAGATACATCCGACAAGGCTACAATCAACCAATCTACAATTATATCAATAAGTAGTGCAAATCAACTTCATCTAACTACTCAATCCCTAATATCAACGGAGGAAGTATTATAGAAAACATATGGAGTAGGCATTGATACCAACATGGACAACAGGAGCATCAATAGTTATAGAGGCTAAAATAAGTGAACAGAAAGATAGTGGAGGAATAGGGAGTCAACCAAAGGACTTGGACACTCAAGAAGAACAAGAAAAGAATGAGAATATTGAAAATCAAGGACCAAGCTCATCCTAGGTTATAACTATTACAATAGAAAGGTTAGCCAACAGGAAGAAAGGTAAATATAAAGATGGGGATGAAGATAAATATAAGAGTAAAGCTCATGAAAAGAATATACAATAATAAAAAAGTCAAATGAGAAAGGAAAAAATAAGAGGAAGAAGAAGAATATGAAATGGATGATGATCCACTCAACAATAATCCCTAGTTTGACATACTAAAGAAATCAACACTAACTCTAAACAAGAAAGACAAAATACTATTCAATAAAGCTTTTGATCTGTAGATGAAGATTGATGAGAGAATGTCCAAAAGAATTAAAGACAAGTGTTAAGGAAGACATTAAGAAAGTTTGAGAATTGCATTGCCAGAATTTCAATTAGATAAGGAGAAGCCAATACAAAGACAATTAACAATTTATTTTGTAAGGAAACTTGGCAACAAAGAATATAACCATTTCCACATAACCCATAATAGATCTAAAATAAATACGGAATTAAAATCCACATGCAAGAGAATAGACAACATACCCACAAAATTGTGACACAAGATATACCCTGGGAAACCCTCATTGAGGGAAAAAACCCAGCCTCCAAAAGCATCCATCACCATGTATTATTCAGCAAAATAACCATTGCCATACAACCATGGAAGCCTTCATGGCCATAGCCACAACCGAGCAAACTATGTGAACAAGCATGAATCCACACATCCCATGCCATGCTTTCAACCTTCACAAATGCTCCCTTGGCTAACCTGTCAAGCCTTGTCCCGCTCGACTCTTGCCTTTTGTCTTCTCCTTGTCACTCTCTCTCACTCTTTTTCACAACAACTACCCTTGTGGCTGCTTATATAGTAGCAAGTCCCACAAAACCACCAAGTGGTATTACATAAACCATGTGCTACCTAACCCACTGACCCCACATTTAATATTGGGCATTTAATACTTTTCCCCAATATTAAATAATTACATAAAATATTTTTACAATGTTACAATACGACTCATCAAGAATATTCCATGGGAATCTTTACATGTTGCACGCCTATCTAGGCACGACATTACATAAAAAAATAAAATATAACAATATTATGCAATGTGTGCAACACCCATTATCTCAACAATCTTCCACTTGTTGTATACATTGCATAGGGTCAATCCGTAGCCACATAAATGAACAAGGGAATAATCCCTCCCAGCACATCCACCATCATGGATCAAAATACACCCAGTGCTCCATCCTGGTACACGCAACAAAATCAAAGTATCTAGCATCTCGAACATGAATGATCTCACCTCCTATTATGCCACTCCCACTGGACATACATAGAAGCCATCCAAAGAGAAAGCGACCCAACCTATTGCATTAGAAGATCATAAAATCCTATACCAACTGAAATTCCAAGCACAAATAACCTGATCCAAAGGTAATCACATGTATCCATAGTTGTCAAAATATCCATAGCTGAAATAGCACCCACAGCAAGTGCCAAACCCATCCAACTATCCATACCTCAAAGGTATAACAAGTGAATCTCATATCACCGACATATCCAATTTGCAACCTGCAATCACAAGCCTCAAGAGCAATACCTACCACATATATACCAAGAAGCTCCCATTGCAAAAGATAATGTCAAATCTATAACCAATCCACTCAACACATCTTAAAGAAGTGAATCCGTGTAGTATCAAGGACATCCACAATACATAAATTGATATCGTACAAGAATAACTCTCGTAGAAAATCTCCAATGCTCTCCCAAGTTCTCCACAACCAACAAAGGAAAGAGATAACGAAATAACCATGTCATCTCTCACATGAAAAACATGAGCATAAACCAGTGATCACAATCTCCAACCAATCTCAAATCCAATGTAGTCAAAACTGAAAATCCAAGAAAATAACCAAGACCGGAGAAACCATGCAAATCATAACTTGTATCATGTCCTTCTACACACACCTCTAGATGTAAACCATGCAAGTATGATCTCCTCCATAAAACCCCAATAAGAAGCCTCAACAACACCCAAACCATACCATATAACTCATCATGGATGTAAGCCTCTCACAAGAAGATCAAACTCATAAAACCATTCCTAAACCAAGGAATAACCATTCCTAATCCAAGGAATATGCCCAAATATAAAACCATCTGCCAAACTCAGTCAACATAACAACATATGCACATGGAGATAACCAATGCTAAAACATCTCTCAAATAAACCCTCCAGAGCTAACTTATGTACCACAGCTCAAGATCCATATCCATGAAAGACAAGCATAAATATAATGCAACTGGGAGAAAATAATGGGCTATACCTCTCAAGTAGCAAACCGCTGAGTAGACCAAGAGTGGGGAATGAGAATGTTCATCAAGATACCCAAGTCTCCAACCAAGACTCATCTAAGAACAATCTCCTCTCAAGTCCATATCAGGTGACTGCCCCTCGGACTTCCTGTTGAAACCATCAACCATCCCAACAAATACTTCTCTAATCCAAGAGAAATCAACGTCACCATCATCTCTAAGTATCCATGAGCACCTGTACCAATCAATCCATGCCAACTCCAAATGAAACATAGCAATATCATGAAGTATCCAGCTTATGATCAGTGTACTCAATACCAAGAAACTAAACCAAGATCAATGTCAAAGTTCCAACCATGGCCTCAGGAACATAAACATGACAACATGATCTTACCATCTCAATTAAAAAGATAACATGCTCCATATGAACACACCATAACATGTCACAAATCTAAATGCGTATCAAGAGTATGCCATGACATAATAATGAAACCATCCTCATACCAAGGATAACATGCCAAATAAAAGCATAAACCACACCTTTACCAAGAACCCTGTGAGTCCTCAAGATGCAACCATCTCCACACACCATGAAGAAAAAACATCTCCCCATACCAGGAAGAACCATCTCCATACACCATGAAGATAACCAAGAACTCCATGAGTCCTCAAGATCTAACCATCTTCAAACACCATGAAGATAACAAGTGCACCATGCAAATGTCAAAGACGCTTCTGCAGCAACAGGATCTAAGACAAACCTCAAACATCTGCAAACACTCAATAAATATATCAATGCCAACAACTCCCACTCAACCGTGGTACCAAGTCACCTATGGCATCATAAAATCTATGCTCTCCAAACCAAGAAGATATAAACTAAACTAGGAACTAATCCTGCACTGTCACCCCATCACTGTCACAAGCTCCCACTAAACTGTGTATCCAAGCTATCCATGACATCATGATGAAAAATAACCATCCTCTAACCATGAGAATAAACCAAGGCATCAAACCATCAAAGAACTCAAAGTGCACATCATGAGCTCCTTAAAAGAAACCAAATAACCATGATCCTCAACCAAGAAGATATACCACCATAACCAAATCAGAAATCCAAGCTAATGAACATCAAGGATGTACCTGTATAACCAATAATGTCATGCCAAAAATCCATGACACCATGATCACATCCATGAACTGAGCATCTGGCTCTCAATATGTCCAACCTATCAGCATAGTCAACCACAATCCTCTGCCATGACTGTACCTGGTAACAACATCTCATCCCTTCTACATGAAGAAAATAGTAAATCATGTGACTTAGGGCATAGACAACCCAAATCCAAGCCACCAATCTGAATATGCATCAATAATGAAAGATCAATGGGCAAAGACAACCCATAACCAAGCTATAAATGCAACTTGTAAGTATAGACCACTTACAACACTGCACAACTTGCAGACCCAACAAGTCATCATGCATATCCAAACCAAACACTGATAACTATATCATCATGAGACCAATCTGAAATATGAACTGAGTATACAATGACATCAAAACTTAAATTTCCAATGCCATAAACTCACAATGTTACCATAGTCAAAATATACTTATAAACTATTTAGATCAATATATCAACAAATAAATCATGCCAAACTTACACCAAATCTGAACCAATGTGTAGATCTCTCCAAGAGCTTTCCGTTGACTACTCAAAGTCCAAAATCCGACTCCGTATGCCCAAGTTATGCCCTAATCCGTGCTCAAGATAAACAACATCTGACTTTAGGGCTCTTAAAACCTAACAAAATTTCAAAATCATAGAACCAAACCTACACCATCTTGTAGTGCTCTAAATTAGCTTTCCAACGCCTATAAGAACTCTGAAATTTGATATTCTGAGAGAAAGTTATGGTCATTTTACTAAGACAGTCTTTTTACCATTTTCAGTACGATTTTTCATTTTTTATTTTTTATTTTTCTGTGATGAAAATTCTGACGGGATTAAATTTGACAGCCATCACAGGCTGAGACTAAAAAAATCTTTCGTTTCCTCTTAACATGGCCAAACTAGGGCATATTATATATCAAATTTTATGAAAATGTCGACCCGGATCCAATGGTGAGGTCTATTTTTACCCAGGAGGTCATTTTTGCAAGCTACCCCCCAAAACCCTTATTTAAATGAAACATCCGAAAAAATATTTTTGTCCAACAATTTCACATGCCCAAATCTTTTAACATCCCATCATAACAGCAAATCCAAAAAGCCTCAGATCTGCAATATATCATTCATATATCTTGCCCTTTCTTTTATCCTCTCATGCATTCCCATGGATTCAATCTAGGGTTACAATAATAAAACCATAGCTCTGATATCACTTGTAAGGAAATTTGGCAACAAAGAATATAACCGTTTCCACATAACCCATAATAGATCTAAAATAAATACGGAATTAAAATCCACATGCAAGAGAATAGACAACATACCCACAAAATTGTGACACAAGATATACCCTGGGAAACCCTCATTGAGGGAAAGAACCCAGCCTCCAAAAGCATCCATCACCATGTATTATTCAACAAAATAACCATTGCCATACAAGCATGGAAGCCTTCATGTCCATAGCCACAACCGAGCAAACTATGTGAACAAGCATGAATCCACACATCCCATGCCATGCTTTCAACCTTCACAAATGCTCCCTTGGCTAACCTGTCAAGCCTTGTCCTGCTCGACTCTTTCGTTTTGTCTTCTCCTTGTCACTCTCTCTCACTCTTTTTCACAACAACTACCCTTGTGGTTGCTTATATAGTAGCAAGTCCCACAAAACCACCAAGTGGTATTACATAAACCATGTGTTAAAACCATGTGCTACCTAACCCACTGACCCCACATTTAATATTGGGCATTTAATAATTTTCCCCAATATTCAATAATTACATAAAATATTTTTACAATGTTACAATACAACTCATCAAGAATATTCCACGGGAATCTTTACATGTTGCACGTGCATCTAGGCACGACATTACATAAAAAAATAAAATATAACAATATTATGCAATGTGTGCAACATCCATTATCTCAACATATTTGGATAAAATGGAAGCAATAGGAAACAATTTGAAAGGACAATTAGCAAAGGAAATCGCAAGAAAATTAAAACAACAGACAATAGAGCTTGGTAGCTAAGTTTAAAATTTTCAAAGGGAAGCTACATGAGAATATAAATGGATTACGAGTGATTGTTAACACTATGTTAAGAAAGTATAGTTTTTAATGTATTTTTTATACATTGACTTAAGATATTGATAATTGACTTATTAGAGTTTGAAAAGAAAGACTAAGTCATATCGGTAACCTAGACTCATCAGTTAATGTAGTCCAACATGAACTGAAGCTTAAAGTTTTAATTACTAGAGAAGAAATATTATTAGAAAGAGATAAACTAATTTCCAAAATTTTGGAGTTACAAGGAAAGATAAGTTTGCATATTGATGTGATGTAACAGATCTTATTGGGAGCATAGAACAATATACAGATTCTAGAAGAAACTATAGTAAGTGGAAGTTAAAATATGGGAGCATATTTTGAGAAGCATATTCTAATTATTTGGGCATTATGGAGAACATGAGACACACTCTTGCACCTTAAAAATTCTAAGTATACATATATTGTAAATAATTGGTAATATGGTTATGAATTTTTTACTACATATTTTCTATTTGGGCATGTTTATCGACATTGACTATCATAAAAAAAGGGGGGAGAAATACATAGAAATATAAAAGCACAAAAGAGAAGAGATATATAAAAGAAAATATAGAAGATATTAGAGCATGCAAAATAGGGGAGTGTAGAGTATAGATAGAGGTAAAGATTATAAAACATGGAAAAGAATTCAGATTAAATGTTAATGTCTTTTTTTGTCATTAAAGCTAAAGGGGGAGATAATTGGAGATTAATTGAGCTACATAAATTTTTCTTATTGATTTCAAAATTACTAAGTTAAGGTTACTATCAGAGTATGGAGGAAGTCACTATCAGAATGAAGAAGACTCTATTGAAGAAAGATTATCAGAGAAGTATAAGTCAGATTACTCAAAAAAAAGTTTGGAGTTGATCTAAACCTAAGATCTATATGGTCAAGATTAAGGTTAGGATTATCAAACAGCTGGTGATTTAAGTGAGAAAAGAAGAGAGAGAGAGAGAGAGAGAGAGAGAGAGAGAGAGAGAGAGAGAGAGAGAGAGAGAGAGAGAGAGAGAGAGAGAGAGAGAGAGAGATCAAAGGAGAGATTGACCAATAAGGGAAGAAACAAGTTGATCTAACAAGCTTAAGGAGAAGCACTAGATAGGTCAAGTTATCTTATATAATACTTAATTAATTTTTAAAAGATTTGAGGTCTTTTGTAGGACTATAAAGTTCTTCTATGAACTTTTGTTAAAACCTCTATCAAGATGAGTGCTTAGACAAGTAGGATAAAATCTCTTAGCAGAGTAGTCTTGATGGGCTAAAACATATAATTAGCCATGTATTAGTCACTTCTAATAGAATGAGTTTCTGGGAACACCAATGTATGCCTAATTAGAATTTTTTTTTGACTATTTTCTGTGAAAATCCTTGTGTTATGTGTATGAATTTTATTTCATGAACTATGGTTTAATTTCATGCAAATGGACTATTAATTTATAAGTGATTAATCTATCAATTATATTTGACTTATTAGAATAATATTATTATATACTATCAATTAAATGAATGAAAATTTAAAATGCTCTCTAAGTACTAATTCACCCCCCCCCCCACCCCGCCCCCCTCCCCACTCAGTATGTAACCTTTCCTACTTGTTATTAACAATATATGAATATCTACAAACACACACATATACACTCACAACTATATATAGCACATCTACATTTGATGTCATTTGTGTATTATAGAAGACTTATATACCTAACAGTGGCACATAGAGTTAGTGATTTGGCTATTCATACACATGTTTAGACATGTGAGTGTGTCTGTGTTTTTAGGAACCCACAATTTTTGTGTTTAAGAAAATTGTTATTGTTTTATTGCAATTTCTCTAGAGTGTCTTAAGAACTTTTCTTTCTATCTCCAATGTGGCTATGAGATCCACCATATTGTTAGCTATAAACAATTGTTGACTCTGAATAAAGTCCTTGGTAAATTGTAAATGCCTTTGCATCACCTCTTAATGAGGTAATAAAAAATGGTTGAATAGATGTGACCTATAATATGATATTGCATTGCTCATGCAATAAGTCTATTTGATTCCCCTACAAAAATATGATTTTAGAAAATTATGCTAAACTAGAATTAGGCTCCATGTTAAGATCTTGACCACACTTCTATATTTCTACATCAATCATATCCATCTTTTCCTTGATTTCTATCGTAAATATTTCAAAATTACATATTTTGGAAAATAATGTGTTTTAATTATTCACTAATTGCTCCAAATAAATAACAAGGGTGGAGATTTCAACCTTCTTAAGTACAATTTTAGTTGCAACTTTCTCCAATACTTTGTTCTCAAACTTCCCTTTTGACCACTACTTGAGTATCTATTTCAAGGTCATTAATCTTCTCAACTATCTTGATAAACTATTTAATGATGGGGGGATTTTTTCTAAATTATCTACAACAATAGTGTCAATAAATACATCTTTGATATCTTATAATACCTATCTCCATTGATTCTTTTTCTTCATCTCCTCTTTCTTTTTCTTCATGTTCTACAAGTCACTAAGTGTACTCATTTGGTTAAAAAATAATTTTCATGTGTCCCAATTTGGAATCACAATCATTTCATCAAGAGCAATACGTTTTCCCTTCATGGTCTTTGGAGACTCCATCTTTCTCTTCAATCTCTTTCCTTTGGAATCTTGATTGCTAGAATTTGGTGTTGTTTGATGTTCTCGTGTGGGAACTTCTTGATTTGGCCTATGTGCCTCCTTGGCCTTCTTAGGCTCTTCAAATCTCTTTTTTTTGTTAGTCGTATTCTCCTTTTGTATAGATTCATTTTTCTTCTCCTTACCCATCACCAATTTTGAGTTCACTGGTTAAGCTCTATTGTCCAACCTCCTTTTCTTCCTCACTTAGAGGTCTTCAGGTAATTGGTCTTTTATCAAAAGAAAATTGATCTTATTTTTCTTCTAGTCTCTTCTTATTATTTTCATCTTCTTTACTAACATTATCATTTCTCTTTTTGGCATCATCCTTCTATTATTTTCCTTGGGTGATCTCTCCTTCATTAGCTAGCTTACTCTGTTGCTCAACATGACTTACATTTACATTAACCTGAATAACATCTGGACTAAGTAAAATAGAATGGATAGTAGAAATGATAGGTTCTCAATATACTTTTTTTGTGCTCACTTATGCATCAATCTTAGGGTAATCTTTAACTTGTTCTATCACAAGGTTAAGATTCATCAAAATCTCATGTGTTGACTTTGATGATGGAGCTTCCTCCTTCTTTCCTAGCTTGGTCAACATAGTCTTTTTTTTTATTCAGCCACAAATTTTTGTACATGTGACACATCCTTATCTAGGATAAACTCATGTTCATATTAAATTACAGCTATGTCATGCTGTTCTTCACCTAGATGAACTATGTCTATTGGATCATCATAAATGTCCTATGCATTGTCCAACTCAACATTTTCAAGATCAATTGTCTCATTCTCATTCTTATTTTCATCATTAACCATTAGTCTATAGATATTCTTCCATATTACTTTTATTTCTTCTACTACATTTTCTATTTTACTTCTCAAAACCAAGAATGCTCTTCTCTTCGGAATAAATTTTCTATTATATTGACTCATGACTTTGGTGGAAATTTTCTACCTATTCAATTCTAGCATTACATTTCCAAGTGTTCCTTCTCTTTTCTATCTTAGGTATTCAATCTATACTTTCATCTTTCATCTATATTTCTATACAATTCATTAGATATCGAGTTACATAGTTCTAATGGAGTATACTTAAGATTTTTGATCATATCAAGAACTACCTCTTCAATATTTTTATTATCTATTGTATTTGATTTATCATACTTAACAAACTTGAATCCTACCATAACTACTCTCCCCTTGATATTTTCATTAAAATCATCAATTACATAGGGTGCATTATGCACTTCTACTTTAAATTGACTGGTGTCATTTGCCTCAGTCTTTTCTTCATCATCTTTAGGAATTATGGCTTTTCTTCTTTGCTTCTTTACATGTTTTCTCAACTTGGCCTCCTCTGTAGTAGATTTATTTTTTGTTAACTTATTTTCTTGAATAGGATTGCAAAATTTTGCAACTCCTTTCTTAGTCTCAACCACAACTATAATAGATTCCTTTGTCCTTTGTCTTCTGTCTCTTTTTGTTGTAGGGATAGGCATGGTAACCTTCTTCTAACCTTTACTTTCATGTGGCTTGACAAGCACTATTTCTTTTCCTTTTCCTTCCACCTCTTCTTTTTTATTTGCATCTTCTTCATCACTAGACATATATTCACCTTTACCCTTGATGATTTGCAATGGTATTTCTTGTTCAACTCCTTCTCCTAATGCTCTTTCTAAATTCTCTATCATACCTTTTCTTTTCTTCTCTATCCTGGAAACATTTACTTGTATTGTGATTTTCATCTTGAAAATATCATATCTACCAAATGCCCTGATTGATAAACTCATTTATCTATTGTATGACTAGTTTCTTCTTGCTCCATGTAACAATGCCTATGGTGCAGAAATAATTTTGAACAGAAAATAAAATGAAAACAAGTAATGACCCAAACTTACACATATTTTTCTTTTTCTTTCTAATGCTCTCTATATTCTTCGCTAATTGCCTCACCTATAAGTTGGAAAGGTTGTATCTATGATCCTTCTTTACTATCTTCTATGCAACATTCATAGCCACACATAGAATGTTGTCCTTTTATCTAAACCAATAAAACTTGTGCACAATAACCCTTATAATATAATCAAACTCTACATCTTTAATGGTTAAAATTGTCATCCTATGCTCATTCTATATTGTCTATGTATTCACCTCATTAAATATCCTTGCTTTTTCATCAAATTGTTTTAACTGTACTATTAATAGGATGACCACTTAACACAGTGAATTATTTTTGTGGTTATCTCAATATATTCTCCTTCCAACCACAACTTCATGTCACGAATTTTCCTCAAGAAAATCTAAGTCCATTCAATCTTAAAAACCCTAGGAAAATATAGCACATGTGTGAGCCATTTCTTAGCAATATGCTTGTGTTCATCCTTTAATCTCCCATTTACACCTAGCTTCTCATGTGTATTTATGAACTCAAAATCTCTAACCTCTCCAATCTTGCACATATAACATTATTTCACATCATGAATCAAAATGATTCTGAGAAAGATCGAGGATAGGGCTCTACTTTAATGTCCCTTTGCTACAATCTTAGGATACACCTTGAATTTGACTAGCTTACATACTTTCCTTCTCACCAATTCAACATTACTAACCTTTGATTTCATATTCTTCTCTATAATTGAAGAGATGGATGACATAATATTAATTTAGGGTTTGATCACAAAACTTTGCTTCAACCTAAATGTCACAAACCCACTTCCAATACCAATGACACACTCTCAAATCCTTTCAAATTTTCTCAACCATGCACAAAAATTTCTAAGACTCAATTCTCTCTTGAAATCTTGAATATGAAGTGATCCAAATTAATGTTTGAAATCTTCTATATACATCAAAAATGCAATTTTGGTGCCTCATTAATGTTTTTTTACCTATAGTGGATGCAATATAAGCTATCTTGATAAGTACTATGAAACTCAACAACAACACTTAAAAACTCCATTATCTTACTCGTCTAGTTTCATGACTTGATCATAATTAAACAATTTAATCAACCACTTAACACCTTTCAAACTTCAATATTGAAACTCGACCATTACTAAGTTTTCAACTCAGTGTCCAAATGTTCACTTAGTTTATATTATCAATTATGTCCTTATGCATCTAATCTTATGTTGATTTGGACTTTAATGCTTAAAATCTTAGGAAATTATGTATAATTTGACAATGTGAAATATAGTTCCATACTTCTTCATCTTAGTTTGTGGTGTCAGAATCACCTTATCTATTGGATAGGGTGATCACAATTGCATCATTTGAATTGTTATTACCTTCATATTTCTTCATCATTAACCTTTTCTTTTCCATTGTTCCCTTCATCATTGGGTGTTGGTGCTTAGTTCCTAGAGTCTCTAATTATGTGACTAGCCTTTTGATAGTGAAAGCACACCATACCAAAGTTCTAATTTTTAGATCCTCCTATGAAATGTGTTCTTACACAATTTTTTTGCAATATATCCATTCTTTCCACATAAATAACAAGTGACCCAAGTATGGTAATCCCAATTTATTGCAATACCTTTCCTAGTTGCATTTCCTTGACTTTTAGGTCTCCAATTATGTTTTTCATTAGATCTACAATCTTGTGCCTTGTGACCATACATCTGACATGTATAGTGATAACCTCCAAATCTAGATTTAATTGGTTACTAATTTTTTATTGACACTCATATGCTTGGTCTCCATACTTATTGGAATTAAAGTGATAACCATCAAATTTAGGCTTAGGGTTAGGATTACCAAATTTTATCCTACAAACATTTGTTGTATGACTTGGTTTTCCATAGTGATAGCATGTAGGCTTCTTGTTCTTTGGTTTCCCATTCCTTTGTTCTCCATGCTTTGATAACTCACCTTTCTTGATAGATGATATGAATGTGGTAAAACCTAATCTAGTAGTATCATGAGGTCTTTTTTGTACATTCAACTATTCATCAAGTTATCTCATGGCCTCTCCAAATCTATTTATTCTTTAAATAATTTATTTTTCATCTCTCAAGTTATTATTATTTTATCTTAGTGTTAGAATATTTAGAATAACTTAGAGGGTGATGGGAGTGAATCAATTATCCTCAAGTCTAGCTGTACTAGTTCAACTTTTAAGAACTTAAAACAACTTGTTCAAACTCATAAAATACTTGGTCCATATATCAACTCATCAGTAACTTAACATATTCATTCATCACTTAAATATATTTTTAGTATATGTCAACCAACAGTAAATAACATGTATCACACATTTAACATGGAAACCCAATTTGGGAAAAACACCAAGTAACATGCTACCACTTTTCACTCTGTTGAAGTGAGCTAAGTTAAGAGCCAATCTTGTTAAAGGTTACAAAACACACCGTTAGGTGTGACCTTGTTAAAAGATTTAATCACCTTATTAGGAGTGGCTTGGTTAGAGGACTTTGGATCATTATGTTAGAATGTCACCTTGATTAAAGGATTTTAAAAATGAATATTAGGTCAATCTTAAATGAAGGATTTTGATTGCCACAATGGTTAGAATGTAACAACATGTTTAATATGTAAAGCACAAATCACTTTGAAAATTTAGATCTCCATTCAACTCTTTTGGTGGTTCATTGACTAGACTTCATTATCATCTCCATCTCTAATCTTCTTGAAAACCCTTCAAGCAATAACACTTCACCAATCCTGCCACTTTTCTCTTCTTTGTTCTTCATAGATTCTCCTCAACATTGCCAATGAAAAATGAACCCCTTAGAAAATATTTTGTATTCCTAGTTAAATAGAAAAATATGATCTTTTGTTGCTTAAAAATCACTGTAGATCTTAGGGTTAGGTTAGATTCAACGAATCTATCCATCATTTTTTATGTCTACTCATTTCTTGATAGTTATAAAAACCTCTCTTTAAATCCTCTCCTTTGATCAGAAAAAAGAAACAATTCATGTATTTAATACGTTAGCTCATCCATCCTTATCATCCATGCATTTTGACCATCTCAAAATTTCAACAATGTTGACCTCAAATTTGATTCTTTCACAAACTGTTATTTTGTTGACACTTGGTCATCATTGTATAGCTCGGTCAGTATTGTTCTATCCTACTTAGCTTTCATTGGCTCACTCATTCTTCACTATGCTAGGTCGCCACTACATTGTCTTCTTTTTTCTCAACTATAACTAACACTTGGCTAATATTGTTTACTCAGCTATGTTTAAGTTCCTTAATATTCTTCTTCATTAGTCTTCATTGACCAACCATATTTTACTAGGCTTTACTTTTTTTAACTCAACACTTCTGTAATTCATACACTAATTTAAAAATACATCATCTTGTCAAAGACTAACAAATCAAATGACCATTGTAATTCTAACATACTTGCTCCTCTTTTCTCATCAACTTCACTAGCTTATCTCAATATCACTCTTTTTAAATCCTCATCTTTAGTCAATAGGTATGACACTCTATACTATTTGTAAATATATTACTAGTAGGTTTGACATCAATGACAATATAAAAATTTTCTACTTGTAGTTTCCAACACTTAGGTTTGAAATGTCATCCACCTTTCTTGCAATTTCATGATTGGCACTTAATAACTAGTTGATCATGCCTTTCATCAAGTCTTGTAGCTATTTACCTCTTATCTTAATCAATTGTTTCCTTATCATCTTCATCTTTTCTATTTTGTTCCATGACTTTATATAGTCTTACTAAGTGCATTTAATGTTGTCTCTTCAGTGTTTTTCTCCAATAGATCTACTATGGCTGCATAAAATTGATTGGATTTACCTTCACCACATAAGTCCTTACCACTTTCTTCTTGGTACTGTGTGTCATTCTTTTGGATTTTCTTAATTTCTCCTTCGCATCCTTAACTTGTTCCAATGTTATTTGTAAATCATGCTTCTAGTTTTCAATCACCCTTCCTAGATTGTATGCTTCCATCTCTAAGATCTTTGACTCTAAAGAGGTTAAAATTATTTCTTAGAGAATTGAGCTCTGATACCAATTACTAGAAATCTAATAGGAAAGTGAGATGTTGAGAGGGGGGTGAATCAGAATATCAAAAACTTTCACCAATTTAAACATAATCCATACTTAGCATAATTCACCAACTCCTCATTAATCTTAATCATGAAACATCATGTAATAAAATGTAACACCAGATCTACCATCTACTAGCTTTGATAAAACTCATAAATAAGTAATCAACTCATGATACAAGATTTGGTAACACAAAAACCCACCAAAGTCAAGGCAAAACTGCAAAGGGGGTGGTAACCAAAAAATCTTCACTACTGTAATAACAAAGTCAATGTTAGGGATACAATTTGATCACTTCTAATGATCTACACTATGAGGTGTCTTCTATGTAAGAATACAAGACTTTGAAGTGTACCTTTTACAAATGATTTGAAATTCACAATTAAGTGAGCACTCTATTAGGAGATTTACAATAGGTCTATTAGGACTACTGTGATAAGAGATTCAATTGATACACTAATTAGAATGTAATAGTACATAGATCCTCTAGTCTACACTAATTTCTAATGGTGGATCTTCTCTTTCCAATAACTAATCACCTACCTATCACTGATCATAAATAACTCGTCTCTATAGTACTCAATCACCTTAATCCTTCACATCTCACTAATTCTCTTTTGGCTTCACATGCATGCATTCCTTCAACTCACTAATTTCTCACATGCAACCTTTACACAATTCATTCATGAGCCCATACTTAAATAGCCATCCTAAGAAGTTTCTAGAATGAAATCAATGATCCACATTCATCCTTTTTGGTGCTTAAGCTTTCCAAATTATAGATTTTTTCTTTTTTCTATATAGGGATTAGTGATGTGGAATTATAGGAATAATTAACTCCTTCATATTCACCTTTATTGTAGAAACACATTTCATGCTCTATAAAATGATTTACATAAGATTTTATGTCATTCCAAACTACATTACTTAGCACATATTACCTCTAACACTCAATCATGCTTGGTTGTTCCTATTAATCCTTTATATGTACTATACTAGGCTTAAACTATTTATCAACTTATATAACACTTATCTTATGTGATGTGTTTCCTTCTAGATAGCTTGGAAACTCTTAATTTCTTGAAAACTATACATATTTTGATGCATATTGAACTTGTGGACTTATTCTCTTAATTTGTTGGCCTTCATTGTGGATTAGTTTTTGTGTTGACCGATCAAATTTTCCTTTTGAATTAATAAGTTTTTTTCACTGATTCACAATACTAAGATTTCCTATAGGGTCAACAAAAGGGTGCTTCCTACATGTGGATGAGGTAGAGGTTGTGGTTGAAAAAATGCTCTAAGAGAAAGAACAATATAAGGAGTGTCAGGAAGAAGTGGAGAGAGGGAGAGAATAGGGTTGGAGTTGAGGCTTTGGTGCTCTTTATACAGGATCTTATATATCATTTAAGACCTCAAGTTGAGGGCTCTCAACACAATCATTCATAGATAGATAAACCACAAGGTGGAGATTCCCATTTAGTGGTAGATGGTACCATATAAAGGATAGAGACCATGATGATGAGGATGCCATCTAGATTAACATGATGGGAGACCTCCAATGGTTAAATCCTTGATATTGTGATGGTAAGGGAGGCGAGAATAAGGTCAAAACTTGGTTGTTGGATTTGGGGTATTCCTTAGCTATGCATCCTTAAGAAATAAACTTAAGGGCCCATTATCTAATGATACTTGAGAGACCATGCATCCATTTGGAAAAATAATTATGAGAGGAATCTCTAGATTATCTTGATAGATCTCACATCAGAGATATTTCAAGAGATATTCAGAGAGAATTTTCTATCTTCTCCATATAGAAAGGCTTGTACAAATGAATCCCATGAGAATAAACAAGGAAACATGTTAGTGGAATAGTAAGAGATGAGATTCCTTGACCTAATAACATACTTGATCTATAACCATGATGAGGTACTCCTCACTTAACACTTCATTCGACATCTAAAAGAGTCTATCATTGAATAGTTTTGGATGTATCAGTTGAGGAAACTTTATCCACCGAGACGGTGAGGATCAATGATATTATTTTATCTAGAGGTTAAAATAGTAGAGTGGGTACTCATAGTCATAGTGCTTCTCCTATAAGGTATAGTGCACCTCATTCACAAACATAGGCAACAAGGAAAACTTGTACCTAGTCAAAAACTTTGAGAGGTGGATGTAGTCAGCATGGTGGTCGATGCTTCTCATAGGGCCAAAAGAGTGGTCACGATTTTAATGTCATAGGTGGGAAGGGGCCTAAGAATATTTGAATTAAATAGTCATATTACAATTTCCCATCTTAGAATGGTAAGTAGAATTCTAGAAAAGGGAGTGTCCAACAGTCTAGTGCTCCTCAAGGAGGACACAGTTAAGGATACAGTTATGGTGCTAGGGAATGCTTCTCTTGTGGTTAGTTTTTCCATAAGACAATGGGATGTCCTTAGAAGACATCATCAAGGCCAAAAATAGGTCATGTGTGTATCCATATCATATCCTATAATAGGGGATGCAAGTAGATTCCATAGAGTTTCTATGATGGTTGGCAATCATCAGGATAAGCATCAGGGTACTGTAGTTGAGACTACAGGTACATTACATGGTTTCTCTATCACTATAATATTTCATTTTATGCTTCACATTCTTTTATTTCACCATCCCTTATTAAATGATGTGGGCTAGTAGCAGTAAAAAAGGTAGATAGGTTGTACGTAGAGTTAGCCATAAGATCTAAAGTGACTATGAATTCCTTAGTTAGTGTTGGGTGTTGGACTTGGGGGACCTGATTACCATAGATAATATTTCTATCCTACCCTTAAGATCTTACAACATCATTTTGGGTATAGATTTTTTATCTTCCCATCATGCGATTATTGATTACCAATGTAAGTTGGTATAGTGCATTAATGAAATAGGTGGGTAGGTTGAGCTTGTAGGGGTCTAGAGACAAGTGTCACTTTAAATGATCTAATCTATGTAGCTAAAACAAAGTATGTGATATGGATGTTATATGTTTATTTTCTATCTTAATAACCTTGATGAGATTATTATTTGAGAGGTGTCACTTGATTATCATCCATAATCTATATGAGTATGCAGATGCGTTTCCTGGTGATATATTGGGTATGTCATTGCAACACAATATTGATTTCTATATCAATCTCATTCTAGGAGAATAGCCTATTTCTCGAGAACCTTATCGCATGATTAATCAAGAGCTGAGTGAGCTTGGATTATAGCTTGAGAGATTATTGGCCAAGGGCCATATTTTTCCCATTGTATCCCTGCGGGATTCCCCAATCATCTTCATAAAGAAGAAGGATGGATTTTTTGGGTCTCAATATTGACTATCAGTAGTTGAAAAAGGGGATAGTGAAGAACTTATATCCCTTTTTGAGGATTAATGATATGTTTGATCAATTGAAGGGATTCCAAGTGTTCTTAGAGATTGATATTAAGTCTTGAGATCCATGAGATTGATATTCATCGAAGAACTTTTTGTACTCTCTATGGAGATTATGATTTATAGTTGCACCCTTTGGTTGACCAATGTGCCATCAACATTCATTAATTTGATGAATGGGGTAATCTATACTTACCTCAATTAGTTTTTCCTTTTATTTCTAGATGACATGTTGATCTATTCTAAGATTGTAGAAGAATGCAAGGTCTATTTGCACTAAGTTTTGTAGCATTAATGTGACCATTAGTTATATGCGAACTTGGACAACTATGATTTCTTCCAGGTGTAGGTGAAGTATTTGGGACACATTACTATAGTTAATGGTATTGAAATGGATCTAACTAAGATCTAATCTATCATATATTATCTAACACCCACTAATTTTCTTGAGGTATGTAGTTTCATGGGATTGGTGTATTACTATCATTGATTTGTGAAAGATTTCTCTCATGTGGCTCATCCTATCACTTATCTTTTAGTAGAAAATGAATAAGTACATGTGGACTAAGAAGTCATAATCAAAATTTGAGGATCTTAAGAAGCAACTAACTAGTGCACCTATCCTTGTGGTACCTAATCTTACAAGTGATTTTGTGGTATGGACAGATGCATCATTAGAGGGTGTGGGGGTAGTCTTAATGTAGAATGGTTGAGTGATTACATATAAGTATATAAATCTCAAGGACCATAAGATTAACTTCCCCATTCATGATTTAGAGTTAGTAGAAATTTTGCATGCACTTTTAAATTGGATACATTTTCTTTGAGGACACATGTTTGAGCTACATGAAAATCATCATAGCTTTTAGCATATTTTTACTTGGATTTCATAGTGATGTCATTAGGAGTGGATTTTTGTAGTCATATATTGGACAATTTACCTAGTAACACTTGGTATCAAGAGGATAGAGAAAAGATTGAGTTTTGATGTACTCTGAAGGGGCATTTTTTTAGGTTACTCACTAGAGTGCGATGGACTATTGTGGTACTTGAAGTGCATTTATTTGCTAGTTTCAAGGGATCTTCATTCTTTAGTTTCTTTAGAGGAATGTCAAGCATTGTATTTTGTCCATCTTTGTGTCAAATGGATGTATGCCAATCTTACATAGTTGTACTTTTGGGATGAATGAGGCACAATGTTGCTGATTTTGTTGCTCAATGTCTTGATTTCTAAAGAGCGAAGATAGAGCATCAGCATCCTATGGATATTTTATAGCCACTTTTCATTCCAAAGTGGGAGTGGGACACAATATCTATTGATTTCATCATATAGTTTTGTATGAAGTCACATCATTACTACACTATTATGGTGATAATAGATAAACTTTCTAAGGTAGCACAATTTTCACTAATGAGAGCATCTTATATAGTTGCTTCAATGACTCATGTTTTCTTGCAGGATATTGTTTAGTTGTATGGGATCATTGGAAGGATCATTTTGGGTAGAGATCTGGTATTTACTTCAGCACTATGGATGTCTCCTTAGCATGCTTTGGGTGCACAACTAAATTTTAGTCTAACATATCACCTAGAGTTAGATGGGAAGATAGATAGAGTGAGTTAGGTTCTAGAGGACGTCATTCATATGTATGTGATGTATCAATAGAAAAAGTGGGAGGACTCTTTATACTTACCAAGTTTGCATATAACAATAGGTACCATAGTTTTCTTTGCATATCATCTTTTTAGGATTTATACAGTACATTGTATTATACCCCTTTGAGTTGGGATGGATTGGAGGATCGAGTAGTTTTGGGTCCTGAGATGCTACAAGATATGAAGTAACTATTTGTTCATATTAGAGAGTGTTTGGTTACTGCCTAGGATTGACAAAAGAAGTATGAAGATGGCCATAGCTTCGATCAAAACTTTTTAATTGGTGACTAGTTTTTTACAGGGTTTTGGGCAAGGAAGAGCCCATTTGTTTCTGAAATGGCTCTAAGTTAGTGCCACAGTTTTTTGGACCTTTTGAGATCCTAGAGTGGATTGGTCATGTATCTTATTGCTTAGCATTTCCACCTAGCTTATTGTGCATCCGAGATTATTTTTATGTATTTTTTTGATATCATACATTCCTGATGTGACTCATGTATTTTATTGGCATTCTTTACAGGTGGAGGGAAGGCTTTTTTTTGGAGCCTATTTGAATTCTTCAACATTGAATGTTGACCCTCATAGGTTAGTATATAGAATAAGTAAGGGTCCAATGAGACCCAAGTGATGAGACTTCAACTACTTGGTAGGATGTCACACAATTGAGAAATTTTTACTCTTGTCATTTTATAGGTTTCTAGGAGTAAGCCTATACCTATTGGGAGAGGATGTAGTATCTCTTATGTTTGCATTTTTTTAATTGGCTCATTTTAATTTCAGAGATACTTTGATGTATTTTTGTATATTTGCATTTGAGATTCTTTGATGGCTTTACATTATTTCAATTTATATTATCTTAGTTCATAGATGTTAAATGATATACTTCTCAGTATTGATCATATCTACATGATGATGCTAGTGATGTGACATGATGCTTTATGATGATATCTTTTTTTTTTTTTTTGTGTTCAGACATAGATTTTGTTTATGGGTATATTATGGATATTGTTGGATTCATTGGTGATGTGAATGTACTATAGATATATATCTTTTTCTTCCAATGAACTTTTGCAATGATTTTAATGAGCTATTTAAATGAATTTAATTAAATGTTTCACTACATGAAATTTTAATTAGATGTATGTATGTATATATGTATATATGTGTGTGTATATATATGTATGTATATGTGTATGTATATATGTATGTATATATACTATTGGAGACAATTCTTGAAATTGTATGTTGGATTTGATGTTACACAAATGTTAGTATTAACTTAGCAATGGAGTGTTGGAAATATAAGAGGAGTAAATGAGAGGGAAGGGGTGAATCATTTACTACTACTATATATCCTATATCCCTTAGATGTCAATAAAAATCAAAACTCTAATTAAATTGTATTCTATTGTAACTCGATAATAACTGAATAACAATAGTAACTTGACAAATGTAAATCATAATATGTTTTCTATGATTAGCGTTATTTAACTTAGTTGCTAAATCATAAAAGAAATAGCACGAATAAAATGACACCAAGATTTATCATAAAAACCCAATTTGGGGAAAGCACCAATTGCAACTAGTTATTGATTTTCACTCTTCTGAAGTGATCCCTATTAAGTGCCAACCCTATTAAAGGTTACAAAATACACTATTAGGTGTGGCCCTATTATATAAGTTAATCACCCTATTAGGAGTGGCCATGTGAGAGGTCTTTAGACACTTCAAATAGAAATGTCACCTTGTTAGAGGATTTACAAATAGCTATTAAGACAACTCAATCAAGAGATTTAGATAACTACTACAATGGTTAGAAAGTAACAATGAGATGACCTAATTTCGTATACAACTGAATTGTTGATTGTAGATCTCAATTCTAGCTTGAATAGTTGATCCTTCCTAATTGAATGTATCTTTGTAGCTCAACAAAGATATCTTGCTTATCCTTCTAATTTTCTTCCTCTAGCATCATAAAATCTTCTATTATGTTTTTCTCCACTACACTCAATCCTCAACTTGAAATTATATTTATATCTTACACATTATCAAGTTAGCTTTAATACAACTTAGATTACTTAATATTCATCTTCCCAATTGGCTAGAACCAATAATGAAATCAATTGAACTCAATAGACCAAAATAAGAAAATCCTTTGTTAGTTGACCATACTCGGTAGACACTAACTTAGAAATGATTTTCCTATGTTAACTTAGTGAACTTGGTTAACATTGTATATTCACGAAGTTCCTTTGGTAACCAAGTGAGCTTGGTTAACACTGGTTCCATTCAATATTTTCTTTATTAACTAGGTGAGCTCAATTAAAACTCAAGTTCTGCAAACTTTCCTTTGACAACCAAGTAAACTCTGTAGACACTATCTTCTGAACTAGGAAAACTTTGGAATGCTTGATAGACACATGAAATTTTCTATTGACATATCAGTCAAGTTTTTTATTAGTGACATACACTTATTCAAATTGTAAGTATCTACCAAGCCTATTTTACAATTAACAATGTTTGCCAAGAATTTCAGTTGTCACCAAGTTCTACAATTGCTACCAAGTCCTTTGCACAAATTCTAGTATTTACCGAGTAGTAATAGTTATAGTGAAAATTAGTAGTGTAAACTATGAATCTTAGTTTATGCCAAGTTTACCAGTGCAAACTGAGCTTTGCAGTGCTTATGGAGTTCACAGTTTATGTGATGCAAGTCTAGTGTTAATCGAGCTACTCAGTGTTAACCAAGTGACTCAATTTATACCGAGCTATGCAGAGGTAAACAAGTGATTTAGTTATATAATGAGTTTCATAGTATCTACCAAGTCATTAGTGCAGACTGAGTTCAAGACTACTTGAAAGTGATCAGTATGGACTGAGCTTCTACATCTAGCAAGTATATGAAAATGTTGAGCATTAATAGTGGATACCGAGTATCAGAACTTCACTGAGTCAGTCTTTAGAGCTCGAGTATCTACACTTGAGATGACTTTGTAATATTTTTGTAAACTTGTATAGTGGGTGACTTTTTAATTTGCATAATTGGATTGGTACATATGTAGTGTATTGCGTCACATCCAATGTGAGTAGTAATGGTGCATATGTAATCTTAAGAGAAGAGCAAAAAATGTGAATTACAAAGACTACAATAGTATAAGGAGCAGTAAAGATTCATCTATCATAGCAAGGTGATTTGTACACTTAAAGGAATCTCATTCAACAAACCAAGTTGTAGATCAGAGATCATCTACTATTTCATCCTAACAAGTGAATTAGTCAAACACTTTGGCAAGGTAGAACAAATATTCTTTTGTAAATCTCTTTATTGAGTGCATAATTCATTGTATGTTTGTAAATCCTTTCACAAAGTGGACCTAGAAGTCCTTATTGCTACTAATAGGGCAGATCATTAGAAGTGATCAATGTAACCCTTAATAGGCCAACTTTATATCATAGTATTAAAGCTTTTGGGTATCATCCTCACCCCCATTTTACATTCTATTTGGAAGGTTTTTGGGTCACCAAATGTTTGTGTCAAAGTGTTATGAATGCTTTCATGTTTTTAGTTCTTTTTGCATACAATCAGATTAGATTATATGTGAAGGATTAAATGCTAATTGGACTATTGGATTAAGAGTTAAAATTGTAGAAGTTTTAGAAGATATTGATTCACCCCTCCCCTCTTAGTAACTTAGAATTGTTAAGAATATTTACAACAATTGGTATCAGAGCATTGTGTTTCTTAGAAGAAAAAATTAACAACTTGAGAAAAGATGAAAGCCACAGAGATATTCAAAATTGACAAAGGTATTGACACTAAAAAGCTAGATTTGGAAATAGCTATTGCCTAGCTCAAAAAAGAAAAGGAATAACTCTCTCAATGCTTGAAAAAGAAGAAAAGAACTTACAATTTAAATGAATGATCATCTCTACATTGAAGAAAAGGTTGAAGGTCTTCATTCAAATAATCAAACTGAAGCCAATGAAGAAATCAAAGAACTCCTAGAAAAGGATGGTTCCCTACAAGAAGAAGTAAGAAAACTAAGAAGAGAACAAGAAATTCAACTAGTAAGGGTATGTAAAGTCATGGAGTAGAAGAACAATATAAAAGAAGACATCGAAGCAAAGAATAATGAAATCCATAACCAATCCCTTAACCAAGGAGACCTTATTTATTAGCTCTCCAATGCAAATGAAGAAATCATGAGCCTAGGATCTAAAAATGAAAGATTACGAAATGATCTTAACTCTGAAAGGTAAGTCAATGAAAGAATGATGAAATCTCAAGTAGACATGAATCAATTGAATGAGAAAAATTTCTATAGATAGAAAGGAAAAGCAAGATTTGGATATACAAAAGAAGAAGAATCATCTAAGCAA
The DNA here is from genome assembly GCA_028749045.1 of Cupressus sempervirens. Lineage (NCBI taxonomy): Eukaryota > Viridiplantae > Streptophyta > Pinopsida > Cupressales > Cupressaceae > Cupressus > Cupressus sempervirens. Next base: position 530,932,575 of record CM053790.1, read on the forward strand.
GGAGCTCAAAAGAATCAAAGACCTACTTGCAATCACTGCAGTAAGATAGGTCATACTTATAAAAAATGTTGGAGCAATGGAAAAGAAAAATTCAATGGAAAATGCTACAATTGCAATCAGCATGGGAATAAGGCTAATGAATGCAAAGAGAAACCAATATTTGAAGGAAAATGTCACAAATGTAAGAAACATGGACACAAGTCATTAGAATGCAAAACCAAGATATTGAATCTAATGGGAAAATTGTGAAACCAGTATTTGGTTAGGACTACAACACCTGGTGTAGATGTCATTACTATGGATAATTTGGACACATTGGAATAAATTGTGTAAAACATCATATGAGGAATAGAGATACCACTAAAAGATGTTTCACTTGTATAGAACTTGGTCATCTTGCCAAGAACTGTATGAATACTAGTAGAATAGAAGATGAAAAGAAGGCAAAGGTTGATAACATCTGAAAATAGATGAGACAACAATGGGTTCCAAAGTCTACCAAGGATACAAGTCCAAAAAATGGTGATCAAGTCACTCAAGAATTGGGTGACTCTACCATTTCTACTTAAGTTATCAAGGGAAACTGGAACTATGCTACTAAAGAAAACATTCAAAACAATTCTAGATTGAAAGAACAAAATGATCCAAATTTGTATTTAGGATACAAAGGGATCACCAAGTAAAAGGGTACTAGTGTCTACCAAGTTACCTTCTCTACTTAGCAAGGTTCGGTCATAGACTCTACCAAAGTGAGGTTGGAAGTAATGGAGATGCATATGGTTATTGAATCATGAAGACTTCACCGAGTGTTCAATGCAAAGAAGTGGATGACAGACTATCAACATGATGCCAATCGATCTACCTTTCAAACTAAAGAATTTATGGAAATTTTTTTGATAAAATACATGGAATCAAAGTCATTGTTACTGTGAAATTCTCAAGAGCTATTGATAATTGTGATCTCCAGAGAATCCAAGAGATTTGAGTGAATTGTCAGCAAAAGATTTTGAATTCTCTCAAACCCTACCGAGTGAAGATAGCATCTAGCAGCAAAAAGGCAAAGCAAGGTTCAGACATGCTAGTTCATGGTGAATGGAAGGCATTGGATTTCAAGATCACCCCTGCAATCATGAAAGACCTAGAACCAAGTGATTTCGCTATGAATATAAATGATGATGATGATGAAGAGGATAAGGAAAAGGATAAAGAAGGACATGATGAAGAGCCAACACATTTTGATAATGTAGAAAATGAAGAGGAACAAGAGTAAGAGGCTACCGAGGAAGTAACACAAGACGATGAGGAAACTGATCTAGTTAAGATAGTTGTATTAGTCATTGCCTCATTTTATCACTCTCCAAGTAAACCAGTGACAACATCAAGCATGGAGATAGCCCTAGCAAGATTAATTGTGCCTAGTAGTGACAATCCAAACATCCAATCACTCTTAGCTCTTATTTAGCTTAGCACATCATTGATTGAAGTGGCCTCTACTTCATCTATTGAGCTGTAGACTCTTCCCTCTTCTACCAAGTTGGCTACATCAGTTTTGGACACATCTATGATTGCCACATCAATTTTGGATTCTTTAGGTATTTCTATTAGTATTCCTTCAATAAGTGTAGTATTAGTTTTTACAACTAGTCCTAGTAAGTCTACAATTATTTATATTCTGGGCACACAAGCAATAAGTGCAAGGACAGTTGAGACCAAAGCTCAACCGAGCACAAATTTTTTGGGTAAAGGAAAAGAGGTGGAGGAAGAAATAGACATAGATGAGGAAATTGTAATCCCTAGTTGGGACATCTCCAAGCTTAATCTAGACAAAATGTAGACATTTGTTGAGCTCCTCCTAGAAGAAAGCCAAATAGTAGAGATTAAGGGAGGAAAGAGATAAGGATTTTAAAATTATTGAGGATGCCAAGAGTATTTTGATAGAAGCTGCAAGTGTAGACATTGATTCTTCACAGCCAATTTTGTATCAATTAGTAAAGGTAGTCCTAAAGTTCAATAAAGATACTAATGGATAGGATAAGTTATTATAGAAGGTAGAGAAGAAATTTTAAAATAAAGTGTTGGAGCACATTTCTCAATAAATAGCTATCTATCAAATAGAATTTTCTACAATTTTGGGCTCTCTGGAATATCTTGTACAAATGTATATCACTTTTTGGTAAGCTATGTGATGTTTCTATTTTTACCAAGGAAATAAAGGGCAAGTTGTCCAAGATAGATAAAGACCTTAAGGCAAGCACTCAATAGTTACAACTTGACCATAGTTCACTTTCTACACACTTCAAGAAAATAAGGTTTTTGATAGATATGCAAGCTAAACTACTTAGAGAAGAAGCAAGGATCAAATCTACATTAATAGATGTATAGGATATGATTATTCCCAACATGAATGCACTATAGAAACAAAGTGCACATTCTTAAACTCTCATTCATGACAACAACTTCTTCATAGCAGACCATATGATAGAGTTGTCTACAGAAGTACAAATTGTACTACACAAAGTAAGGTCTTGCAAGAGGACTGGGACAAGACCTTGGCAATCATACTCAAGGTACATTTAGAGTTTTTATCTCATTTTTGCATTAACATGTAAATAAATAGAATAAATCTTTGGCATTAATTAGGGTGTTTTTAGTGGTGAATATTTGTAATTTAATGCAACCTAAATCACCACATTTTTATTAAATTTAGTTCTAAAATATTTTAAATCACTCAATAATTTATTTTATTAAAAAATTTAAACTCAAAGGTTCTCCATAATATTCGATACATGATTAGATTTGATTCAACTAAATATTATATATTATAAAAGAAATTAAAGTTAATTCACCAATAATTATCATAATTATTAGTTACTTTAAAAATATATTACCAATATTTAGTTTTCACTATTGATTTAAAATATAATGTAATTATCCTCATATTTTCCATGAGATAAAACATGTTCAATTTTGATTTGTAATATTCTATGATTAGCAAACTTCCTATTATAATTGAGATTCACCAATATTTTCTACTCAAAAATTATGATTCCAAAATAATCGCCAATGTAAATAATATTTAAAATAAAGAAATTAAGAGATTCGCCCAAAAAAATAATTTGGTTTTTCAAAATAATGCAAGATTCACCAATAATTTATATCTTTTTCTAGAGGGGGTTTCTTAAATTTTACCCTAGCATTAATTTCAAAAAGGGGGAGAAAGATATATGTATAGGGGGAGTATATACTATGAATAAGAAGATATGAGAAAGATGTATAGGAGGAGATAGATGGACAAAGATTTAAAAAGTTATGGGGGAGAAAATGTAATAAGTTGTAAAAGAAATGGCAAAGAAAGATATGTAAAATAAATATATGTTGTATACAGCAAGAAGATGTATAGTATACTATATGAAAGAACCTTACCATGTACAGATATATATCTTACAAAACCAATTTTGAAAAATCTCAAAAATAGTATACTCTACTAAGCTAAGAATCACTAGGTGATGGATAAAGGTATGTAGGAAACTTTTTGAATTTAGTTTTGGCTGATAAGTGTTTTTATCACTAATACCAAAGGGGGAGATTGTTGGCATATTAGTCAAGTTTGTTATTAGTGACATACACTTATTCAAATTGTAAGTATCTACCAAGCCTATTGTTTAGTTAATAGTGTTTTCCAAGCATTTCAGTTGTCACCAAGTTCTACAGTTGCTACCAAGTCCTTTGGACATATTCTAGTATTTACTGAGCAATTACAGTTACAGTGAAAATCAATAATGTAAACCGTGCATCTCAATGTATGCTGAGTTTACTAGTGCAAATCAAGTTGTGCAGTGCTTACCGAGTTTGAAATTTATGTGATGCAAGTCTAGTGTTAACTGAGCTACTCAGTGTTAACCAAGTGACTCAATTTATATTGAGCTTGAGGTGATAGTGTTTACCAAGCTATGTAGAGGTAAACAAGTGATTCAGTTTGTATGACAAGTTTCACAGTATTTATCAAGTCATCAGTGCAAACTGAGTTCAAGACTACTTGAAAGTGATCAGTATGGATTGACCTTCTATGTCTATCGAGTATATGACCAGGTGCATGGTGCCTTTTGACATATCTTGCTAAAAAAAGTAATTTGGATTTAGAACATATTCCATTAACCTCTTCATGATCTTCTATATCAATCTTGGGTCCCACTATCTGTGACTCAGGTCCATCTAACTTAGTTTGTTAAGGTACTAGCTCAGTAGCTTTTGACTACAACTTAGAACCTTTAGACTGTGAGTTAGGTTGCACTAGTTACTACTTTCCTCTTCACTCTTTTCTACAAATTCATCAACTCTCACATGTGCACTTTCTATGATCTTATGAGTAGTTAGATTCAAACACTTGTATTCTTTCCTTCTGCAAGAGTATCCTAGGAATATTCCTTCATCACCTTTGACATCAAATTTTACATTTGCTAGATTCCTTCAAGATATAAAATTTTCTACCAAATTCTTTCAAGTAACTTACATTGGGTTGGAAGCCATACCATATTTCATAAGGAGTTTGACTTGAGTCTTTCTTGAACTAAACTCTATTCAAGGTATGCATTGCAGTATTGATTACTTCCTTGCAGTATTTGATTACAACACTCTTTTTCTATCAATAAGGTTCTTGCATAATTCATTGAACTCAGTGGAAATGAATTCACCACCTCTATCTAATCTCAAACATTTTAGCTTCTTTCCAGTTTCTTTCTCTACTCTTTCTAGATACCACTTAAACTTTTGAAAAGCTTCATATTTTTTATTTAGATACATTAAAGTCATCATTCTAGAATTGCCATCAAAAAATAGAATAAAATACTTATATCTACTATAGCTCTCTATTCTAATAGGTCCACATAATTCTATATGTACTAGCTCCAAGACTTCTTCTAAATGATGGTATTTTCTTTTGAAGCTTGTCTTGCCCATCTTACCAATTTGATAATTTTTTCATAGACCCATATCAGGTTTCCTCAAACTAAGAATACCTCTAACTCTTCTATCTTCTCTTGACAAGATTATCAAATTTCACATGACACAACCTTTTATTCCATAAGCAACTTCTTCTACTTGAACAATAAAACATGAATTTTCACTAAGATCTAGGTAGAATAGGTTAACTTTTATTTATTTACTAGACCCAACCAAATCTCATTCTCCATTCATTAGTTTGGACTTACCATTCATGTATTCCACCTTGACTCCAATGTTATTCAATTGTGCCACACTTATTAGATTATTCTTTAGTCCTTCAACCTAATAAGCATTATCACATATAAGTTCATTGGTTAGTGAGATACAACCTTTTTCCTTTATGCAATGAGGTTCATTGTTTCCAAATTTCACACTACCACCATCATAATATTCCATGTGTTCAAAATTTTTTTTATCACCAGTCATATGATGTGACTAGCCACTATCAATGATCCATGTATCATTTTTTCTAACATGAGAGATAAGTGCCATTTAATCTCCTTTTCCATTAGATTCATATTTTACAACAATGTAAACCATTTCATCATCTTCATTGCTATCTTAATATTTATCCATAAAATAATATTTCTTACCTTTTTTCTTATGGTCCTTAAAGTTAAATTTGTGTTCTTCTTTTCATCTTTGTCTTCTCTATTTGGATGCCTTGTAGCAATGTGTGCAACTTCTTCACAAGAGAAACATATGAGAGGAACCTTACCTTTATACTTTCCTTTGCCTTTGGGATACTTTGTTGGAGGAAATGCTTCATTAGCTTCAAGATCACTATCAAAACTATCTTTCTCTTCACTTTTAGATTGTTTTCTTTTAGATCTTTTAGCTTTCTTCATCAGTGATACCTTGGCTTCAAATGCAGACTCAAGATTGCTAGAATTAGGAATATAATTATCATAGTTATCTAGTTCAAATGTTTTCAATCTTCCAACTAGAGCATCCAAATTTATATTTTTATTTGGATCACATCTCATTTCTTGAATATCAGATACTTTGACTACATAGATAGGAAGAAGGGTTCTGAGTACCTTTCTTAACATTATTACATCATCAATTTTTCCTCCATAGGCATTGATAGCACTGACACTGGCTTTGATTCTGTCAACATGTTCTGTAATGTTTTCATCCTCTCTCATTTTCATCTGATCAAATTTTCCTCTAATACTTTCATCTTTGGCTCTCCTTACATTTTTATCTCCTCTATAGATGGCTTTTAGCTTGATCCACATTTCATAAGTAGTTCCACAATCTTTTACCTCATCAAATTTGGCATAGGTGAGAGATGAAGCAATATCAATCATCATCATATTATGACTCTTCGTCTCTGTAATTTCTTCAATAGTCATAGTTCTAGTAGGAGCCTTGTATTTGGCATCTATATTCTTTAGCCCTAAATCTCTAATGGTAGCCAAATGTAGCCTCATGATCTCTTTCCATGCCTTGAAGTTATGTTTGTTCAACTTTGAAATCTCCCTTCTATATGATATCATGATCTTTAGATTAGGTCCTTGAAACCTTTTCTGCAAGCACCAAAAGCTCTGATACCAATTGTTGGAAATGTAAGAGGAGTACTTGAGAGGGGAGGGGTGAATTGGTTACTAAAAAAACATATCTTGAATCCCTTAGATGTCAATACAAATAAAAAATCTAATTAAACTATATTCTATTGTAACTTGGCAAACACACATGCACTCGATTTACACTAGAAAATACTACAACTCAGCGATAACTGAATAATAGTAGTAACTCAAAAAATACAAATCATAAGATGTTTTATGTGATTATCCTTATTTAACTTAGTCGTAAACACATTAAATAAATAACATGAACACAAGTGACACCAAGATTTAATATGGAAACCAAATTTGGTAAAAACCACCAATTGAAATTAGTTATTAATCTTCACTCTTATGAAGTGAGCCTTATTAGGATCCAACCCTATTAAAGGTTATAAAACACACTATTAGGTGTGACCCTGTTAGAGGATTTAATCACCCTATTAGGAGTGGCCTTGTTAGAGGTCTTTAGACACTTTAAATAGAAACATCACCTGGTTAGAGGATTTACAAATAGTTATCAAGCCAACTTGGTTAAGAGATTTAGATCACTACTATAATGGTTAGAAATTAACAATGAGATTACCTAATTTCTTATGCAATCAAATTATTGATTATAGATTTCAATTCTAGCTTGAATACTTGATCCTTCTTGATCGAATGTATCCTTGCAGCTCAACAAGGATATCCTGCTTATCCTTCTAATTCACTTCCTCTAAGAATCATCAAATCTTCTATTATTTTTTCTCCACCAAATTCAATCCTCAACTTGACCTTGTATTTATATCTTACGCATTGTCAAGTCAGCTTGATTACAAGTTAGAATACTTAATATTCATCTTCCCTGGAAATAATAACTAAATCAATTAAACTCAATATGTCAAAACAAGAAAATCCTTCATTAGCCAACCATGCTCAATAGACACTAACTCAAAAATAATTTTCTTGTATTAACCAAGTGAACTCACTTAACACTATATATTCACAAAGTTCATTTGGTAACTAAGTGAGCTCGATTAACACTGGTTCCATCAAACATTTTCTTCATTAACCAAGTGGGCTCGGTTAACACTCAACTTCTTCAAACTTTTCTTTGATGAATAAGTGAACTCGGTAGACACTATCTTCTAAACTAGGTAAACTATGGAATGCACAAAAGACACACAAAACTATCTTTATCGCCTAAGTGAGCTTGACATACATTGACTAGAAATGATATGATGTTCTTTGTAACATCAAAGACAATACACAATTAATCAATTATTTTCAACATGGAGAACTTGCAATGTTAACCAAGCATATTTATTATTAAAAAAATAGTTAGTTAATGAAGAACATTTGGTGTTAACCAAGTAGTTATTTAATGAAGGATATCATGCATGCAATATTAACTGCGTGGTCAAGCATCGAAGGACTCCTAGTGTTGACTATGTGTTCAATTCCAATATTGACCCAAGTAATAGTAGAATACACTTGTCTAATAATTAACCGATTGAGAGTGACTATTTGGATTTTTAATGATTATTTGAAAGGGTATTCAAGCCAAATTATCAATGTTTATGATATATATGAAAGATCAAATAGTGAGAATAAGATATATAAGGAATATGGAATAAAAATGGATATGTGAAAGAAGGAAAAGGAAGAGAAAGAAAGTGTGGAAGATAAGTTGCAAAGAATATTATGATTGGTATGGATCTAGAGGCAAAGCCAAAATAGAGATATGAATCTGCAAAGATAGTTTCTTCATAAATCAGGTGAAATTAATGTTACCTTCTACTCATTGTAGCAATGAAGAAATCTCTTAATATATTTGACTTAATAGTCATATTTATAATCCTTTAACAAGGTGACATTTTGATTTTGAAGTGTTTAAAGACCTCTATCTAGATCACTCCTAATAGGGTGATCTAGATCCTCTAACATGATCATACTTAATAGTATGTATTGTAACATTTAACAAGGTTGGTTCCTAATAGGAGTCACTTCAGAAGAGTGAAAAATATTGTAACTAGTTGGATGGTGGTTTTCCCAAATTGTGTTTCAACTTTAAATATTGGTGTCATCTGTGTTCATGTTATTTTCTTTATGCTTTATGTTTCTGCAAGTAAGTTAGTAAAGGTTTAAATAGATTAATATTCATAAGATTTCTTTTTTTTTTAAATTAGATAAATAGGTTTTATAGGGACCTTGAAACCTAAGATTTAAAACATAAAAAAGGTTGATAATAAGCGTTAAAAGCCCAACCAAAAAAGAGTAAGTCTAAAGGTTGATAATAAGCACTAGGCCCAGCTGAACAAAAAAGGCCATAGGAAAGGCCATACAGTTTTTTGAAAAATGAAATAGACAAAAGCCAGGGAAAAAATCCAAACAAAAAAGGAATAGCTAGAAACAAAAGGACAAAAAAGAGCTAATCCTCATTCTTTCTTTCTAGCTCCAGCATGACCTAGGCAACCTCGTAGGCCATTTGGTTCTCCTCAGCCTTCTGCTAATGAGTCCTGTGAGCATCCTAGTCCAGACAGATGCAAGTGATACCCATGGTATTTTCATCATCAAATCTAGCTTTTCCCTTTTCTTTTCCTTACTCATCCCCCAAAATTAATTTATATTTAAAAAAACCAATTAAAGATAGGATATTGTCATTTATTGAGTTGAGTAGTGAGATCATCTAGCTTAACAGATTGTGGTTGTAATTTTCTAGGTTGAGAATCCTCCTTTCTGCCAGGCTAATTCTATCATCTTCGTCTATCCTTTTCTCAAGACCCTTCAAATTCTTGGCTCCTTCCATTTGACCCACCTTTTTCTTAACTTTCTCTAGCTCATGAAAAAGCCACTTGATTGACCTAAAATTGTTAATCATGCTATTGTGGGCATTGTTCAAAAGGTTCATCCTAGTTTCCCTAGCATTATCAGAGATTGCCATAATTGCAAGGCTAATTAGCTCTTCAAGCCATGGCTCCTCTTGGTTCTCCACAAAAAATTGGGGATTCATCACTTCTCTGAAAATACCCATTTTTGTTGTCCTCACATTAAAATTCCTCTAGGCTTTCCTCCTATCTTTGGCCAGCACTTCCCTCCCGTCATCTCCAATGCTATCTTTTTTTTGCACATCTAGATGGACATGAGGATGGACAAGGGAGAGAAGTAGTGAAGATATATCTAGTTCTCGTGTCATCCTCTCATCCTCCAATCTCGCCTGCTTGCATTTCTTCCCACCTTGATCTTCCTTTTTTTCCTCCTACTTCTCCTTATCCTCATCTTTAGTCTTTATGTCCTCTTCATTACTGTAGTCCTTCTCCTCATTCCCAAGCATCTTCTAACCATGAACCCTTGGGCTTTTTCTACTAGGGTTAATGAGAGAGGGGAACTTCTTATCATGTGGCATAACACTTTTACCAGAGAAAGTTAACCACCCTTCCTTAGAGCTAATGGTTTGAATATCATTTGAGTTAGAGGAGTAGCTTGAGCTACCATTTTGTTCTTTCCCAGCCTATGAGGGGATGTTACTTATCATCTAAGCCTTAAAGTGCTCATAGATAACCAATAACAGCCCCTCATGCAAAGCGGGGTTAACAGTGGGCTTCTTTTTGAAGCTAGACACCGCCTTGCTCATGGAAGTCAACAAATAGAAAGGAAATGAAACTTTACTATCATGCTGAAAATGATTCAAAAGAAAAAAATGGTTGATATGAACATGATCAAACCTAGGGTCAAGAGTAATGTACTCGATGATAGTGCATAGAACATACCTCCATAGTTTCATTATGGAATCTAGATCATATTATGTATCACTCTTTTTTAGGGCATTTAACTCCTTAGAATTCTCAACGAAGTCCTTCACTGCATTAGTCGAGAGTTTTTTGTCCCTAAAAAACTTAAAACCCTCCATCAGAATCTCAGTTACAGTCAAAATCACATCCTTCGTTATCAAAAATGAAAACCCATTCACCTTGACTCTATCGTCCTTCCATGAGCTGACCATGCTATGAGTCACATCTTGATCAAAACCATGCAACTTCATGATATATCTTGTAATCTTGCCTAGTTCCAACTTATCCCACACTTTGTCCCTACTTGTCCATTTTTCCATCTTTCCCACTAGTTCTTTTCTGCACCTTTCACCCACCATTTCAACACTTTGCACTCCCACAATTCTCATAAGCACGACACACTATAACTTCACCACCTAATGGGGACCTCTATGTTTAAGAAAAAAATTGAAGAAATTAACCTTATAGTAGCATAGATTGCATATTCCAAAAATGACCCATAAAGCATGTTGAATAAATTGTAATAAAATCCACCTCTTGTACTTTCCAATACAACATTTATGGATTGTACCCTTTCCCAAAAAACCATTCCTAGTCATAATTGCAAATTTATCTCCTTTGTACTCCCTTGGATCTTATCCATCTTGATTAGGCTCTTAACATCCACTAAAAAACTCTTTCCCAATTGCCAAGTCATCTTTTGGTTAGATTTGACACCTTTATTTACAAACCAATTTGCCATCGGGTTTGCTTCCCAAAAAACATAAGTGACATGGACTCTATTAAATTTAGCAAGAGTCTCATGTGTCTCTTCAAGTAGATTTGCAATTGACCACGAATAATGAGAATTTCTATTAATACATTTAATAATTTTATTCAAATCCCCTTCAAGCCAAAGATTAGTAACTCCACCTTCAAAAGCCAGATTCACCACATGGCAAGCAGCACTTGCTTCCACAAAGTGATTAGTTTGGAAGCCCAATGGGAGAGAGAAGGCCGCTACTCCCTCACCAAATTCATTCCTTATTATGCCTCCACTTCTCAAGGAACTAGGATTTCCCTTGGAGGCCCCATCAAATTTGGCTTTATGCCATCCTTTTGGGGGGAGAAGCCACTCGACTTCCTATCTTTTTAACATTTTGGCTTTTTCCTTCTTAATTTTTCTACCACCTACTTCGATACCCTTCCTTACTAGGTAGTTTTCCTTTATATTTTTATAAATCTGCTTCCTGAGCACTATGGCTGCCTTCTCTTTGTCTCTAAAGATTCTATTGTTCCTCTCCTTCCATATGCTCCAACAGTAGTGAGGTAAGATCCAGGTACTTAATTCCTGCAAAACAGATAGATTGAACAAATTTTTCCATTGGCTGAAAAAATCTAGGAGATTATCTAGCATGCACCAACTAATCCCTAAGTCTTGGATAAGGAAATCCCAAACCTCCCTTGAGTAGGAATAGTGAATGAACAAGTGGTTGCCTATTTCCAGCTAGTTCTTACATAAAACACATCTGCTTGGCATAATCTATCCTCTTTTTATAAGGTTATCCTAAGTGAGGATTTTATTCTACAGGGCCAACCAATACAATATATTGGTTTTTGGTATGAGGCCCTTCTCTTTTAAGCTCCAAAGAGCCATATAACCTGAAGCAATAGAGTAGTTTCCTTTGGAATTGTCCCCCCAGATCATTTCATCCCTCTTGTTGTTGAGAGCCATAGAATTTAACATTAACATGATTGGATTTAGATCTTCAGAGATAATAGATAGATCTTTCCAACCTTGGTCATTCCTATAGTTATTGACTTTCAGCCCAATATGTTGAATATAGTGATTCACCCAAACTTCATAGACAAGATTGTTCATAAGGGGACCCTGAATAAGCTAACTATCAAAGCAGAATTGGATATCCTCCCCATTCTCCAATTTCCAATATACTTTTACCTTAGCCAGGTCCTTGGCTTTCAAAAAACCATTCCAGATAGTAGATCCTCTAGGAATATCCTCACTAAAAAGGGTGAGCTAAATTGAAGGCCTCTTAATATACTTGTTAACCAAAATGTCTCTCCATTCCCCAATGCTACTGAAGATATGCCATAATTGCTTTGCCAAAAGAGCCTTATTTAGATGAGTAAGCTTCCTTATACCAAGACCTCCATATTTCTTAAGGAGACAAACTTTGTCCCAAGCAATAAGAGGATATCTTTGTTTCCCTTCTACACCAATCCATAAGAAATCCCTCTATATTTTCTCTATCCTCTCAACAAATTTCACTGGAATCACAAAAAGACTCAAAGCATACATAGGAAAGTTCTGAAGGGTGGATATAACCAGTTGGCATTTGCAAGCTTGGCTAAGAGTGGCACCTTTCTAGCCTACTAACTTTTTGCTCAACCTATCCATAATACCATTCTAGAAGGAGTCAGGAGGAATCATTCCCAAAGGAAGCCCAAGATAAGTAGAGGGAAACTTTCCCACTCCACAACACAGAATCCTAGAAAAAAAATTTTGTCTGTCCTCTGGGGTATCAATAAAGTATAAAGAATAATATTGCTTTGTTAATTGAGTGACTATAAGATCTTAGTTATAAATAAGCTAGACAAAATTGCATTATAAATGTAAAGTTTGATCTAACATCTAGGGACAAGGAATTATTTTGTGGTAACTTATTCGCCCCTCCCCTCTTAGTTACTATCTTTATCTCTGAAAATATAGGTATATATACATACATATATATACATAAATATACATATATACATAAATATACATATATATTTGTATATATATACATATATGTATATATGTATTGTACATCTACACTTGATGTCATTTGTTTACTATATATGACTTATCTTCCTGGTAGTGGCACATGGTCTTTCATATGAAGCCAATGTCATCCATGTATTGGCAACATCTCTATTTCAATAAATTAATAATCCCTTCAGTTAATTGGTAAAACCCAAATTCATTATACATATGTGTTTAGACCTATGAGTGTGTTTGTGCATTTAGGAATCTATAGTTGTTGTGAAAAAATTTATGTTAATGCGATTAACCATTTGAAGGGAAATTTTGAATTGATTTAAGTTTATTTTAAGTTACTTATTAATTTACTATAGTTGAATTCTAAGCAATTGGAATTCCCTAATTTAACTATGAAAAATGGTCATATCATTATTAAATTATTTTAATAATCTAATTATTAAGCCACTATGGAAAAGTGCTTAGGTTAGCAAATGATGTCTTTTAATTCATTATTCACTTTATCATTTCATGTTTTCAAAGCAATTTTCTCAAACCCTCTTATAGCAAACTATTTTTTTACTTATTGCATGAGATTAGCTTGATGGATCATCTTGAGGTTGGTCACATTGGATTCATAGCTAGGGAAACTCACTTTGTCTAGTATTTCATCAAATTTGGTGGTCTCCTTATTTTATGGTTGCATTTCCCTTTTGGCTGAGGTGGGGTCTTCTAATTTATTGTTTTCTCTCCATTTTAGCTTGCATTTTTTATTGCTGAATAGTTGGATGATGAGACCTAGTTTTCCCCTCTATTTTATGGATTAATTTACTCCTATTGGATGGGGATGAACATTTCTTAGATTTGGGGGTTTTTATTTGTAAGTTTTTGTGGTGTTATGCTATTAAAAATTTTGTGTGAGCTCATAGCTCAAATTTTATTTAAGATTTAGGTGTTGACCCCATTTAGGAAGTGAGTTTTCAATTTTCTTAGATTTCAAAAATTTTAATTTTTGAGCAATCCTTATGTTGTCTCATTTTCTATGCCACCTAGATTTTATGGGTATTTGTTGTAACATATCTTGGTTCTAGATTTGTAATGTTTGCTAGGTTTCCAATCCAAGCTTGGTTTTACCTTATGTGCACTGGCATTCATGTTGAATATGTACTCCTGACAATATGCATGGTTGGGTGTATTTTGTACTCGGTGTTTTATTTGCATTTCTCATCCAACCCTTATTTTGGATCTTTATTCTCATGAATTTGGTTGTGTCTATACATGAGCATGTAAACATACATATAATGAGATCTTGTGAGACCTGAACTATAAGGTTTAGGAAGGTTGAAGTATTATTTATTTAGGGTTAGTTGGGAATTCACATTGCCTATGGGTACTCATTGTATGATGAGCATGGTTATATAGGGTAGACATGTGGAGTGGCTTCTCTCATGTACCCCAACCCAGAAATAAATGATAAGGCAGTGTGAAGAGGTTCTAACAAGTGATAAACAAATTAACTAATGGGTAATAAAACTTAATGACAAGTAAATGGTTTTAAATTCTTTGAACATCCCAAGAATATTCATGAAAGAGTGTGGTGTTGATATAGGAGAATTTTTGGTTCTCAATGTTCAAGGGGGAATGACACTAATGTTAAACAATGTAAACAAGACTAAGAAAGTTGAACAATTTTTCCTTGAGATACTCAATACAAGAGAAAGAGGGGCTTCTAAGCATAACTCTTGATACACCCTAAGTTTGATTAGTAATACCCCAAATAGTATAAAGGGATGCAAATACAAAATCTAGAAGCTTGCCAAGGAAGTATGCTAGTAAGTTCTCTTTCATGCAATGTAAACAAAAAATATGACAATTGTAGATATGAAAAATACACAAATAGCCCAATATAGATCTAAAAGTAGATATATGCTAAGAGGGAAGATAAAGGATAAGGTACTCAATTCAAAATGTGAAGAGGAAGAAGTAAGTTTTCTTCAAAAATTGTGCATCTGAACTATTTTTGAACTTTTGAACATGGATCTTAGAATAAAATGACATAAGGAATGAAACCTAGAAATCTCCCTAAAAATTGAGATTGAAGGACTAGGTCAACTTAAGAAGATGTTTTACAATCAGGTTGACATAGTCAATTGAGATGAAATTGATCACTTCTCTAGAAAGCTCCTAACAAGTAGGTTCAAAATCTGTAAACATTTCATTGATATTGTGCCAATTTGTAATAAATTTTTGTGTGTGTGGGTAGCTATAAAGGGCTTTAACTTAGTCAACCCCACATTTTGGTGATTTTGATCTCGCTGAATAGTTGTAAGGAAAAATATTTTGTGTATGTGTGTATGTGCATATCCTATATTTGTAGATCTAGAATGTAAATATTCTTAAATGCTAAGACTCTGCTCAGTGAGTAAAACCTATCATGTAAGTGTGCATGTATTTAAAATGTATGTAAATGTATGATGATGCAAAGAATCAAATCTAAAGCATGATGTAGAAATCATACCAACCTCCCAAGGCTAAATTACTCTAATCATCTTCAAGATCCCTTCACAACTCCGTGTTTGGTATATTCGCCTTTGAATGCTTGATGAAGAATAATAACCTCACTTGCAATGAAGAATAAGAAACTAATCCTTGATTTCACCTTGAAATTTCTTTAAGTCACATTGGGATGTCCAAAAGTGCTTTCTCTTTGCTCCTCTCATGTAAAAATGGGGGTTTGAATGCATTTTTATTGGATATTTTGTGAAATTACTCCATTAGGGTCGATTGCACAAGAAGGATTTTACCAAAGGCATTAAACATTTATGAGACCTTAATCGATGGAAAACCTAGGAATAGGCTTACCTAGGTCAACTTAGTTCAAATCAAGTCAATCTAAGTTACCCTAGTCTAGACTTGGTTGACCTAGTTTGACCTAGTCCAAGAGGTTGACCTTCAAGGTCTTCCTATCCAAGTTCTAGACTAGTAAGGGTCAAAGATGGAATAAGTGTGTCAGAATGTCATCTAGAGATTTAATCTATGATTTCAAGGACCTAGAAAGAGAGGATACTCACAAATTAGTTCCTATTGTAGTGACATGTGAAGAAGGAGGAAAATCAAGGAGGATTTGTTAGCTCCTACCTCAATTTTACCTAGGAGAAAGAGAAGAAAAAAGTGAAGTGTGTGCTTAAGGTGTGACTATGAAATATAAAACACTAAAGAAGATTTAAAAGGTCTTAAATACAAGTTTTTACAATTTAAGATATTTCATTTATCCCTCCCCTTCAACAAGATATGACACTAAATGCATATGCAGTCTAAACTAAGAAAACATAATCATAGCCTTTTAAAAGCATATAGAAAAGTCCATATGCTCAAACTGTGCAAGAAAACATTAGTACCCTCATTCTAAATAAACAAATTTTAGCATGATAATAAAAAATCACTTATGACTTACTATAGGATAATCTTGAAGCTTGTGGATAGCCATGTCTCCCTTGTTTCAACTTGCTCATTTAGAAAAGGTGAAAGAAGGAATCACGTTAAACACAACAAATTATAGATAAAAGGTTATGACAAGAAGCCCCAAAAGAACTAATATATGAAATTTAAATGTTTTAAGAGTGCATTGGAAGGTTAGGTAACTAAATCATGATTCCAACTCCTATGATTATGAAGAAATTGGAGCTACCAAGGTCAAGATATGATGGAAAGAGTAAATAGGTGTATTACTTGCAAATTAGTATTTTATAAAACATATTCAAAATATAACATTAAAAAAATGTCATATAAGCTCATGATACCTTTTAAAATTTAATTTTTTACCTTTTTCTTGAAGGAGAGAAGAAGATAGAAGAAGGATTCAAAAACATTAACTACTATAGCCCACACAGATGGAGGTGCTCTAATATGATGTGTTGGATGGTTCTACTCTTGAGGAGGTAAGCATGGGATCTATAATTTCATACATTTCTTTTCATTTCTTTGTCCACAGGTGTATATTTAGTCATAGATGTGATTCATAGAGTCAAAAGGGGGAGATTGACCTAGTCCTAGGTCAGGTCAACCTAGTCTTGAGGGGATCCAGGTTGTTCCAAGGTCATATTGACCTAGCCCAAAGAAAAGTCAACCTAGTCCCTTGGAGGTTGACCTAGTCCTCGAGGAGGTCAACCTAGTCCTAGGGAAGTGATTAACATAGTCCCTATGAGGTTGACCTAGTCTAGATGTACACTAGGTTGATTGCAGAGTTGGTATGTGGAACTGATAGATTTCTTGTTTTATGCTTCTATAGAATACACCAGTCATGAGAGGGTACTATATGTTGGATATGATAATATACACTTGAGAGAACATCCATAATTTGAGAGTATCAAATGACCAAATACTTAGGGATACAAGATTATATTGGGTAGCACAACACCCACGGGTGAGATTTCATAGGGGTATGCTTCTAGCAATGATGGAGATATGGGATGAGACTACATGCTCATTCCACTTACCAGTGGGAGAGATGATAGTCACCTTGGGGATTTTTATCAAAGACCTCAAGGATAAAGGTCATGTGTAGAGATAGTAATAGATTTTGAGTACCAAATGGGTATATAATATAGAGATAGATGAAGACCAAACTAAGTATGCCTAAAGTTCATCATCCTAGGATGAGCACCTTTGTTGAGGAAGATAATGCTATGTAGGACTACCACTTGTCTCATAACTGATACAAATGGTGTGATGTTCCTGACTCCTCTAGAGCACATATTTTGACATATGGAGAGATATTCAATAGTTCATGCATGGGGATAGAGCATAATAGCACATATATACTATGAGATAAGGAAGTTTGTGAGATATCAGTAGGCAAGTCTTACAACATGTACACTCTTATAAGTGTAGGCCTTTGAGAAAGTACTTCACATGCACTAGACCATCTAGATTCCTAACCAAGATACCAACAAATTCACTAAGAGTGTATTTTTATGCACTAAGCCATCCTTGGTAGGTTGGAGATATATTATACTAGATGATCATATTTGACTAGTTACAATCTACTAATGTTACTTGGAGACCCTACTATCTCATGATAGCATTGTCTGACTAAGTAGTACAAATAAGATGGATACAAAGGTAGAGGGTTTTAGAAGGAAGAAATGAGTACATAGTAGTGCCCTACTATTATGATAGAGTGTTACAATATTTTAGTCTTCAACAGGGTCCTCTTCCATTTGTTCCTCAATAAGCATATAGAGCTAGATACATAGACATCCCTAGGACTAGACATTGACTAATAGTAGATGATAAGACATTAATAGATACCAAGTTTTCGAGTGATACAGAGGTGCCCACTATATTGGATGATGAAGGTGTATCTAGAGACTATCTATAGTATCTTAGTATTGAGGGTGTGAGACCCATATTCCATGATGACTATCCAACATGTTATCTAGGTCCATATTCAAGAGTATCAAAAGGAGACATAGATGAGATTAATGATGATGATGACGATGATGAGGCTCCACCCAGGGGAGAAATGATGGACACTTAGTGTGGGGAAGATACACCACTAAGGGTAGAAAAGCACTAGAGAGGATGCCATCTCCTATAACATCCATATAATTATGATCATGCACACCATGAGACTAGACAAAGACCCCTCCTTCTAGGAATAGAAAAGAAGAGCATAGAGACATTACCTAACTACCCCCAACTACCCATATCTGATACATTTATCCCAAGTTCCAGGAAGGAGATCCATAAATGAAGAATATAATAGATTGATTATATGTATGCTAGAAGATATATGACTAATAAAATATTTGTGCAACTAGTATAGAGGAGTGGAGATCCTTCATAAGCAATATCTTAATGGACATGGGCATAGAGGCAAGGATTCCTTCCACTTCATAGATCTGATATGCGAGGAGACAAGATCCAAGATTCCACTCACACATCTTTATGCTTGTAGTAGTGGAGCTATAATTAATACAAGAGAAGCTAGATCAGCAAGGCTATGACCTACAAGAGCTATGTGTGCACTAGCACATATCTCATAGCCAATCATAGAGGAGTACATATAGGATTCACACATATCTATTGACTACCCATTAGAAAACTCCATCATCTCATCATAGAGTAGAGCGATTGGTATCTCACCATCCTATGGATGAGAGTTGATTGTACTATTTTTATATAGGGCACATTTTGTATCTAATGCATACTATGTATACCAAAACAATTAGTTGATGATTTATTGACCATGTATTACTATTCCTTCTTATGATTAATTTTCATAGCTAATTAATTAAATATAGAAAGAAAGAAACATAGAAATGAAGTTATCATGTACTTAGCATTCTTACAATCACTTTTTATATTACAAAAGAGGATAGATGTAAACACACTCAACATAAATAAAAGTGAATGATTAAATATAATAATGACATAAATGCATGATATTAATAGGTTTCTTAAAGGGCATTCCAATCATATCAACAATTTTGTATCCACCAGATCCATATACTTTTTTAATATTATAAGGAACTAACCAATTAGGACTAAACTTTTGTTTTTCACTTGGTAAGCCATTTACATTCCTTTGATTCTCATAAAGAACTAAATAACCTATGGAAAAAAAGTGTTCAATCACTTTACTAGTATATCTCTTATTCATCATTTAATGAGAATCCATGATGTGTTCTAGAGAATTGATTAATTTTTCATCCAATAGATCAAGCTCTTGTAACCAATGTTATTGAAAAGTATCCTTGTCAATTATGCCTTTCAAAGAAACTCACAAAGAAGGAATCTCTAAATCTAAAGGTGTTACCACATCTATTCCATACAATAAGTTATAGGTAGATGTTATAGTCGCAATTTGATCACCAGTTATATAATTCCATAGAGCATAAATCAATTGAGTGTGTCAATCCTTATCATTTTTATTAACTACCTACTAAAGGATCTTATTGATAACCTTATTAGAAACTTCATCTTGTCCATTAGATTTAGGGAAGTAAGGAGAATAAAAATTATGGTGAATAAAATATTTCTCTAAAAATGCATTAACTTCCTTTAAAAAAAATTAAACTCCATTATTGGAAATGATAGTCGTAGGGAGACGAAATCTAGTTATAATGTTTTGAAGGATAAAGTCACAAATTTCATCTATAATTGTAGAATGTAAAGGTATGGCTTATACCCACTTAGTGAAGTAATATGTATTAGTAAGAATATTAGTATATCCTTAACAAGATGGAGGAGAAATCTTGCCAATAAGATCAAAACCCCACATGCTAAAAGGTCATTGTAGAACTTGAAAATGCAAAACATGCGTAGGAGTATGAATAATATTATTATGGTGCTGACACTATGAAAAAAATTTAACATAGGTGAATGATTCTTGTTTTATAGTTATCCAATAATATCATATCTAAAGGAGTTTGTTAACTAAGGATTTCTTGCCAAAGTACCCCCCACATGATCTAGCATGGGCTTCTTGCAAAGCCATAGGGATTTCTAATATTGTAAGATGTCTAAGAAGAGGACCATCATAAGACCTCTTCAAAATAACATGATAAAGGATGATATATTCAGCTACAAGTTTATGAATCCTATTCCTATAAGTTCTAGTTCTAGACTTAGAGCAAGATCCTTATTTGAGGTATTGATAAATGTGAGAGTACCACTCATCTAAATGTAAGTTAAGACATGTTACATTTGATGGGGTATCATATAAAATCATAGGTTCAAACATAGTATGAATTGTGAATTGAATATCTAACACACCCTCCTCTAAAGTAATAAGAGATGTTGCACTAGCCATATCATCAGCATGCTAATTATCCTTTCAAGGTAGGTTCTAAATGGAGTATGAAAAAAAAATTTCAAGAAGATCTATAGCTAGATCCTGGTGCTTGGTAAATTTATCATTCCTAGCTTGATAGGTACTATTAATCTATCATATGATAAGATTTTAATCATCAAATATCTTAATGTGCTTAATGTGTAAGAATAAAGTCATTTTCAAAACACAAATAAGAGTTTCATACTCAACAACATTATTAGTACATGAAAAGGTAAAATTGTAAGATAAAGGAATAGGTTTCCTAGATGTGGGTATCAATATAACTCCATCTCTAGATCTAGTTTGACATCTAGATTCATCAAAATATAAATCCCATGTCTCATCTATATTGATAGGCAAAGTGAATTCATTATGAAACTCAATAGATACTATTTTTGAAATAGGAGAAGGAGCCTTAGCCAAATGATCAGTCAAGGCTTTCCCTTTAATAGATTTATGAGATATCAACTTTAAATAAAAATTTTTTAAGAGCATGACCTATTTAGTAAGTCATCCTCATAATTCTATTTTTGAAAAGAGATTTTTTGAAGGTCAAACATAACATAAACATTAACTTCTGCATTAAGGAGGTAAATGGCTTATTAGGGTAAGTCAGTTGTTAGAATAGGAGGATTAACAAGATAAGTCCTAAATTATTTGAAATGGAGCTTAAAATATTCCTTCCAATAGAAATTATAATCTTTCTTAAGAAAGAAAGTTAAAGGAATAGTATAATACACTAGGTTAAAAATAAACCTATGAATAGTTTATATCTTTCCTTGTAAGTTACAAAGTTGTGAGATATTGTTAGGATAAGGCATATTGACAATAGAATCAATTTTCTCTCTATCTACGTCAATGCCTCTTTTAGATATAATAAACCCTAGGAACTTCCCACTTTCAACCCCAAAGGTACATTTTTGTGGATTCACAAGCATTTTATACTTCCTTATTCTCTCAAAGATCTATCTAAGAGTAGGAACATTTTCATCATGTTTCACCTATTTTTCTAGAATTTCATCCACATAGTCCTAAACAATCTTATGCATATAGTCAAGAAAAATCAAAAGTATAGCTCATTGATAAGTAGCTCTTGTATTTCTTAATCCAAAAGGCATTATTACCCAATAGAGTGTTCCCCAAGGAGTAATAAAATTGGTCTTATATTTATCATAAGAAGAAATAAAAATCTAATTATACCTAGAGAATCCATCCATAAAGGATAGTAATGCATGTCCAATAGTTGAGTCCACTATCATATCAATGTTTGGTAAAGGAAAGTCATATTTCAAGAAGCCTTGTTTAAATCAAGAAAATCATTGCACATCCTTATCTTATTTTTGCCCTTAGAGACAACTACAATGTTAGAAATCCAAGGTGAATAATCCATAGGATGTATAAAACTAGTGTCCAAGATTTTTTCTATCTCAGCCTTAACAAGAAGAGTGATGCTAGGATTCATTTTACAAATCTTCTTCTTAATAGATTTAGCATTGGGTATCAACACTATATTTTGAGTGATAATTTTAGGATCAGTACCAGGCATACTAGAATAGTTAGAGAAAATATATCAAAAAATTACAAAATAAGCCTAGTTAGTTGTTTTTGTTCTGTTTCATCGAAACATTTTCCAATCTTAATAACTTTTTTAGAATTATCCTAATCAAAAAGCACATATATTGTCTCAATCATTAAAAGATTTCTCTTTTTTCTTCATCCATGGAAGAAAGAGGATAAAAATGTTGTTCTAATTTAGTTTCTTCCCCAAAATAACCATTTATATCCAAATAATAAAGTTTTCTCTTATAATAGTAGAAAGAAGGAAAATATTCATATGTGCTTCATAAGTTAGCCAGGGCATCATTAGAGGAGAAAAAATCCATAGAAGGTGACTAATAAAATGTAATAAGATGTGGTTTTGATAACTTCAACAAGACACTACAAGTATGATTCATAGTGGGAAAGAAAGAAGGGTGCTTATAAGGATTATATCATTGACCATAAGTATGTTCATAACCATCATTAGATAAAGGAACTTGTACTCCTTGTTAAACTTTTCCATATCCTTGAGCATGAAACCTTTGTTTAGGAAGAAAATGGTATCCCAAACCATAATGATCAGCCATGTTAGAGATAGTCAAGGGAGCATCATAAGAAACTACATCTTGGCCATCAGGTTTAATAGTTTCAATGATTTCATTAGATGAAGAAGTTGATCAAGTTATTACTTAGTTCTTTAGAAAGAAAAGTTGAAATAATTTTTTCATCCTTAGGTTGTTTAGGTGATTTCATGACAGAGATATTAGAGACCTTATATTCCCTAGTGAACATCAGATTAAAATTTAAAGATCCCTAATCATCTTTAGATCAAGAAGACAAAGGTTCTTCACTTAATTAATTATTAATATCAATTTTATCCTTTAGTTTCTCTTCTCTAGGTGTTGGAACCTTAGAAGATTAAAAATTATAACAACTGTTAGGTCTATCATTCAGAAGAAGATTATACATCATGTTTTCATAGATAAACTTAGCCTTTCAATGAGAAGTAGGAGGAATAACATGCATATTATGTAACCATGGTCTTTTGAAAAGAAAGTTATAGTTAAGAGGTCTAGACATCACATGAATCAAAGTATCTAATACAATAGGAGCAACTTTAATAAAAAGAGTTATAAATCCCAAAGTTTTCTTTGCAATGTCATTAAATCCATGGATAGGAGGACTATCTAGTTTCATGGTAGAAATATCAGCATTGATAGATATCAACATATCCAAGATACAAACATTCAATCCCAACCCATTATCAATTAAATTTTTTTGAATACGATTTCCATTAATAAAGACTACAACCATACGAGCATCATATTGTTCTTGAACTTCTTTAAGCAACAAATAATTCTCAATAAATACAATTTGAAGAGGACAAGGCATAACATGCATACACTCTAAGAAAGAAATAATGTTATCATGATTAGGTGGAGGTTCAAGAGGAGTAGATAAAACCTTTAGCAAAGCTTCATGATAAGTAGGGGATGTTTGAAGAATACCCCATAAAGAGATCTTAGCAGGTGTAGCACATAACTACTCAAATAAATCATACTCTTTTCCAAAGGAACTAGGTTGAGAAGTTCTTGAGGAATCATCGGTTGAGAAAGAGGTAAAGAGGTAGGAGCTACTAGAATATTCAGCTAAAGATTATTCTGTGTTTGATAAGTATGAGCAGCTAAAGTGTAATTAGGTTTCCCTTTAAGGACTATACGAGGATTTTCATCCTGAGGAACTCCCTTAAGAGTGATAATGAGTTGTTGAGGTGGATATCCTTTAAGAGTGATAAGGGGTTGAAAGAATCACATAGGTTTAATATTATGCACAATATCACCCATAGGAAGCCATGATATAACCCTATTGAAAAGGTTGGCTATAAAATATATGGAGGAATTTGTAGGAGGAATGGATTCAATGAAGATCTCATTACTTTCATCTGACTCTTCACTACTAGACACCTTTAAAGGTTTACTAATAGACACATCATCAAAATACTCATGAAAGGAATCACACATCTTGAAGAAAAAGAAATATTACTCAAGAACATGTAAAATGTAAATTAATCCTAATAATACAACATATTTTTGTATTTTAATTTATTAATATAGTTCATAAAAGAAATATCTAACTACCAAGGTCAAACAAAAGGAGGTGTTCATGTTAGGTTCACCAAAATATTTAGGGGGAAAATGGCACCACGGATAAACAATGCAAATAAGACTAAGCAAGTTGAACAATTTCTCTCTAAGCCATTCAACAGAAGAGATAGAGGGGCTTGTAAGAATAACTCTTGATAAGCCCTAAATTTTATTAGCAAGACCCCAAAGAGGATATAGGGATGCCAATACAAAATTTAGAATCTTTCCAGGGAAGTATTAGCAAGTTCTCTTTCATACAATTTAAACAAAAGATATAAAAAATATAGATATGAAATACACACAAATAGACCAATAGAGCTATGAAAGTAGATATAGTCTAAGAGGGAAAATAAAGTATAAGGTAATCACCTCAAACTATGAAGAGAAATATATATTTTTTCTTCAAAACTCATAGATCTTAACTATTTCTGAACTTCTGACTATGAAACTTAGAATAAAATGAAAAAGAGAATGAAACCCAAAAGTATCCCCAAAAATGGAGAATGGAGGCTAAGAATAGATCAACATGGGAAGATTTCTTACAACAAGGTTGATTTAGTCTAGCAACTGATAATTGACTTTTCCATAAAGCTCCAAAAAAGTAGTTTCTAGATTTGTAAACCTTTTTCTGATATCCTGCAAATATGTAACAATTTTTGTTTGTGTGGGTTGTTATAAAGGATTTTCCTTAGTCAACCCCTCATTTTGGTGTTTTCCACCTCCATGAGTATCGATTAGGAAAAATATCATGTGTATGTGTATATCCTAGATTTGTAGATCTAGAATGTAAATATGCTAAAATGCTAAGAATCTAATCTATGAGTGAAACCCTAGCATGTAAGTGTGCATGTAAATATAATCTATATAAATTTATGAAGGTGCAAAGAATTAGATCTAAAGCATGATGGAAAATAATAGCAAACCCCAAAGGCTAAATTACTCTAACCATATTCAAGATCCCTTTGCAAATCCATGTTTGATATATTATCCTTTGTATATTTCATGAAGATTAATAAGCACCCATACAATGAAGAATAAGAAACTATCCCATGCTTTCACCGTGTAATTGCTCCAAGTTAGATTGGGATATTCACAAGTGCTTTCTCCTTTCTCCTCTCATGTAAAAATGAGGGATTGAATGCCTTTTATAGGAAATTACTCCACAAGGGCCAACTTCACAAGAAGAATTTTAATAGAGGAGTTAAACATTTATGAGCACTTAATAAATGGAAACCCCAAGAGTTGAGCCTTATTATTAGATTCAATAATCAACAACATCAGTAATAGCTCTTCACATGTACACATGTATACACTTAAATTTTATCTATGTACCTTCTTAAATAGGCAATTCTGATCTTTTTACACTAAATCAACATCATAGATATTAGGGTTCATGATTTGATCCATTAGATACAATTTGTCTAATTGTCATTTTGTTTATCTCCCTTTTTTTAGAAATGTCATTGAATCCATCTCTCATATCATTTTCCTAATCCTCTCCTATAATTAAATGATCCAACTCATATATACTTATCTTCAAAATGTTGTCCATATCCCAAGAAGTTAATTTAGTTGGCTAGAAATTACAATTCCTTGTAAAAAATTAAAATGATGTTGCTTGGCCAACACTAAGTTCTAACACTCATTCATTACTAAATTACTCAATCACTATAAAACTTCTCACTTATCATCAACATTGTCACTCAATCGATACTGATGCTCGGTCACCACTCAATTTTCTTGACACTTACTATGGCTTGGTTGACACTAGCATCACTCAGCATGTTCATCAAAATTCCTTAGTCTTTTTCTTTATTTCTCATTCAAACCTACATAAGCGATCAATCTTTTCTCACACTTTCAAGACTTGGACATTACTATCTTCTCATCTATCAACATGATTTCAAAAATCACTGCATCTTGTCAAATTCTAACTAATCAAATGTTTGTTTGTAGTTTCCTCTTTATAAATCAACCTTTCCTCTAGATTCTTTTGTTATGAACAAATTCTCAAATCCTCTTTATCAATCAAATAGATATGACATTTAGATTAGATAAAAAACTATCTCATTAATAGATTTGACATCAATGACAACACAATAATTGTTCCAATTGTAGTTTGCCACAATCTCCCTTTTTGGCATTGATGGTAACACCTCAATAAAAATATTGTAGAAATACTTTAGGCTACCATACAATCAAAATTTGTTTAGACTTTGAGTAAAATTATCGATCTATTAGATTATTTTATTAATATCCTTAGTTTCATTCAAATGTATCTTTGAACTTGTAAAACTTCTTTAAAGTTTTACGAACTCCCTCTAAGTAGTCAGTCCCTCTTACTTAACATGTCTCTGGTAGCATCCAATTTCTCCCTCTTTGAAGATAATCTATCCCTCTATAATATTTTATTCAATCTCTCCCTCTAATTTTTTTTCTTCTTCTCATGTAATCTATCCCTATTTGATAACAATGCCAAAGACACTATCTCTTGCTCATACATCTTAATTATGTAGATAATTTCATGCTAGGTATGAATTCTACATGTATCATCTTAATATGACTATTCTATTATATTTTTAGTCTTCTCCACTGCTACCTTAGGAAACTCCTAAAGTATAATTGTCTACATCAATGTGTAAGATAGTTTGTTCAGCATATTTGATGAAATTCTTCTCTATAGCTTAAGTAGCTTGGTCTAGGGAAATCACTTCTAGTTTACCTCTAAGATATTTATGAGAATTCTTAGGTAAGCTTTAGTGATTATGTCAACAATTTTCTCTTTTGGGTTCACATATTCCAATTTCACTTCTTTTTCTTGAACTAGCTCTCTTAAGTAATGATAGTTGATAGCAATATGCTTTGTCTTTGTGTGCATAATAGGGTTCTTTTATATTTTAATGACACTTTTGTTATCACAATAGATAACCGTTGGATTAGTAATCTCTTCCTTCATTCCTTTCAACAATTATTTTATTCAAATGAGATTTAAAAAGTATAATTCTACAGCCACATACTTAGCTTCAACTATTGATTGGGAAATGTAGTTTTGCTTCTTGCCTGTCCATAAGACTAGTCTCTTTCCTAGAAATAATGCACCACCACTTGTGCTCTTCTTGTCATCAAAATTTCTTGCCCAATCAGATTCAATAAATATCTTTAGTTCAAACTTATCATTCTTCTTATAATGCAATCGATAGTCTTATGTTCCTTTTAGATATCTCAGTATTCTCTTTACTTCCATCACGTGATTGTCCTTAGGACTTGCTGAAAATATATAAAATTTCCCAATAGCTAATGCAATATATAGCCTACTATGAACAATATATTATAGTTTACCAATCATTGATATGTATTGTGTCTAGTTCACATCAGAAAAATCATCACTCTTATATAGTTTGTGTCCAATAATCATAGGTGTACCCACTAGTTTAGAATCTTCCATCCCAAATTTTTCAGTATCTCCTTAATATATTTGGATTGAATAATGAAGATACCTTGCTTCATTTGATATACTTGTAAACGAACAAAAAAATTAATCTTACCAAACATTGACATTTCAAATTCCTTCTTCATTTCATCAGAAAATGATTTACATAATGCTTCTTTTCCCCCAAATATGATATCATCAACAAAAACTTTAGATAACAATACCTCATTGTTCTTTCTAGTCTTCAAATATAGAGTTTTGTTATCACTTGCCCTTGCAAAACCAATCTTCACCAAATAGTTATGCAATCTTTCATACCATGCTCTTGGAGCTTGTTTCAAACCATATAAATCTTTGTGCAACTTGCATACCATATTCTTCTTGTTAGGGTCCAAAAATCCTACATATTGTTCTATGTATACTTCTTCCTTGAGTATCCCATACAAAAATGAAGTTTTGACATCCATTTGATATACCTTAAATCCTTTATAAGAAGAGTATGCAAGTATGCAAGTAGTGTTCTAACTCATTCTAATCTTGCTACAGGGGAAAATGTTTCCCCATAGTCAAAACCTTCCTCTTGTGCATATCCTTTGTATACCAATCTAGCTTTATTCCTTGTGACTTCAACTTGCGCATTCACCTTGTTCCTCAATAGCCACTTTGTTCCAATAACATTTTTTTCTTTAGTTCTAGGTACTAGAGACCATGTTTTTTTCTTTTCAATGTGTTTAATTTCTTCATTCATAGCTTGTATCCAATTTTGATTCTCTGAGGCATCTTTCATAGATTTGGACTCAAACTTACAAAGTAAGCATGTATCACTTTTGAGTCTTTTTCTTTTCATAACACCATACTGTTTATCCCCAATGATTTTTTCATGTGCAAGATGTCTTCTAGTATATTTTGCTAACATGGGCTATTTTCTTCTTTGTTCTTTGACATGTTCATCTTGAAAAATAATTTCAATCTCATTGTCTCTTTCTTGTTTAGGTTCTAGTTTGGGTTTTCTTGTTTAGGTTCTAGTTCAGGTTCTATATGCTTAGCATTGCCTTCCTATTTATTGTTCTTCCTATGTTTGTGACTTAGCAACATTTATCTATTATTCAGCACCCATGGTCTATTGCTTAGCAACTAGTTGTTACAACTTGGCATTCCTAGTCTATTGAGGATTTGTAGCTTTAATTTTTTATTAAAGTGGAGTTCCTAGAGCACTATCATTCATATATGTTAATGAGTTGTTATCTTAAGGTTTTGTCTTACATTAAACTTCATTTTTTTCTATGTATTCATAAACTTTCACATGTGCACTTTACACAAATTTATTAGTGTTAGAGTTCAAACACTTATAAGCTTGACTCTTGGTGGAATATCCTAGGAATATACATTCATCATTTTTAAGATCAATTTTTCCATTCCTATTATCTTTATGTATGTAACATTTTATTAGAGACCTCAAGGATAAAGGTCATGTGTAGAGATCGTAATAGATTTTGAGTACCACATGGGCATACAATATAGAGATAGATGAAGACCAAACTACATATGCCTAAAGTTCATCATCCTAGGATGAGAACCTTTTTTGAGGAAGATTATGCTATGCAAGACTACCACTTGTCTCATAACTGATACAAAGGGTATGATGTTCCCGACTCCTCTAGAGCACATATTTTGACATATGGAGAGATATTTAATAGTTTATGCATGGGGATAGAGCATGATAGCACATATATACTATGAGATATGGAAGTTTGTGAGGTATCAGTAGGCAAGTCTTACAACATCTACACTCTTACAAGTGTAGGCCTTTGAGAAAGTACTTCACATGCACTAGATCATCTGGATTCTTAACCAAGATACCAAAAAAGTCACCGAGAGTGTATTTTTATGCACTAAGCCATCCTTGGTAGGTTGGAGACATATTATACTAGATGATCATATTTGACTAGTTATAATCTACTAATGTTACTTGGAGAACCTACTATCTCATGATAGCATGGTTAGACTTAGTAGTATAGATAAGATGGATATAGTAGTAGAGGGTTTTAGAGGGAAGACATGAGTACATAGTAGTGCCCTACTATTATGATAGAGTGTTACAGTTTTCCAGTCTTTAGTAGGGTCCTCCTCCATTTTTTCCTCAATAAACATATAGAGCTAGATACATAGACATCCCTAGGACTAGACATTGACTAATAGTAGATGATAAGACATTAATAGATACCAAGTGTCCAAGTGATATAGAGGTGCCCACTATATTGGAGGATGAAGGAGTATCTAAGGATTATCTATAGTATCTCAGTATTGAGGGTGTGAGACCCATATTCCCAAATGACTACCCAACATGTTATCTAGGTCCATATTCAAGAGTATCAAAAAGAGACACAGATGAGAGTAATGATGATGATGAGGATGAGGATGATGATGATGATGATGATGAGGCTCCACCTTGGGGAGAAATGATGGACAATTAGTGTAGAGAGGATGCCATCTCCTATAGCATCCATATAATTATGATCTTGCACACCATGAGACTAGATAGAGACCCCTCCTTCTAGGACTAGATAAGAAGAGCACAAAGAGATGACCTAACCACCCCCAACTACCCATATTTGATACATTGATCCCAAGTTCCAGGAAGGAGATCCATATATGAAGAATAGAATAGATTGATTATATGTATGATAGAAGATATATGACTAATAAAATATGTGTGCAACTAGCACAGAGGAGTGGAGATCCTTCATAAGGGACATCTTGATGGACATGGACATAGAGGCAAGGATTCCTTCCACTTCATAGATTTGATATGCAAGGAGACAAGATCCAAGACTCCACTCAAATATCTTTATGCCTTTAGTAGTAGAGCTATAGTTAATACAAGAGAAGCTAGATCAGCAGTGCCACGATCTACAAGAGCTATGTGTTTACCAACAGATATTTCATAGCCAATCATAGAGGAGTACATATAAGATTCACACATATTTCCAATAGGTCCACATAAGTTAGTATGAAGTAACTCCAAAATGTCAATAGATGAATATGTTTTTCTCTTGAAACTAGACTTTGTCATTTTTCCCAATTGACATTGTTTACAAATAGCATCGCTAGGTTTCTTCAATTTTGGTAAACCTCTCACTCTTCTCATTTTACCAATTCTAACCAAATTTTCAAAGTTTACATGACATATCTTCTTGTGCCATAACCAAATATCTTCATATTGTGAAAACAAACATGTCTCATCAGATAAATCTAGATAGAAAAAGTTACCTCTTGTTTGATCACCAATTCCAATCAATTTATCATCAACATCAAATATTTTGGCCTTTCTAAGGTTTAATTCAGCTCTGTTACCTTATTTTTTTAACTATGAAACACTTAATATATTATAGTTGAGTCATTTGGCCCAATAAACATTGTCACATTTAATTTTATCAATTATTTGAATTGTCCCTTTTCCTTTTAAAAGACATGAAACATCATTACCAAATTTTACACAACCACCCTTTTATGGTCCAATGTCCTCAAATTTACTTCTATCACTTGTCATGTGATTAAACCAACCACTATCAATTATCCATCTATCACTTTTTTTCATATAAGATATTAAAGTAGTTTTCTCATCTTCATCAAAATATTCTTTCATAGCAACATAGACTATCTCTTCATCATTACTTTCAGATTCTGTATCAATTTCTTCTTTAGCAATATAACAAGATTTCTTACCTTTATCCTTATAATGCTTATTCTTCTTGAAGTCTCAGTCATCTCTTCTTCCTTTTTACTTTCTCTCTTTTCTTTCTCCTCTTTGCTAGGACACCTTGCAGTAATATGACCAACCTTGTTGCATGAAAAAATAGATTATAGGAATTTTACCTTTGCATTTTGCTTTGCCTCTTCCAAATCTCCTAGCTATCATTGCCTCAAGTTCATCAATTTCATCATTAGAAGTATCACTATCATTTTTCACATGTTTTCTCATTCCTTTCTTGCTAATAACAAATTGTGATTTAAAAGCATATTCAATAGTAGTAGGAGTGCAATTATCAAAATAAGACATCTCAAAAGTAGTAAGCCTACCAATTACACCTTTTAGAGTTAGGTTATTACCTGGTGTATATCTTAGTTTATGTATTGTAGAAACCAAAAGTAGTAGGAGTGCAATTATCAAAATTAGACATCTCAAAAGTAGTAAGCCTACCAATTACACCTTTTAGAGTTAGGTTATTACCTAGTGTATATCTTAGTTCATGTATTGTAGAAACCTAATAGCATAAATAGGAAGCAGAGTTCTCAATACCATGTCGATTATTATTTCATCTTAAATCTTTCCATTGGCTCCTTTCATAGCATTGACAACTTCTTTAATTCTTGTGTAGTATTGTGCTATGTTCTCACCTTTTGTCTTTCTCATTTCATCAAAATTACCTCTGAAAATTTCCAATTTTGCTCTCAAGATATTTTAATCTCCTCCATAGATGGTCTTTAGTTTATCCCACATTTCCTTTGAATTCTTGCATTCCTTATTGGAAATTTAATGACAAGTGATTGAGAGGGTGGGGGGGATGAATCAAGAACCAATTAAAATTTCTCTCAAAGATTACTTCTACCTTACTTATTTATATTATCT
The DNA here is from genome assembly GCA_028749045.1 of Cupressus sempervirens. NCBI lineage: Eukaryota > Viridiplantae > Streptophyta > Pinopsida > Cupressales > Cupressaceae > Cupressus > Cupressus sempervirens. The sequence goes on from CM053790.1 coordinate 530,965,231, forward strand.
AATCTACTTTCATGACAAAACATAAATTAATAAATAAATCAAAACCATCAACATTTTGAAATGAGATTTGGTAACCCATAAACCCTCCAAGTAGAAGGTAAAATTGGGGTGAAGATGACACCCACAATGCTTCACTATTGTAATAATAAATTATCTACTCTATTAGGAGTGTAAAGGATTGTTAGCTACACCTTGTGAAAGGATTTTACAATACAATGAAGTATCTACTCTGTTAAGATATTTAGCAAAGGATTGTTAGTTCCACCTAGTTAGAAGATTTAACTGATGCACCTATTAGGATGAATCTAGTAGTTGATCTCTTCTTTGCAACTCTATTTATTGGTGTAGATTCTTTGAATAATATGATCACCTAACTATAATGGATTAGGCTTTTCTCTACCCTTTATATTTCCTTGTAGCCTTCTTACTTAATCTTCTCCATATTCACCTCTTTTCTTTAAATGTTAATATCATTCCGTATATTCCATGTATTACATCTTAGACAAGTGAATTTGTATTCCTTATAAATTCTTTAATCAATAACTTCATACCAAGTTGACTCACACAAGATTTATCTTTATAAGAATAAAATTATACCTTTAGGCAAATACAATGAGGTCAGGTGATACTATGACACTCAAGTGATTTAGGATGAAAACTTAGCTTGGTTCAAATAGAGAACCCAACTAACACTATAAACTTGGTTCACATTGGGAAATTGGTTTCCACTGACAATACTAAATGAATCAATTTATACTATGAGCTCTATTAATATAGTAAAGCTCTATTAACATAGTAAACCTTCATCTACTTGGGCTACACTGAAATATGTTCTCTAATGGAAAGCTCAGTTGCAGTATTAACTTACCTTCTGGGATAGCTTAAGTGGTTTGTCACTAATTGACAATATGTCTTTCCATAGGATCAACAATCTCCCCCTTTGGAATTAGTGACAAAAACACCTATCTTGAGTAGTTATGTTAGTAATCAAAAAAATCTCGATAAAAAGGAATTCCTATAAACTCCCCCTTAGGTTGTGCTTCATTTTGTAACTCGGTTTGAACTAGAAACTTTAGCTTGGTCACAACTTATCTGAATTTGGATCTTTCAAAAAAAAAATTGTTTGATTGAACATCTAATCTTCAATAAAATCTTCATCATATACATGTTCCTCTATAAATTTTCTCCATACATATTGTATTTACATATTTCCTCCTTGTTTTCCTACATACTATATTTTCTACTTTGTTTTTTTTACAAATGCCGAAACATATACTTATAAGGTAATACAAAAATGGGTGAGGAAATTATTATGCACTTTCAAAATGAAAGACATATTTTTATCCTATTTTTCTTGTAGTACCTTCAAGATGTGCAATTCAATATGGATTTTAGTTGATAATTCCATTATGAGATATGCAATTGAGAAGTTGATATCATGTACTAATATATTTGCATGTGCCAAATGTTTGTGCTTAACATACATGTGAGGACGTATCATAATCTAGATATCTGATATGGTTTACCTTATTATGACTTTCTCCCTCAAAAATTCTTCTTGCAAATCTATCAAAAAATTATCCTTCACAAAATGATTGGAGATGGAACTTGGCTCAAGCACTAATTGACTAGCACTGATCTTTATATCTCCATCAATCTTGGTCAATTTGTATTTTATTTACTTGGTGAAAATTGAAGTATCAAATAATTTTGTAAACAAGGAAATGACATTATTTACAACTCCTTCGAGAGTTCCAATAAGAGTGGATGGTTCCACTTGATCAATAGAAATTTTCTTTTCTATATTCTCCAAAACTTTATTTTCAAAATTTCTCTATTCCCTTTTCAAAATTTTATCTTGGCCATCTATATCCTTATTGAATTTATGTACAATATCAACTAATTGCTCAATAATGGGGGCCTTATTATTTACCTCTATTTGCATAATATTCAAAAATGTTTCCTCAATGTCTTCAAGAACTTTTCCTCTATCTCTTTTTTGGCTTTAAATTTCTTTTTTGTGCTCTCTTTCTCCATAGATCACTTAGGATCTCCATCTAATAAGAAGTGAGATTGGATTGATCACAATTTGATGCAAGAGCATCTAGTGGTGTAAGGGAAATCCTATATCACCCAAAAATATGCTTAGAAATAGTTTCTATTTAATGTGTTTTCATTCTTGGATACCCATTTGGTGCAAATAAAGTTTCCAACTCTCACATTCTACTATTAGTGTTTTGGGTTAGATTTTTTAAGAACATTGGGATATGTGTAAATGTCAAAAAAATAGGACTATGTAATTGAGCCATAATTATGGTGAATTAGAGGGTGTAAATTGGAGGGATGGTTATATTTGTAATTTAGAAGACTCCAAAAAAAAATCAAGTCAAAAGGCTTCATGGTTAGAAAGTTATTGCAATTTTTTAGTTCCTAGAGACCTCCTAAGAGTGCTTCAAAGTTAGATATGGGGCACTAGATGGCCTTGTACAGAGCCAAAAAATGGGGGATGAGTGAAGCTAGTCCATAGGCCTATAGAGAACTTTGAGAGCTTTACAAAAATGTAAACAATTCATCAATCAGAGCTATGGTTCAAAAGTTATGCCTCCCGAAAGTTCAACTACTGTTTCTAGATTCTTCTAATTTTACATTGACTTCTAATGCGATTTCAGGAACCTTTTGTTTTGGTGGTGGATGCCAACTGGCATATTCTAGAATGTATTCCTAACCCTAAACCATTTGGGGCTTATTTAATAACATTTTTGGCATTGTAAAGGCAACACTTAGTGGAGGATTTCTTTCTCTAGAATCTTATTTTTGTAATCCCATAGGGAAATTTTTCATTGATAATAATATTTTCCCTTTTCTGGTTTGGTCATTTTGGTTTTTGGTTGTCTCTCCATCAAGTGGTATTAGAGTAGGTTTTCCTAAGTGTGTAGACAAAGCACCGACTATGAGGCAATTTGCACCAAGACTGTGTGGTTATGGGTTTGAGTCAAGAAGATGCCTCCATGAAGAGAGCATGGTGGAAGGGTCAAATTTTTTAATCCTAAGGAGGTTAGAGCCCTCTAGAGGTAGGTTCAAGCATTGCAGGAGGAGATCTGTAGAGGACTGAATGTTGCCATAGGCAATGAAAGTGAGGAAGAAAATGAAGGAGAAGAAATTGGATAGGAAGAGGAATGCGAAGGGGAAGTCCTAAATCAGGTAGAGGAGAGGCCTTTTAGTGCCATTTCTAAGCTTGGAAAAAGACCTAAAACTGATGTGGGTATGTTTTTGGGAACCCTAAACTAGATGAGTAGATCGATTGGATCAATAAACTAGAGGAGTATTTTGAGTATGAGGATATCAGAGACCTTGAGAGGGTTAAATTTGCGAAGGAAAAAATGAAAGGCCATGCCAAAATTTGGTGGCAAGAGGTTCAGCTAGAAAGGAATAGAAGAGGAAAGGATAAAATCACAAGGTGGGATAAAACAAGTAGGAAGATCTATCTAGGAATATATAGAGGAAATTTATTGACTTCTTATTAGGGCAAGGCACATAGAAGCTAATAAGGAGAAGGTTGCCCATTACCTCAGTGGGTTATGACCTAGCATTCAAGAGAAGTTAAGTTTGGTTAGAATGACTAGCATTGAAGAGGCATACCAGTTAAGTTTTCCCTATGAGTTGAAGAGAAGCTAAATAAAAGGTTTGAAGGAAGGTAAAAAGGGTGTGGTTAAGGAGGAAGGGGCCACAGCAAGTCATCTAGAGGCCGAAATGAGACCCAAAAGAAAAATGAAGATGTGGGTACTAGCAGAAATTAGAGAAATGAGGGTTTCAACTACTCCCATGATCAAAACTTTGGAGATTAGAGAGGAAGAGGTAGAGGACATGGACAAGGATCAGGAAGAGGAGGCTTCCATGGTACCTATTTTCATTGTAATGAAGAAGGTCATTGTGCCTTTGAATGCCCTCAACGACAAGGAAGGATAGATAGGAGGGCTAACAGTCAAGCAAGGGTTTCTCATGTGGACAAAGATGCACAATCATCACATTATAAGGATGCAAAAAGAGGAGAGGTTCTCATAAATGAAAAGGTCTTACTAAGTGGTGAAACTAAACTTGGACAAAGGAGGAGTTTGTTTCATACCAAGTGCAAGTGCAAGCATAAGTTTTGTGATGTGATTATTGATGGTTGAAGCACTGACAACTTGGTGTCTAAAGAGATGGTATCTAAGCTAAAGCTCCAAAGGAGAAACACCCCCAACCCTATTGGATTTCTTGGGTGAAGGATGATCATAAGGTCCTAGTTAGTGAACAATGTTTAGTGAAGTTCAAGATTGGGAGTTACCATGATGAAGTTATATTATTCCAATGGATGCCTGCCATTTATTGTTGGGAAGACTGTGGCAATTTGATAGACATTTTGTACATGATGGTCATTCAAATAAATACTCTTTAACCAAGGATGGAGTTCACCACAAACTGAAGCCCATGATAAAAGAAGATGAAAAGGTATGTAGTAGTGCTAGAATATGTCTTGGAAGAAACTTTTTTGGATGGTATTAAACATTAGTGTATGTGTTATGCTTTGATTCCTAGAAGAGATAAGGAAGGTAGCAGTGAAATTCCACCTGAAGTTTTAGGCCTCTTAAGTGACTATGGAGATGTCATCTTTGATAATGTTCTAGAAGGGTTGCCACCAGTAAGGCAGATCAATCATCAGATAGATTTAATCCCTGGAGCTAGTTTTCCTAACAAGGCTACTCATAGGATGACTCCTATTGAAACTAAGGAGCTAAATAGAGAGGTTTAGGAGCTATTGAGGAAGGGTTTGATTCGGGAGAGCCTAAGTCCATGCACAATACTTGTAGTAATGGCACCAAAGTAGGATGGAGAGTGGAGAATATGCACTAACTCTTGAGCTATAAACAAGATAACCATCAAGTATCAGTTTCCTTTGCCAAGAATGGATGATCTTATGGACTGCTTGAGTGGAGCTCAGTACTTCACAAAGATAGATCTCAAGAGTGGCTATCACTAGATATAGATTTGAGAAGGAGATGAGTTGAAGACCACATTCAAGACCAAGGAGGGTCTATATGAGTGGTTAGTCATGCCTTTTGGACTGACCAACACACCAAGCACCTTCATGGGGCTTATGAATGAGGTACTAAAGAAATTCTTAGGAAAATTTGTTATTGTCTATTTGGATGATATTTTAATTTTCAGTGAGACTTTGGATGAACATTTGTTGCACATTTTTAGTGTCCTTGAAAGTTTGAAGGAAGAGAAAATGTTTATTAATTTGAAGAAGTGTAGCTTTGTAAAAAAGGAGTTAGTCTACTTAGAGTTTTTTGTACATCTAAGGGTCTCAAAATGGATCCAAAAAAGGTAAAAGCCATCTTGGAATGGCCTACTCTAAGGTCTACTACTGAGGTAAGATCATTTCATGGTCTAGTTAGTTTTTACAGAAAGTTCATTAAGAATTTCAGTGGCATATGTGCACCTTTAATTGAAACAATAAGGAGAGATAGAAAAGAGTTCAAATAGACTACAATAGCTGCAAGGAGTTTTGAATTGTTGAAGAAGAAGGTGATAGAGCAACCTGTGTTGGCACTTCTATATTTCAATAAAGTGTTCCAAGTAGATTGTGATGCTAGTCGTAGTGCTATTGGGGCTATATTGAGCTAAGAAGGTAAGCCTATTGCATATTTTAGTGAAAAATTGAATGATGCAAAGAAGAAGTATTTTGTTTATGATCAGGAGTTCTATGCAATAGTTCAAGCCTTAAAGAAATGGAGGCACTATTCATTGCCAAAATAATTTGTCTTGTATACTAATCACTAGGCATTGCAGTACCTAAATAGCCAAGGTAAATTGAACTAGAGACATATGAAGTGGGTAGAGTTCTTGCAGAGCTATACATTTGTGTTGAAACATAGAAGTGGAAAGTCTAATAAGGTTGCAGATGAATTGAGTAGGAGATAGTTGTTGCTTACAATAATGCAAGTTGAAGTGGTTGGGTTTGATGAGCTCAAGCATCTATACCTTGAGGATCCTAATTTTTCTGAAGCATGGAAGGCTTGTAGAGAACCTATTACTATTGATAGAACCAAGTGGCTAGACTAATTGATTCAGGATGGTATGTTGTTCAAGGGTAGTCAATTATGCATTCCAAAGAGTTCCATGATCAAAGAGAAACATAGTGGGGGAATGGTAGGACACTTTGGTCAAGATAAGTCCATTGCCATTCTTAGAGAACATTATTTTTGGCCTTAATTGTCACAAGATGTGAAGAAATTTGTGTAGAGTTGTCAAGTGTGTCAAGCAACCAAAGGATTTAGTCACAATACTAGACTTTATTAGCCATTGCTTGTTCCATCAAAGCCTTGGGAGGACATAAGTATGGACTTTGTTCTTGGATTGTTGACGACACAAAGGGGTAATGACTGAGTATTTGTGGTGGTTGATAGGTTCTCCAAGATGGCACATTTCGTCCCATGCCACAAGACTCATGATGTTGTACATATTGCAGATTTTTTTTTTCAAAGAGGTGGTGAGACTACATGGTCTCCCAAAGAGTATTGTTTCCGATAGAGATACTAAATTTCTAGGGTATTTCTGGAGGACTTTATGGAAGAAGTTGAGGACAAAATTGAGGTTCAGTTCCACACATCATCCACAGTCTAATAGATAGACCAAAGTGGTAAATAGAAGTTTGGGCAATTTGCTAAGGTGTTTAGTGGGAGATAAGCCCAAGGGGTGGGATTTGATTCTACCACAACCAAAATTTGCTTACAATAACTCTGTAAATAAGAGTACTAGTAGATCACCATTCCAAATTGTGTATGGGAGTAGCCCAAGGACTGCACTTGAATTGAGAAAGATGGAGCAAGGGGAGAGGACAAGTGCCGAGGCCGAAGAATTTGCTGAACATATCAAGAGCCTACATGAGGAGGTCCATGCACACATTACTAAGATGAAACAATAGTATAAAGCTAGGGCTAATCAAATGAGGAGACATAAGGAGTTTCAAGTAGGGGATATGGTTATGGTACACTTACAAAAGGAACAGTTGAAAATGAAGAAATTTGGCCCTTGTAAAATTTTGAAGAAACATGACTCCGGAAATGCATATGAGGTGGAGTTATCAGATGGGATTCATATTTCTCCTATCTTCAACATTGCAGACTTAACAAAATATCATGATGATGGCATAGATGAGGGTTTGATGCCGGAACCATGTCCAATTCCTAGTTTTAAGGAGGAGATAGAAGCGATTATAGATAGTCATGTGGGTAGGAGTACCAAAAATAGGCAATATGAGGAGTAGCTAGTGAAGTGGAAAGGATGACCAATAGAGTACTAACTTGGATATTAGTAGCAAAGGTTGCTCATTTGGGTTCTCCTCTACCATAAAGTGACAGGGTCACTTTTCAATCTACCCTGGGTGTTTGATGCAGAAGCATCCAGTGGTGTAAGGGCAATCCTGTATCACCCAAAAATATTCTTAGAAATAGTTTCTATTTAATGTGTTTTCATTTTTCGATACCCATTTGGGGCAAATAAAGGTTCCAACTCTCATAGTTCCACTATTAGTGTTCTGGGTTAGAGTTTTTAAGCACCTTGGGATACGTGTAAATGCCAAAAAAATAGGACTATGTAATTGAGCCATAATTATGGTGAGTTAGAGGGTGTAAATTGAAGAGGTGGCTATATTTTTAATTTAGAACACTCCAGAAAAAGAATCAAGTCAAAAGGCTTCATGGTTAGAAAGTTATTACAAATTTTTGATTCTTGGAGACCTCCTAAGAGCACTTCAAAGTCAGATATGGGGCACTAAATGGCCTCGTATAGGGTTAAAAAATGGGGGACAAGTGAAGCTAGTCCATAGGGCTATAGAGCACTTTGAGAGCTTTCTGGAAATGTAAATGGTTCGTCAATCAGAGCTACGGTTCAAAAGTTATGCCTCTCAAAAGTTCAACTACCATTTATGGATTCTTCTAATTTTCAACGAATTCTAATGTGATTTTAGGAACCTTCTATTTTGGTAGTGGATGCCAACTAGCATATTCTAGAATGTATTCCTAACCCTAAACCATTTGGGGCTTATTTAAGAACATTTCTAGCATTGTAAAGGCAACACTTAGTGGAGTTAGAGAGAAGGTATTGTGTGGAGGATTTATTTCTCTGAAATCATATTGTTGTAAAACCATAGGGAAATTTTTCATTGATAATAATATTTTCCCTTTTCCTGTGTGTTCATTCTAGTTTTTGGTTGTGTCTCCATCACAATTTGGAATCATAATCTTAGTCTTAGGGTTAATCTCATTAGAGATCTTTTCTTTGTCCTTTCCTTTTGCACTGGGAGAAACAATGATTGCTTTATCTTTCCCTCATCCTTCTTCTCCTCTCCACTTGATTAACTCTTAGTTTCTTCTTTCCTACTTTATAAATCTTGTCTCCATCCTTTGGTTTCTACTTGGTTAAATCTCTCATAGAGGTATATTGAGTCTACAACTTGATTCCTACTTGGGTGGATGGAAGACTTTGTTCATTCTTCTTTGATTTTTCTACACTCGATCTAGCAATGGCCTGGTTCAGAGTGGAGGGTAGAGATGCAATCATAGCAGCTGCCATCATTTTTGTATTTTACTCTTCTATAGTATGTACCTCTTTCTCTTCATCCTTCTTTATTTTACCTTCTTCCTCAAAAATGGTTTTCCACAACTTTGTTGTCGACCATACAACATCTTTAATATTATTTGTCAAAATTTGAAATGCCTTGAATCTTGGATTCTTCTTGTTATAATGACTTTTCATGGCCTCCTTTACTTCTTCATTTGACAAGTTAGGCATGATGCCTTTTAGAGTTTTCTCTCTAATGTCCCTCTTTATTTTTACAACATTTGTCCATCTCTATGTAACTACCTTTAATACAACATCAGGGGCTTGGTCCTTTAGCTCAATAGGATCATACTTCCATTTTTCCATTTTCTCTACTAGAGCATCCTCTATCTATTTTATTATTCTTTACATCTAGATTCATACTTGATGAATTTAAATTTTTCCATACCACTTTCTTCTCTTAGTCTCTTCATTTATTACTCAAAGGATAGTGGGGGCTTCTTTAGTTGGATTATAGGAGTGTTATCTTCTTCTTCATCATCATCGTAAAGTTTCAGTATCTTCTTGGATTTCCTTGTAGCTATAAATACAAGGGTAGTTGCATTCTTGTTGGACTAACCACCAACCTTCCCCTTTGGGATTCATAACATGGCTTAACTACCTCTCATTTTCTATAAATCTTGTGCTTGTATCAAGCATTGAAAGGTCAATATTTTGGTGCAACGACAACTCTAGTTTGTAACAAGTGGTATCAAAGCTTCGTCACATGTTTGAATCTACTTGGGTAACACTGAGGAGGGGACTTTTGGACTAACCACCGACCTTCCCCTTTTGGATTCATGACATGGCTTAACCACCTCCTATGTTCTATAAATCTAGTGGTTTTATTAGGCATTAAAAGGTTAACCTTTTGGTGCAACGACAACCTTAATTTGTAACACATCTTTAGTGCCCTTATGATCAGTTTTCCTTTCTTCTTTGGAGTTTCTTATCCCTCTTCTTCTTCATCTTCACCTTTACCCTTAGTGAGTATAAGAGGTTCATATTTATTTTTTAATTTCTTCTTTAGTATTTCCATCCTCTTCTTCCATCTTTTCAACAGTTGAAGAATCTCTATCTCTAGAGATATCTTGGTCTTGGCTTCATCATAAGTACAAAAGTATGTTGCCTTGGGGTCAGCAAACTTATTCAAAAGATCCTCTATGATTTTTCTTTTTTCATCTATATTCACTTCATATCCCAATGGTTTTACCCATGTAGTCCTATGTATGACTACTTGAATATGAGTATTATCACAATCAACTAAGAAACAAATATCTAGAGCATATTTCTCGACCAATTGCTAAAGTATTCTATACTTGATCTACATTTTCTCCTTGAAGTTTTCAAAATATGCATTCATTGTACCATCAAAATTTTCTTCTAAATCTTCTATGAAATCATTAATTTGATAGATTATTGGTCTGTCCTTACTCCACACCACACTACCTTTTGATGAAAATAAATTTTAAACATAGAAAAATAAACAAAAAAGGAGAGATCCAAACTTACACACATTTGTCTTTGATCCCTGAATGATCTCCATGTTTTTTCCTAGTTTACTCAACTACAACTCAACAAGGTCAAAGGATAGATTGTTTTTCACTACCTTGTAAGACAAGTCAATTTCTTTAGAGGGAATATTGTTTTGAGCTATAGATCTTGTTTGTAATGACATGAAACCAAAATTTGATTTTCATGTCAGTGACATTGTTTAGCTTCATTCCTCTGCCATCCCATTCTACTAGGGTCTTCTTGGCCAGTTCACCATGTGATAGTGTTTTGGTCATTTTGGGTCTGTCCACCATAGGAGAGCCTACAACTCAATGAATCATCTTATTTGTGATTTTCATAGGTTTCTCAAGACAAAAGGACATGTCATGAACTCTGCTTAGAATGTATCTAACGTACTTAATTTCAAAATCCTTTAGCATGTATAGGACATGTGTTGAACCCTTGATTTCCAAGTGTCTATGTTCGTGCTTTAGGACTCCATTATCACATAGGGCATTATACACTTCATTCATATCAAATGCACCTAATCCTTGAGTAGAGCAATGATAGAATAATCTAATACCATTGACCAATAGTACCTTTGGTGGTATAGCTAAATGCACTTCCATTAGATCCTTTTTCTTGGTAATTTTTGGATAAAGCTTAATTTGGGTGCCTCATAGACTACATTCTCCACCAACATCTCATAACCCTTCTTCAACTTCAAAATGGAGCTAGATTCCATAATGCTCGGTAAGAGATGAATTCACAACAACTAAAAATTCTTTGTGCAATGTCACTTCAACACCAATCTTTTTGATCATTTGGGAGCTCGAAATCACTCTAAAAACTAAATGTAAGGTAAGAAAGGAAACCCTTCATTTTGCCTTTTATCAAAAATTTTAAAATTTAAGGCCTCATAAATGCATTATACAGTGGTAGGTAGAATAGCTTGTTTAAGTCATTCAAACTCGGCATGAACTAATCATCACATGGCTCAGTTAAAACTAATATCTAACCCATCTTCCTCAAAGATAGTAGGTAGCTTGGTTATAACTAAGTTGTAACATAGTTAAAGAATAACCCCTTTTCTTGACCTTGTGCATCTTACTATGCTGATTTGAATTTTCTTCTTGCACACATGGAACTGATGTAATATATTTTTCACTTCTCAATTCTAGTGATCTCCTTGACTACCTAGTTGGATGTGGATGCTTCACCAAACTTGTTGGATTGGATGGTGATAGCTTTATTTTTTTTCTTTGTGCTATCCTCTTATTTCCTTACCTATTTATGATTCCTCTGAGTTTTGATTTATTTAATCTTTGACTTTCTTTTATTTTCTTCACCATTATTTTTTGTATCTCTATTCATGTAGTTTCTTGCCAAGTAAACTATATTTTTGTATATATAACATCTCATATTGGTATTTCCTTTTTTTTAAGTGAGTCTCTATACAATTTACTCCAATGTTTCCATATTCTCCACAATGATGGCATCTTCCCCATTTATTGCAGTGCCAACCAATTTATGCTCCTTGTCTAGTTCCATTGTGTTGAGTACTTGACCTACACTCTAAATATGTAATGCCCCACTAAGGGATCCAAAAGAATTAACCTAAAGTTTTACTAAGTTTTCCAAACAATTTTTTTTTTTAAACATGAAAGATTAACCATTCATATCAAATAGATAGTAGCGGAAGTAATAACATACATACAACTAAAAACATACATAATAGGTTACATTCCTTAAGGATCCCAAGATGTTGAGTCACATTTAATTTAATTAATACTAAGTTTAACCACTACCACATCCACATGAAAGAATAATTAAAGGTCCAAAGTCCATAATATACATTTATTCCAAATGCTTATTCGGAATGCTCAATCATCCACTATACATGTCACAGGGTATGAAAGGCTTAAAAGAATATACATATGTAAAAATAAAGTTACATCATCCTCATCGACCGTGATACAAGTGCAATAAAGTAAATGAAACCATATTCTATACATCATTAAACACAACTAATCTAAGTGTGTAGTTCCTCCCAATCGTCAATAGCATCATTAGACCATCATGGGCCCTAGCCATCCCCTGTGCGTAACATCCCAAGTCACCAAAGAGATCATCAGTATTATCATAGTAGGAATGTCACTCCTAAAACATACTACAACATATGTAGAAGGAAATATAACATGCTACAACATATGCATAAAGAAATCTAACATGCAAGAATAAAGCATAAGATGATCCTACAAAGAAGATAACATCATCTATCACATGCCAATCATCAATATAAAGAAACATGTCAATAAATAACATCCATCATAATATCCAAGAATAGAATGAAGATAAATACCAACCAAGAATGCTCCAACCACAGTGTTTACAGACAGATCTCAAATGGTAAGAGTGAAAAAGCACTACCACTCGACCGTGTGGAACCTAAATGGCCCACTCCCACCGTGTTGAGGAGATAATCTCAAGTCCCAAACATATTATCAAAACACATAGCAAAAAAACTCTCTAAGTCTAGGAATCCTAAAAGTATACTAACTCAAAGGTTCCAACACAAAACTGACATCTAATCCCAGAGGCACACAAAACACCTAGGAAACCTACTATGCAAGTTGGAAAGTTTCATCACATAGATTACACTAGAGTTACTTTGGTAGTCTCTCAATAGACCCCAGCCCCCTAGTGATCCCTGTGCAACCATTAGTATCCTCTCGTACAGATAAGACATACTACGAAATGCAAGGTCACAACCAAGCATTCTCGCTACTCCCATCCTAATCTGTACTAGCACTCGAGGCATGGGCAAGAACATACAATTATCTTATTAGGTTCATTTAATCCCCATTTAGTGTAAATATTTTCACTTATTAAAAAAACTTACAATGAGTTACCCTGGTAGCCACTTAGGGCCCCGACCCCCATTGCAAGCCACTTCCTAACACTACAAGTAGATAACCTACCCTAAGCTCATGGAATCATAAATCACAAAATCAACACAGTCCTATATAAATGGCTGGAAAAATACCAAAAGGTAATCCACAATAAGAGCATTAAATCTCCATGAGCACATGGAAAGCATCCATAGATAATCATGACCACAACAATTCTCTATTGGCAACTAAAGGTATCACTGATAATCAAAAGTATCCATTGGTTCTCAATAACCAAAAAATCTCAAAATCATACTGATCGAAGACTCCAAAATGGTTGAGTCAAAACATGTCACAACATGACATCATCAAGAAATAAATCAACACTTCAGTCCCATAATGGTGACTGGAAAGTAATCCAAGGATAAATGATCGATGACTCAAAAATGGTTAAGTCAAGTATCTCAAATACATACACCTTAGCTTCACATAAGAAGACTAGAAAGCAATAACATCTCATAGAGCATTCCATCACATTACCATGTATGGGTTTTAAAAGAATCGAGACCAAATGATATCAACATGCCATCACATTCGCATAACCCTCGAGCCTCTGGTAGACATACTAACTGGTCAACACTCTAGGACCACCCAAACCCCAAACATGAATAGCATAAAGAACAAGATACAAACACATATTTTAGTTTTCTTTCACAATCACATGGTTAAGCCAAATATTAGGTTTCATTTTTTGTTTTCAAGTACATTTCAAGTGTATAAGATTCTCCTTTTAATCTCCAAGTCAACCTATTCATCTTTTCAAATAAAACATAGAATTATCCCTTCATTATTTTAGATCAATTTTCTAAAATAATTAGAAGATAATTATTTACTCATTTAAATCATTAAACTAATTCTCATTGACTTTTAATAAAATCATTGCATTATTTTCCTAAAATCAATGTTTCTAATAATTAAATGAAACTCCCTTAATTCCAAGAGCATCTCCCATTATTCAAATAATAAAAATAATACTTATCAACTTTCAAATAATTAGTTTACAATTTCCTTTAAACACTTCAAGGACAATAATTTAAAATAATCCTCATTGATAATAATTCAATTATTTAATTCCACTTATTAATATCTCGTTTCTTTTGATTTACCCTCATTTAAAAATCCATATACTTAAATTGACTAATAATTAATTACACTTCTTCTACTATTAACTAATTTTAATTAAATTTGATTTAATTAGATTAGTTAATAAATCATATAAAACTAATGCATAATAATAAGATTTTATTTTAATTCGAACCCAAACCTGAATCAATTTCTAAATCTTGATTATAAATGTCTTAGATCTATTTTGGTTTAGTTTTTAATTCATTCAATGCTTTGATAGATTATTTTTGTGAAGTTTAAGCACAAAGAACTTCTGGTTATGGAAAATGGAAGACTGACTGTCATTGAATAAAACAGTTCCAGTACAGGGGCCATATCTCCCTAATGAACCTTGGATCGAGCCGAATTTGAAATATGTTAGAGAGGGCCAAGTTGCAACAAATCTAACTGGAGTGATTGAATAAATTTGGTCTGAATAAAAAGTTATGAATGTCTGAGTTTAGGTCTATGTAAGGGGTAGCGACAAGGTAGTTTGTGATGAATTTCCTTCATAAATAAAACTAGGGTTTCCTAATGTTTCTTTGCAACCAAATAAAAATTAACATACATATCTAGATTCCAATTCCAAGATTGAAGATTTGTTCATGGAGTATATTCAGACACATATAATAGACACAATGAAACTAGGAAGAGAAAGAGTGCAAATGGAATATGTGAAAATCATGAGTGCACTTGGATATTGATGTTAATTTTCTATGCCTTAGAAGTCCATAGAAAAATTCCTTCATTCTCCAACATTTTTCATTCCTCCAAGAATCAAACCAACCGAAACCCCCAAGTGACTAGAAGTGCTTGTAGAAGCATATGAGCATGTAGAAGCATATGAGCTTGTCGAACGCATCTAAGCTTGTCCATACACACTAGGAGAGTCTCTATTTAAAGCCCTCTATGATGCATCTAGAATGTGTCTAGAAAGAACTAGGAGATAAGCATGAAAACTAAGCACATAACTTCCATGATAAGAAGATAAAGATGATGAGGTGTCTAGAATGTTGTAGACACCATGTGCTCAAATAATATGCTAACTCCTAAGTGTAGACAACACGTGCATAATTAGAGTGCAAACTCTTGTGTTGTCAACATGACAACTCCCAACAGCTCCATAATCCTATGTGAATAAATATTAAAATAATGCACATTAATTTATTCAATATTCACGTTACTTCTTTTTAAATTAATTTATTAATTTTAAATCTCATGCACTCACTTTATTAAATCCACTTGTTTTATCTTAATATATTTTAATATCTTTTCCACTTTTACATTTATTTTTGAAACTTAATTGATAAAATATTTATCAACTTAAATAATAATATTATTTAACACTTATTTAAAAATGTACTCTAAATATATTCTTATTAAATTAAATAAATATTATCACATTCTAAATTTAAACTTATAACTTTAATCTTTAAATTTAATTATTTTTATTTAATTAATTTCCCAATTAATTAAATAAAAATAAATATTAAAATATCATATTAATTTTCCATTTAATTACATCATTAATTAAATCTTTTAATTAGACTTAATTAATAGAAAATACACTAAAGACTAATAAAGTAAAATACAAAAGCTCATCATAGCAAAACACATACAAAATCAGACTAAGGGGTTAATATCAGGAATTACTTAATCTAATGTATTCAAAGGGTACTCGACTCAGATACTTGTCCTAATTTTCAATTAGGAAAAATGGCTTAAAGGGTTGCGATTTGGACTTGAGAATTTATCTCCCCTCTCTTACCATTGAGATAATGCAATAGGGTATGCTCATCTTGGCAATTCAAGGAAGTCAATACCTAGTACCTGCATAAAACCCACCCATGTACATACATAATATATATTAAGCTAAACAGGTAATGGCAGGAAGTGGTGCATCATGTAGATCCCGACTAGCAGGTGACTACGACTCCCTTCTTTAACCACATCAAAAATGCCATACACAAGAAACAAACATGCACACCATACACATGCAAGTATGGGGTACATATCCATGAGAAAACACATATGATAATAAATCATCTAACTAATCATCATCAATAGCTGCAAACATTGTAATAATTATCATACATACATGAAATATAGAATACCAAATGATCTCATCATATAATAAACTAAATCTAAAACTATCTAATAATCTGAAAATAATGTTACTAACCATCGACATAAAACTAGTCTATTAGAGTTTGACAATGATAACAAAAATGCGACCTAGGGGTAGGCACTATAGAATATTTGTGACCTTGTTTGTGACATGTAAAGTAATTCGCTTCAAAATTTGATTTTATTTTGCATTCATTTTACTTGTGACCATACTTGTTTCAATTATAATAGTGACCTTTTAACTTGGGTTGCATAGTATTGCTCCAACAAATATTTAATGTATGACCTATTTTTCCACAATTGTTGCATGTAGGCCAACAAATATTTAATGTATGACCTATTTTTCCACAATTGTTGTATGTAGGCCTTTTTTTCTTATGTGCTCCTTGTTTTGATGAATCTCCTTGATTAGTATATCCTTAGCTAGTAGTGCCTTTTACTCTATTCAATATTTTCTCATACATTTGATTCACACTTTCTTGTAATCTCAACCTTCTGTCATTGAGTTCCTTTTTAGCTCTTAGTTCATTCTAGAGTGTCTCATTTTCTACTCTCAAATTAGTGATTCCTTATTTTGCATCATCTAACTAATCTGCCATGTCTTCTTGATGTTGAGATAATTGTTGAACTTCATTGCTCTTTTCCTTTAGTCTTCTAGCAAGTAGTCTTCTATCTTTATCTTTCATTTTTTTGTCATTTAATGCTTTTTTCTTTTCTTCTATGACTTCACATAGCCTGACAGAGTGGCTTTCTTGTTCTCTTTTCAATTTTCTCATTTATTCTTGTAGAATGGCCCCTTACTAGAAGATCTTCTATGGTTGCATCTGCTTCTTCTGAACTTCTTTCTTTGCATAGGTCTTTTATTCTTTCTTCAATTTAGATATTTTCATTCATCTGTGTAGCCAATTATTTTCATCTTTTTAGAGAGTGAGTCAGTCATTCCTTGAGTTTCTTGACTTGCTCCATAGCCATGTGTAGATCTAATTTTTTATTGTCAATAGCTTTCTCTAACTTGTACACTTCTATTTCCTCAAACCTTTACTCTCATGTTGTTAAGCCTCTGATAGGAGAACCTTTCTCTGATACCAATTGTTGGAAATGTAATGACAAAAAAATATCTAAGAGGGGGGGGATTGAATCAAGAACCAATTAAACATTCCCTCAAATGTTACTTCTTCCTTACTTATTTAAATGATCTAATCTACTTTCATGCATGAATATAAAGAAATAAATAAATCAACACCATTAACAATTTCACACAAGATTTGGTACCTCAGAAACCCTCCAAGTAGAAGGTAGAATTGGGATGGGGATGACACCCACAATGCTTCACTACCATAGTAAAAAAGTTGGCCTATTAGGGCTTACAATTGATCACTTCTAGTAATCTACTCTATTAGGAGTATGAAGGACTATTAGGTCCACCTTGTGAAATGATTTTAAAATATAATGAAGTATCTACTATGTTAAGTGATTTAGCAAATGACTATTAAGTCCACTTGGTTAGAGGATTTAATGGATGCATCTATTAGGATGAATCAATTGTTTGATCTCTGCTTTGCAACTCTATTTTCTGATGTATATCCTTTGAATAATATGATTCTTTTACTATGATAAATGAGTCTTTTCTTTTCTCTTGATATAGCCTTGAAGCCTTCTTACTTAATCTACTCCATATTTTCTTCTTGTCTTTAAGTATTCATCTCATTCCATATATTCCATGTATTACATCTTAGAAAAATGAAATTTTCTCTCTTATATACCCTTCAATCAATAAATTCATACCAATCTAGCTCACACAAGAATTATCTTCATAAGAATAAAATTATACCTTTAGGTTGGCACAAATATTGATGCTTGGGCAATATAGTGCACTTGATCTTCTGTTGAGGCTCGGGAAATACAGTGAGCTCAAGTGACACTGTAACGCTTAGGTGATATAGGAGAAATAGTTAGCTCAATTCAAATAAGGAGCTCAACTATCACTTTGAACTCTATTTCCATTGAAAATATTGAATGACTTGATTTATACTATGAGCTTGGTTAGCATAGTAAACCTTCATCTGCTAAAGCTACACTGAAATATGTTCCCTAATGGAAATCTTGGTTGTAGTATTAACCAACCTTCCTGGATAGCTTAAGTGGTTTGTCACTAATTAACAATATGTCTTTCCATAGGATCAGCATTCCTTTAGGTCATAAAACTTGGCATAACATAGGGCTGAAGCAATCCCCAACATTAACTAATAATATTCTTTCTTTTCTTTCAATTGTTGAACAGTCAGAGGAATTGTTGTTATGTCCACATATTTAGTGTCTAGAAAATCTAATGCAACATCACCAATACTAGCTATATGTAATCTCATCAACTTCTTTCATGCAAGAAAATTTTATTTGTTCAGATATGGTACCTCTCTCTTATATGCCATGATCTTTAGCTTTGAGTATCTTCAATCTTCTCTCTACAAGCACCAATGCACTAATACCAATTGTTAGAATACTTAGAATAACTAAGAGGGGGGTGAATTAGTTATCCAAGGTTGAGATGTACCAATTGAATAAACAAATGCTCAAACAATTTTAGATATTATCATTTCATTGCTTGGCCTCTACTATAAACTATTTGCAACATTAGTTTGTTGTTCATTGTTCTTTAAATTAAAAAGCTTGTAGAATGTAAACCTAAATCAATAAAGCAATGTAATAACATTCACACAAGTTTGACACTAGGATTTAATGTGGAAAGCCAATTTGGAAAAAACCACTAGCAACATGTCACTAATTTTCACTCTTTTGAAGTGAGCCCTATTAATAGCCAACCCTATTAAAGGTTACAATACACAATGTTAATGTGACTTTGTTAAAGGATTTAATCACCCTATTAGGAGTGGCCTTATTAGATGACTTTAGAACATTCTATTAGAATGTCACCTGGTTAAAGGATTTACATAGACTGTTCAGTCCTTATGTCTGTTAGGTCAACCTTGCTTAAAGGATTTCAAATACTATTCAAAGTGGTTAAAAAGTAACAAAAGGTTTGATCTATTAAGTATAACTCACTTCGTAATGTAGAGCCACACCTTGGAAAACTCAGGAGGAAATTAATCACTTGACTAAGTTTCTTCAAGGGGTTCATACACCTTCAGGATTGATTATTCTACTTAACTCAAATTTACATTATTCTTATTTCTTAATACTAACAAATGTGCAGAGATGCCATAGGAACTCATTTGACTCCCTGTAGTAATATTGACTTTCCTACATAGATTTAACTTAAATTGACCAAATTTTTCCTTACAAAAAATTAAATACATGGACAACATAAACGAACTTTTAGTGTAAATTGGGAACATGAACCATAGAGAGTATAACAAAAAATAGAGAATGAAATAACATAGAACTCTAAAATTTATTGAAGATACTTTAAAAAGAACTACAACTATCACCATGACTATCAATAGCTAGAGGGTGGGATAAATTTTACATAGATTAGATTTTGCTTTCATAGATTAGATCTTATTTTCATGCATATTTGAAGATCATGGAGACTAGCATTCTTGCTTTTCCTCTTTGAATCTCTCATCTCATGGTGTACTTGCATGGGCACAAAAATAGGTCAAACTGAAGGCCTCCATTGCAAACCCTTGCACTCTATGAGTAGAGAGCTATGGATCGATTTGTGAGGGCTTATTCTTGAGTTTTCTTACATGTAATGATTCATAGAAGTGTGACAAAATTTTTGCACACAGTTGCCACCTCACTTCATGTTGTAATAAAATTCTACATTAGTAATGCAACATGCCATCTTCTTGTCACTGCTAGACTTCCTATTGCAGATGTGCTCCTACACCATACTCCCAAATTCAAAAAGTTTCCATGTCCCATGGAAACATGCTTGACTGAAATCTACAAAAACATTAAACTCTACCTCTTCCTATTCACTTTTTTTGATGTCTCTACTGTACCATTTCTTCAAACTAGGATTCTCATCACTAAAATTTGTAATGATTGCCTCCAAACAAAAGTCCACTCCTCTAGTGTTGCATCTGACACACACATAAACAACTTATGTGCCACACCTGAGAGTTCCTTTCATGCCTCTCTCCCCAAGACTTTTGGAAAACATCTTGGAAATCCTTATAAGTCCCTCATGGTAGACGTACATGTCCACCTCTTGCATCAATTGAACAAACAACTACAACCACAAAAACTTCACTAAAAATATCCATTCATAAACTCTTCTATTTCCCAAATCTTCTATTGAGCTCTAATACCAAAAATGATGCACAGCCTCACCTTGGAAAACTCAAGAAGAAATTAATCACTCAACTAAGTTGTTTCAAGGGGTTCATACACCTTCAGGATTGATTATTCTACTTAACTCAAATTTACATTATTTTTCTCTCTTAATATTAACAAATGTGTAGAGATGCCACAGGAACTCATTTGACTTCCTATAACAATATTGACTTTCCTACCTAGATTTAACTTGAATTGACCATATTCTTCTTTATAGAAATTTAAATACATGGACAATATAAACCAAATTCAAATGTGAACTATGAACATGAGCCATAGAGAGTATAACAAAAAATAGAGAATAAAATAACATAGAACTCTAAAATTTACTACAGATACTTAAAAAACAACTAAAACTATCACCATGACTATCAACAGCCAGAGGGTGGGATAAATTTTACATTTTTCCTCTTCCCTCTAATCTATCTTGATTTCTCTCTATTGATCATGCCCTTTATAATTACATTGGGTAGTTACAAATGACTATTCATTTTCTTGCCAGTTGCATGACTCTTTGGATTCCCTTTCAATTAGAAAATATTTTTCATTACATTTGGCACATTCATCGTATAGATTTCTTTCCTACATTTATAAATATTTTCAACATGATATAAAATTTTGCATTTTAATATACTGTCCTCCTATTGTTGTCATACTTCCTATCACAAAACTTTTGCATTTTACTCATATTGCATATTTCCATCTTCTCACCACCAAATTTCCTTTCACAATAAATTTTTGCATTAATAATTTTATATTCTATCTTCCTATCACCACCTGACTTCCTTTCATAACAAAATTCTACATTAGTAAAATAGCATTCCATCTTCCTACCACTACTAGATGTACTATCACAAATGTTCTCTTGCACCATTTTACATGTTCATATCTCTACTCATCTTCTCATATTGATTTACTAAATGGCCTCTATTGTCATCTGAATCTTAGATTCTCTTGGAAACCCTTCAAGAAATCACCCTTCACTTCTTCTCAACTTAATTATGTGTTTTTCTTAGATTTTCCAATCAACAAAATCAATAATAGCTCCAACTCTCTAGAACTCGTTCACACATACACAATTGCTTTGCACTATACACTCTTCTATGCATATATACACTTAAAGTTAATCTATGTACCTCCTTAAATAAGTAGTTTTGATCTTTTACTTCTTAATCAACACCATAGATCTTAAGGTTCACAATTCAATCCATTAGATACAATATATCCAATAGCTATTCTATACATCTCTCTTTTTTTAGAAACTTCTCCTTGAATTCATCTCTTAGATCGCTTACCTAATCCTCTCCTAGAATTAAATGTTACAACTCATCAATCCTTATCTTCAACACATTTTCCATATCCCAATAAATCAACTAAGTCGGCTAGAAATTATAATTCCTCACAAATAATTAAAATGTTGTTCATCAACCAATACTAAGTTTTAACACTTGGATTACTTGGTCACTATAAAACTTCTTGCTTAGCACCAACACGCTCACTTGGTCGATATTGATGCTTAGTCAACATTGAATGTTCTTAGCACTTACTATGGCTTGGTTGACACTAGCATCACTTAGCATGTTCATCAAAATTCCTTTGTCTTTTACATGTTTTCTTGGTCAAGCCTACATAAGTGATAAATCTTTGCTCATGCTTTCAAGACTGAACATTATTGTCTTCTCCTCTATCAGCATGATTTAAACAATCACTTTGTCTTGTCAATTTATAATTTCTAACTAATCAAATTTCCATTTATAGTTTCCTTTTCATAACTCAACCTTTCCTCTAGATGTTTGTGTTATGAAAAACTTCTTAAATCCTCTTCATCAATAATATATATATGACATTTAGATTAAATGGAAAATTGTCTCACCAATAGATTTAACATCAATGACAATGCAATAATTGTTCCAATTGTAGTTTCCAACAATAATTTCTCTAAGTTGGATTGGGGTGTCTGTAAGTGTTTTCTCCTTTCTTCTCTCATGTATGAATGAGGGTTTGAATGCCTTTGTAAAGGATATTTCATGAAATTACTCTGCAAGGGTCAACTACACAAGAATAATTTTACTAGAGGAGTCAAAATTTTCTAAGCCTTTAATCAAGGGAAACCCCTAGAGTAGGCCAACCTAGGTCGACCTTGTTTGGATTGGGTCAACCTAGTCTAAAAGGTTGACCTTTACAGTCTTCCTATCTAGGTTCTAGACCAGTAAGGCTCAGAGATGGAATAAGTGTGTATGATTGTTGTCCAGAGATCCAATCTATAATTTTGAGTTCAAAGAGAGGATACTTATAGATTAGGTCCTATTGTAGTGAATATGTGAAGGAGGAAAATCAAAGAGGATTTATTAGGTCCTATCGTAGTTTCACCTAGGAGAAAGAGAAGAAAAGAAATCAAGTGTGTGTTTAAGGTGTGAATATGAAATGAAAATATACTAAAGAGGAGTAAAATATATTAATTCAAAGTACATCCAATTTAAGATGGTATACTTGGTAAATGATTTAGAATATTTAGTGGAGTGCTCAATTACTACTCTAGTGTTCCTTCATTGAGCGAGCTTGGTTACTATTCTAGTTTTCTTTCACTAAGTGAGATCAATTACTTTTTGGTTGTTCCTCCTAAATGAGTAGGCTTGGTTATCTATTGGTTCATTGCTTGACAAAGTGAGCTTATAATTTTCTCTTGTTCTTGGTGTTGTCATGTTCTTGGTCTCACTAAGAAGTTTATTTACTTATCTACCAAGACAACTATAGTCTTATTTGGTCTAGTATTTATTTAGTTTAACCTATCAAGATGGCTTATGGATTGACTAGGTATAACTAGAGAGTCTTGAGTTGTCTTGAATCATCAATTTGAATGGAGACATGATGGAGTATCCTAATGGATAATAGCTAGGATATGGAAATTCACATTTGAGTCTAGAGATGTATTATTCTTTGTAATGGTGTATTCTTCTTTATAATGGTTGTAACTAGGAAGGCCTTATAGTCTATGTAATAACCCTTTTTGGAAGTTTAGGCCTCATCCAGGTAGGTTTAGGCCTTCAAAAATGAGCCTAAAATTCTTATACCAAAATTGTACACCAAAATTCCATAGTAAATCCATGAATACTCATGATATGGCACTGAGCCTCAACTAGTAGAATGATATATCCAAGATGAACATCCAACTCTAGAATTAAGACATTCTAAGCTTGTGTGATTTACTTACTAAGTATAAAGCCTCCACAAAAAATAACTTTGCATTAAGAAAACCCTTATTCAAATAATTTAAATGAAATATTTTTTTTTGATGCAAGATTTCTTACACCCAGGATGCTCCTACGTCAAACACCTAGAGTAATTTAAGAAGAGACCCTGTCATGTCTTGGGTATTCTGAGGAAAACCAAACTAGTTAAGCTCCTCCCTTACTATCCATGATTAATATTCTACTAGCCTCCCTTTCCATTTGACCAGGTATTCTTCATAAGTTCTATTCCTTGTACTTTTTCTAACATGACTGTCAAGTATCTCATCAATCTCCTTTGTAGCCAAACTAGCTATTGGAATACTCCACTGCACTTCTGCCACTTCAACTCCATCACCTCCTTCATCATAATCTATCAAATCTAAGATATTAAATACTGGTTAAATATTTAGTTTAGTAGGAAGCTTCACTTCATAAGCACTTCTAGAATCATTCATTTTCATTATCTTGCAATGTGCAAACTTCTTCATTTTCATCTTGTTATATGTACCCACTAGAAAATACTCCTTTCTCAAATGAATCATGACTTCATCTCTAGTATGAAATTCCTTATATCTCCTTGTCACATTTTCCTTAGCTTTATACTATGTATTCATCTTAATAATGTGCTTCCTCACCTCCTCCTAGATATTCTTCAAGTATTTAGCAAATTTTTCTTCTTCAACACTACTTATCTCTCATTTATCCAATTGCCTCAATTAAGAAGCATTCCTGGGAATGTTCCCATACATAATTTGGAATGGTGATTTATCAATACTCCTATTGGTAAAATTATTATATCCAAATTCTGCCTATGGTAAAATCAAATCCTATCTTTTTGGTTTATCTCCAACCAAACATCTCAACAAGTTTCCCAAACTGTGATTCACAACTTCTATTTGTCCATTGATCTATGGATGATGTGATGAATTAAACTTCAAATCTATCTATAATTTCTTCTACAATGTATGTTAGAAACATGTAAAAAAAATGGTATCTCAATCTGAAACTATACTCTTTGGTAGACCATGGAGTCTTGCCACTTCTCTGAAAAATAACTTTTCCACATGAACAACATCACTAGTCTTCTTTTAGGGAATGAAACATGAAATCTTTGAAAATATATCAACCACCACAAAAATTAAATCATACCCTTATTGAGTCCTTATTAATCCAAGAAAAAAATCCAAGTTGGCATCCTCCCATAGCTTCTCTAGTATAGGTATTCATTACCTATAATGTAATCAATTGTACAACCTAGTATTCTATTTCACTCCTTTTTCCATCTGATATACTTTGCAACTTTGTAAAAAATTCTTCACATCTTTTTGCAACTATGGACAATAATAATTCTCAGCAAACAAAGTAATGGTCTTATCTCTCTGATAATGTTTAGCCAATCCTTCACTATGCTTCTCCTTGATGAGATTCTCCCTCATAGAACTTTCAATAATGCACAAGTGACTTCCTTTGAACAACATGCCATCTTGGATAATGAAATCTAACCACTTTTTCCTATCAAGTGTAAAAGGTTATGTACAAGCCTTCTAAGCTTCGCCAAAATTTGGATCCTATGGATACAAATTCTTGAGTTCTTTGGACCCAACCACCTCAATTTGTATCTTTGTTAGCAAAAATTTTCTTCTACTAAGAGAATTTACAAGTATATTAGACTTCCCACTCCTATTTTTCAAAATAAATGTATAACTCTACAAAAACTTAATCCACTTCAAATGCCTTTATTATTTTCCTTGACTATTCAAATATTGCAAAGCTTGATGATCAGTATACAAAAAAATCTCCTTAGGAAGAAGATAGTGCTTCCAATTCTTTAATTCATGAACTATAGCATGAAATTCTTTATCATAAATAGAATATTTTCTTTTGGACATCATTCAACTTCTCACTGAAATAAGCAATAGGTCTATCTTTTTGGTTCAAAATAACTCCTATTGTAGTACCACTAGCATCATAGTCGACTTGAAACACCTTGTTAAAATATGGAAATATGAAAATAGGTTGCTCTGTAACTTTCTATTTCAACAAATAAACTCTTATCTACTCCTACAGTCCACTTAAATTATTTCCTATCCCCTCTCATTGTTTTAGTCAAGGGTCCACAAATATAGCTAAAACCTCTTATGAACATTATATAAAAAGTATCTGGCCCATTAAAAGATATTATCTCTGTAGCACTCTTCGGAGTAGTCCATTCAAGGATAGCCTTCACTTTCTATGGGTCCACTTTAAGAACTTCTACTAAAACTAAAAATCTTAGGTACACCAACTCCTTTACAAAACTATACTTTTTCAAGTTTATCAAAAAATTTTCTTCCCTCAACTTATCAAACACCTTTCAAATATGCATCGAATTCTCCTCCAACATCTTACTAAAGATCAAAATATCATTTAGGTAAAAAATGACAAACTTACCTAGAAACTCCTTCAGTACCTGATTCATGAGCCTCATGAAATTTCTTGGTGCATTGGTTAAACCAAAAGGCATGACTAACCACTCAGATAATCATTCGCTTGTCTTGAAGGTAGTCTTCCACTCATCTCCTTCTCTGATAGACATTTGATGGTATCCAATATTTAGATCTATCTTTGTGAAATACACAACTCCACTCAAGCATTCCATAATATCATCCATCCTTGGCAAAGGAAATATGTTCTTGATGGTGATCTTGTTGATAACACATGAATATATGCATATCCTCCATTCTCCATTCTTATTTAATGTTAATACTACTAGCACAACACATGGACTCATACTCTCTCAAATCAACACCTTGTGCAATAACTCGTGAACTTGTCTATTCAATTCTTCACTTTCTTTTGGCCCCATTCTGTGTGTAGCCTTATTTGGAAAACTAGCTCTTGGAATCAAATCCATCTTGTGATGGATCTTCCTCATTGGGGGTAATCCATCAAGTACATTGTCTAACACAATATCAAGAAACTCTCCCAACAAATCTGCAACTTTTATAAGTACCTCCTCTACTTCTTCTTTACCATGTTTTAGGATTACAAAAAATGCATATGCTAATGCTTCATACATTGGAGAAACTCATTTCCATTAACAAATCATATTTTGGAAGTACTACATACCTTTTCTTCTTTCTCCTTCAATGGCTTCAACTTATGTTTCACTCCATCATTTGTTAGAGTGTAGGTATTTTCTTGCCCATCATGTGCATCATGCTTGTCAAACTGCCATAGCCGACCCAACAACATATGACATATATCCATAGGTATGATATTACACAAAACCTCATCTAGGTAACATCTGCTCTTGAACTTAACTAAGCATTGCTCACTGACCATGACCTTGTGGTCCTCTTTCACCTAGGCAATATGGTATGGACATGGGTGTTTCTACCTCTTTAGCTTCAACTTTGTGACCATTTTTTTTGACACCACATTTTTAGTACTTCCACCATCAATGATCAAAACACTTATCTTCACATTTTCACCTTGTGTGAAATAGGCTCCTTCTTTGATCGAGTTCATTATTGCGACTCTTTTGTGAAATAGGACTTCTCCTCTTTCAACATCTTCAAAATGTGGTGTTCTAGCCCTTCCTAGTCATTGGGAGAATTTAAATGAATTATGCCCTTCTTCTCCATAGTGAAAACATTTTCCACAAAACCCTCCTCTTCTAGATCCTTGTCCTCTTCCTCTTCCTCTCTAATCTATGTTGATTTGGTCATGAAAACTATTATAATTTTTTCCTCTTAAATTCTAACTACTACTTCCAATCTCATCCATGTTCTACTAATCATCATTTTGACCTCCATAAAACCATCTACCAAATCTTCCACCGTGACCTCTATCGCTATGTTTTTTATCAAACTTCTTGCTCAACTTGTCCTTATCATCCTCTACATGGTCACTTCTAATGAGAACTTGATAGAACTCCTTGATATACTTTTGAATATATCTTCTTCTCTACTTTAACCCTTGCATTTTCTTTAGCAAATCAAGTTCATAATCCATGAGAATGAGCTATCACTTTATTTTAGCTATCATTCCATCCCATCTAAAGATTTTATCCTTTCCTCTTCTATTTTGCTCCAACTGAATCTCATGCCACCATATCTTCATATGTCCCTTCAATTTCATTTTTGTAAACTTGATCATATTAGGATCCTCAATATCTTCACACTCGAAGAATTCCTCCAATTCATTGATCCAATTGATCAATTCCTCTAGGTTGAGAAATCCTAAAAATGTGGGAACATCAAACTTAGGTCTTTGTCCAATCTTAGAAATGGCCTTAAAAGTATTTTCCTCCTCTAGGTTAAGAACTTTATCTACTAATATTGGATCAACATTTCCTTCTTCTCTTTCATCCTCACTTTCATCATCTCCTATGGTAAGATTCATTCCTTTGTGCATTTTTTCTTGCACTACTTGCATTTACCTCTGGAGGGCTCTAAAACCCTCAAGTGTAACACCTATGAATCTCCCACCATGCTCTCTTTGTGGAGGTATCTTCACACTTCTACTTAAACTCTAGTTCAAATTGCCTCATAGTCAACTATTTGTCTACATGCACAAGCCAAATAATGGTCCTAGTGCGAACTACCTCATAATTAGTGATCTATCTATAGAGTCAAGAACTCCATCTCTAATAACACTTGATGAAGGGTGTTCTTGTTAATACCATAAACACATATAGAAATAAATAAATAATAACAATTTGTGAGAACAAACTGTGGGTTCATATTATTGTCACAAATGTGAATTTATAGAATTCAGAATTACAATATGCTAACCCGCATGGGCACCTTCATTACAATAATCTACAAGAAAAGTTGTGAACTATCACCCACAACTTTCATAGACAATGTTTGGGCATTTCTTAAATAGGAAATTTTATGTCACTCGAGAAAGTTCTAGACACTCAAACTTAATACCTAGGGCTAATAAACCATAATAATACATGTAGATTCATCCAAATACATTTTTGTCATTTATTTTGAAAGTTTTGGTCAGCCCAACTTCACAATGCCATAACTCTTAAACCATTACTTTGATTGGCTATTATAACCACTATTTGGAATCCTCAACTTTTTTTCTACAGGCTTGGATCAGTGCAAACACCCATCCATTGAGTTTTTGGGCCTCATCTAGGCATGTTTAGGTCTTCAACAACAAGCCTCAATTTTTATAACAAAATTACACACCAAAAATATGTAATAAATATATGAATACTCATGATATACATTGAGCCTCAATTAGTAGGTTGATATATCCAAGATGAACATCCACCAATGAAATTAGGATATTCTAAGCCTGTATGACTAAATTACTAATTAGCGAACCTCCACAGGTAGCAACTCTACATTAAGACAACCCTTTTTCAAACAACTAAAATGAAATATTTTTGGTTGATGCAAGATTTCTCTTACACCTAGGATGCTCCTGTATTAAATTAGAATAGGGAAAATCATGCTCTATTAACCACCTTTCTTTTTATTTCCCACATTATCTTTTGATGTCACCTTTATACATATAATATACTTTTTGATCCTCTTATTTTACTATTTATCTTATGCCCATAATATGGATCACTTGACTTTCTTTTCTCCTTATTTTTTTTAGGTTTATGCTCCTTTTAATTTGTTGCTTATGGTTTTCTAATCTTTTCTTCCCTATGTCCTCTCTATGCAAAATTGATCCCATTGTATACACAACCCATATGGGATTCTAAAGGTGGCATCCTTTTGTGTTGTGGCCTCCTTATTTAATGGTTTCTCTTCAATGGCTCTTTGATATTTAGTTCTCCTATTAATTATTAATTTCATCCTAGCTTTAGAAAAATGAAAAATATATTGATTTTTTTGTTTATTCGTTAGCATGCCACATGATTGATTTTCCCCTTATACTAATGTGACCAGTTTAAAAGTATTAGTATTGTTATTTTTTAAATGATAGTGAAGTATTATTATTATTTTAAGAATATGATTAAATTTGAATAGTTAAGGGGATGTTAAATATAAAATTAAGTTACTAATAAACATATATGTATTTACATTATTTTATTGTGTTTGATCATTTTAATTATTGCAACTATTTACTATTGACTTTATGTTTCTCACAATTCAGGAATGTAACAATCTCATAGCATGATGGACTTCTTGTAATCATTGATTTTATATTTAATGATTTTGTTATCTCATTATAGTATCAATATATTCAAATGGTATTTTCATTAATTCAATGATGACACTACAAAGTTATATCATTTTGAGGTGCAATATTATTATATATTTATTTAGTATTTTAATCATGTATAATTACGAGGTTCCATTTTAGGAGGCTCGTGATTGTCCACCCTTCCTAAAATTGTTTACTCTTAAGCACTAGTAATTAATTCAAATCCCATCATGCATAGTAAATGTATGCAAGAAAATACACATGCAAAGTGTACTAATACATGAAGACACTAGGAAAACACCAAGTAGACACATGAATGCATGAAGCATAGATGATGTAGAAATGAAGAAAGCACATTGATGCATGAAGACACAAAGTAGACACAATGGTCATACAATATACGATCATCCTATTTATAAAACTATCTTCTTTATTGTGCCTTTGATTATGACTACTTCAACCACAAGGTGGTCATCACTATATACATATATTTAATCTTAAGAAAAATAGGTTCATAAAAAGTTAGTCCAAGTCAATCCCAAGCTTGTCCCAACAATAGACCTTTGGCCTCCTTGGTCCTGGTGGTAGGTGTTAGGCATGCATATGAGATGGTCTAGTTAGTGGAGTTCTTATTTCTATTTGTGTCATATGAGGTGGTCTACTTCGTGGGCTTCTTATTTCTATTTGTGTCTCATATCTTCCCTGAAAATATCCCTTAGCATCTTTCTCTAACTAGTACTACAATAGGGTGTCTTTGTGGTACTCCCTTTTGTAGACTCCATAGGAAAGTGTCTTGTATCAAGGTACATTAATTTTTGTTTCCCTTAACTAATACTACAATAGGGTTCCCTAGTTGTTCTCCCTTAATCACAAAGTAGTATGGTGCTTCCTTAGTAGTTCTCCCCTAACTATTTTTGCGATAGGGTGCCCTCAAGATTCTCCCTTAATTGTAGACTCCATAGGAAAACTTTTTTTAATTTCTCTTATTTTCTTTCCCTTAACTAGTACTATAATAGGGTCACCTAGCCTTTCTCCCTTTATCACAAAGTAGTGGGGGTGCTTCCCTAGTAGTTATCTCCTAACTAATTTGCAATAGGGTGCCCTCATGATTCTCCCTTAATTGCAGACTCCGTAGGAAATTTTTTTACATAGGGCTCCTTTACTCCCTTTTAATAAATTTTGTTATGATTAAAATTATTGAGTGTCATTTTTACAAAATAAGTTCATCTTTAAAATTGCTTGGTGTTGCTTGGGTTGAAAATCCTCAAAAATCCATTGCTAACTCTAACATATAATGGTGGAATCATTATGCTAAGAGTGTGTGAAAAAATTACCAAGAGGCTCCTTCATGAGCACACCCATTTTGCTAATCTTCTTCTTACTTTGACATGGTCACTTCTCCTTTCCCTTCACAATACCTTCCATGCCACTTGTAAAGATAATTTTTAATTCAAGTAAATCCCTACATCATCATTAATATAAATCTATGTATGATAAAATTTATTTCAAATTCAACAATAATAGTATGCATAATATTTAACTTAAAAAATTATACTCTTAATTCAGAAAAAGAACTTATCTTTGTTTATTGTAATGACTGTGATATTATTGATTACATTAACTTTTTTTATTTTAAAGGTGTAATCCTTAATCATAAGGTTGTGACAAGTTTTTTGTTGATCCATAGCTCTATCCTCTATATTAACCTTTTATGATGAACAATATTTATATATCTTCTTCTATCCTACAGGATGGAAAGATCATGCTTTGATACCACTTGTAAAAACCCTTTTTCTAGAGTCATCCTTAAACACTTCTATTTCTAAATTCATGTTCAAAACAACATAAGTGACATATAAATATTTTGTAATTCTTCTCCTTATTGAAAACCTAGAAGATCTATTCCCATGAATAAACTAGTCCTCTAAAATAACTAATATGTATAAGATATAATTTGTATAAAAACAAATCTATTTAACTTGTAGCCTTCTCACAATATTACTTCCTAGTAATATATGTATCTCAATATATTATTCATAATAATTTATTTCTCCATACTGATTGTCCTTAAATACTTTGTATACTTAATGATTCCTTTGTAGTTTTCAAATATCTCAAAGTCCTCTATTAATTAGAATGGATGAAAAGCATGCTCTACCAACCACCTTTGTTTTTTATTTCCCACCTTATCTTTTGTTGTTACCTTCATACATATAATATACTTTTTGATCCTCTTATTTCAATTTTAGTTGACCTAAATCCATGTAAGGCACTTACTTTCTTTACTCCTTATTTGTGTGGGGTTTATGCTCCTTTTAATTTTTAATTAGTACTTGCGGATAGGCCAAGTACTATTGTGATACTTTTTGAATTTTATACTTTAACCAATGATTAAATTTTTTGCTTTCTACATGTTCAAATTAATCATTCTTTAAATTTTCGTATCAAACTACTACATTGTATATTACAAATGCAAAAAAATTAACTTTACAATTTTTATAAAATATTTTTCTACAATTTTATTGGGTGAACTCATTTACCTCTTATATTGGCCCGATATGATGGATTATAAAACTAATACTTTTAAGACTAATTTTTTATTAAGCTAATGCAATTAATTAATGTTTAATAATTTTTTGAATGTAAGTGCATTGATTTAGATTTTTATATTTTAATATTGTATTTTCTTATAATATAATTCTTGTTGTTCACAAATACTAAAAAAATAATATTCTTTATATTATATAATTGTTTAAGAAATATTGGTTTATATTATAATTATGAAAATGTTACTATTTTATATTATAATTTATTATAAAAAATTATATTTCTAAATAATTTTTTTTAACATACTATAATAAATTTATTAAATTAAAATTGGATTTATATAAAAACTCAAAGCAAATACTAAGCCACTATATGGCACTTGTTTTTTTAATCTTTTCTTCATTGTATCATCTCTATGCAAAATTGATCTTGTTCTCTACATAGCCCATAAGGGATTCTAAAGGTGGCATCATTTTGTGTTGTGGGCCCCTTATTTAATGTTTCCTTAAATATTTAGCACTCCTCTTAAGTTGTACTACCATCCTAGCTTTAGAAAAATGAAAAATATATTGATTTAATTAGTTATTCATTAGCATGCAACATGATTGATTTTCCCCTTATGCTAATATGATTGAAGTTGAATAGTTAAGGGGAAGAAGTTAAATATAAAATTAAGTTACTAATAAACATATATTTATTTACGTTATCATCTCAATGTTCTTATGTTTGATCATTTCAATTATTGCAACTATTTACTATCAACTTTCTTTTTGTCATGATTTGGCAATTTAACAATCTCATAGCATGATGGAGGTGTTTTGATCATTTATTTGATATTTAATGATTTTGTTATCCCATTAGGGTAACAATATATTCAAATGGTATTATCATTAATATAATGATGACACTATGAAGTAATATCTTATTTGGGTGATATATTATTATATATTTATTTAGTATTTTAATCATGTAAAACTATGGGGTTCTATTTAAGGAGACTCATGGATGCTCGCCATGTTGGATGTAAACTTCTTGATTCTAATATATAAAATATTGTCTCTTTAGATCTGAACCTCTATCTTCTTGATCATTTTTTTTGGTGTATGGTTATTTGTTGGGGGCAGGTAACCTCCTTTAGCTATACACCTTAGTTCGTATTGCATCAAGTTGTTATAGAGCATATTTCCATCTAGTGGTGATTATATTGAGGATCATTTTCCTCAAGAGTCCTAGTTGGAAATTTTTGGTATGGGTGGAAGATTATGATCTGACCTATGCTTGCAGAGGATTCATCGATTGGTCATATGATGTGTTGCTTGGATTCAAAGAGATAGTTAGAGGAAGGAGAGATGCACATCTAGGATTGATAGAAATATTAAGGCAAATTGATCCTCAAGCAAAAGCTACTAAGATAGATGAACACATTTCTAATGTGAAGAAGTCCCACTTTGAGAGGAATCTAAATTATGAGCATGATCCATTTTGGGATGAATTTAATAAGAGGATTGACAATTAGGATTGTTCTTGTTTGAGTTGACATATATTGACTAGAAAGAAAGTTATTTGTGGTCAATTAGAAAAATTATGTAGAGAAGAAGACAGATTGTAGAAGTGCATGATGATTTCGTTGAATTTGATAAGGTATCTTTATGTTTTCATGAGTAGATAGATGAATCTGACATGGAAATTTTAGACCATCTTATTGTGATCAATGAGATTGTTGATGGTGAGATTTTTCCTTGTGTTGATGAGAAATCACATGTTTTTGACATAGTTGTGGATTCTAATGTTACTGATATGAAATGGGGTATATATATGATTGTTGATGTTGATATGGATATGGATTCACTTATTGTTGACAGAGTTGAGGATTTATATGTTGCTGCCATTATGGATAGTGATTACATGTTGTTGATCTAGTTTTGGATTTTCATGATGCTACTAATATGATTTTCATGTATGAGGATATTATGGATGATTATAAGTTGCAAATATTATATGTGAATCATAATGTTATTTAGTTTATCCATGAGAGTGAGCATGTTGATTGGTTAGCTGAGAAGGTCCTAATGTTTGAATGGATAAAGATGAGATGGTCGATGTACATATTGATCCTTTTGTCTAAAAGGAAGTGGAAGCATTTAGTAAAGATGAATTTGAGGACAGATATTTCTTTTGGCATTAAAGTAAGGGACACACTTTTCTATTTACCTAGGGAATCTGATGCAAGAGCATTTGGGTTCTTAGTAACTACTTTGGAGTGCTCAATGGAGTGCTTAGTTAATATTCTGGTATTCCTTTCCTGAGTGAGATCAGTTACTATTTTTGTTTTCTTTCACCAACAAAGATCATTTACTTCTTGGTTGATCCTCTTCACCAAGTAGGCTTGGTTATCTGCTAGTTTGTTTCTTTACCAAGTGAATTGTTAGCCCCAACTGATATTTGAATTATTAGTAGGATATTGTTAGGTGATTATGATATGAATGTATGTAAAAGAGTCATATTATTTATTATATTGTCATTGAATTCAAAGTCTTAGTTGGCTAGACATTATGCTAACCCAATAAAGTACCATATCATTAGATTGATGAAGAGGATTTGAAGAAAGTATGATAAACATGAAGTTGATATGTAAGGTATTGAATAGGTACTTGAATGAGTTAGAAAATGATTATTTTACATTCATCTATTATTGACAAGTATTCAAGACCACAAGCTTAACTGAGTCACAAGGTTAATGAATGGAGATTTTATTCACTGAGTGACTTTAGTATTTCCCAAGAGATTGTGTAGTGCCTGCCCTCATTCACATCTTTCTGGACATATTGTTGTTATCATTATCAAACTATGTTAGACTAGTTTTATGTTGATGGATTAGTAGTATTGTTTTGACACTATCAGAGATTATGTTATGGATTCAGTTAGTATATGATGAGATCATTTAGACTCTACATTTCATGTATGCATGATGATCATTACATTGTTTTCAGTTATTGTTGATGATTAATTAGATGGTTTATTATC